>OX578133.1:109533715-110133715 GCA_951213105.1 Amaurobius ferox | reverse complement strand
ATACCCCCCCCCCCCCGAAATGCAATAAAACATTTTTTCAAATCAAGAATATTATTCTTTCTGACATTTACAGACAAAGAAAATGTTCTTATCATTTAAATATTTAATATGTACCCTGCCTTAAACATATGGTATTTAGTTATCGATTTTAAAGGAGGAATGAATACAAGGAAATATTTATGTTTTAATTTACTGCATTGATATCTAAACTGCCGTATTTTTATCATATACATATTATATATGAATTTTATAGTTATTTAAACCAATAACAGAAAATTGTTTACTGCTATTGGTTTAAATTGCTATAAAATTCATATATATATATGATAAAAATAAGGTGGTTTGGTTATCAATACAGAAAATTAAAAGAGAAATATTTCCTTGTATTTATAACTGCATTTCTCCTACAAGATTGATATGAATCAATAATAATTCTTAAAATGTTATGTTTTTAATATATAAACTAATGTGATTGATTATTAATAAATTATTTACAAGGTCAATTATTTTTACTGTTGACATTGACTTAATAAAAATACAGACATTTTAAAGCTTATGAAAAAAAAATCACATTTTCCAAAAGACAACTCAAAGACAATTTTTTTTTATGGTAAGAAGGTTACATAAATAGCATGTGAAAAAATTATCAGGAAATTTAAATATGGAGCTCATCTTAAAATTGGTTTTACTGAAATTAAAAAAAAAATCATTTTCCAACTTTGATGCAAAAAATGGCAAGGTCTTAATTAAAATTTTATCAAAATGCATGCTGTTTCATAATAAACATATATTCTTGAATATCGACAGAAAATATTATGTGTTTCTGACAATTAGGTGCAGAGCAAGAACGGATTTTATCAAACACCAGGTTTTCATTTCATGCATCTACAGAGCAGCACCTAGTGAATTGTCCATTTATTTGAAAATTTATTGCTAAAAAACTAATGCATGGAATGAACTAAAATTTTGTATGGTATTTTAAGTCTGTACTATGTAGCTTTGAAATTGAAAAAAGTTTGAGAAAAATCTATAAGGGTGGGTGACATTTTCACATTTTGTGTTGAATTGACATGGAATGACCCTGTGTCCCCCTCCCCACTAAATTGGGCGACACTATCCTGCCATCCAAAGAAATACTTTACATTTTCGGGTAGAACAGTAACTATACACCTTTCTGGTAGGTCGGACGGTCTGGGTCTCAACAACATTTTTGGGTAGGTCGGACAGTCCGGTCCGAAAGAAAGTGCGCCTACATGGATTTTCATTAACATCCATTACAGAGCAAGATAATGAAAAATAAACAAAAACATGAATTAGGTATGAACAATTTTTAAGATTTACTTGTTGCGGTACTTTAATCAGAAATTCTTTCTAGATTTCAAGTGTTTTGTTTTCAAAGTTTACACGAAATAAAAAAGATGAACAAAAGAAAAGTTTGTTTTTAATCGCCGCCTCAAAATTTTGTTGATACTGGCCGATACTACGAGAGATTAAATGTCAAAACTCTGCGCGTTTCCTATTGGTCAGTTTGTCGTCAGGGCATTCATACAAAGGTTGCATTTTCTTCTCGCAGTATTTAGTTTGGCGTGTATTTCCTTCCTGCCATTTATTGATTTTTTTTTACCTTATGTGTGTATTTTCATGATTAGCTCTTACTTTTCAGAAAGTTAATTATTTCCTCGCATTGTTTTATTTTATAAAAAAAAAACATTGGGCAGAGCTTCCGCAAATACACCGTAGACTGTCTAGAGCTAGCCTAAGACCAACCTTGACGTCATTTCATCGCCAATAGTCAACGCTTGGCATTATTCTGGGGTTACATTTATTTGAGGAGCATATCGTCACGTTTGGCGTTTACCAAGCCATTATTTTGAGGTTACATTTATGTTGTGTTCAAGATGATGGGAATTTTGTTCGGCTCGCGATGGTCAAACGTGCTGTACCTATTACACGACAGCATTTAGCACAACAAAACCGTTCGCAGGACAGGTCATTCAACAAATCTAGCCTCAACATTTTAGGTTCAAACCTAAATTGTTGTTGAGCAAAAGATTGTGCGATGGCGACCAAGATGGCCGATAGACTGCTTTGGAATGAGTTAGAATCTCGAGATGGAAAAAATAATAGAACTTCTACTAATTTACAGACACCTGTGGGATATAAAAGAGCCAAATTATATTGAAAACACACACTAAAAAATGCTTTCTGAAATCGGCGACAATAGACAGGAAGGACTTGTTATAAAGGAGGGGCTTAGAGTATCATTGCCGAGCGGAAATGCTGAAGTTTGGCGATCGAAAAATAATAATAGACCTTTTACCAAATTACAGACATCTGTGAAATATAAAAGTTTCAAATTATACGCAAAAAACACTAAAGAATGTTTCTTGGAATGAAATCGTCGCCATAAAAGAGGAGGGGGTCGTTAGAAAGGCGGGGACCTAAAGTATCATTGCCAGGCGGAATTGCTGAAGTCTGGAAATGCAGATGGAAAAAAAGAAAATAATTTTTACCAAATTACAGACACTTTTGAGATATAAAAGATTTGTATTATACGAAAAACACACTGAAGAATGGTTTCTGGAATGAAATCACCAGTATTAGAGAGAATGGACCTGTTAAAGAGGGGGAGCCTAAAGTATGATTGACGGGCGGAATTTGCCGAAGTTCGGTAATAAAAATTTCCCTGTGTAATAACACAATTATTTAATCCAAACGGAATCTTTGGAATGTTAAAAGAGCTCTTTACAGTATGAGAACTCTAAAACGGTATTCCGATGAGGAAATTACGAAGTGAATGCAAGGGGGAAAGAGCTTCCCCCCACTTGTTAACGTTACGTTCGTTCTGTGCTGCGTGGAGTGACGTCACAAACGTTCCAAAGCTGTTTTGCGAACGGTATGTCGTACCAAATTGCTGTCGTGTAGTAAGGCCTTTAGTAAAGCAGCTTTGGAACGTTTGTGACGTCACTCCAGGCAATAAGGCTCCTCTATATAGAGGAGGTATATAGGTAGAGCTCCTCTATAAAGTAGAGGAGCTCTACCAGGCAACACAGAACGAACGTGACGTCACTTCACTCAACAAGTAGGGAAGCCCTTTCCCCCTTGCATTAGCTTCATAATTTCCTCATAGGAATACCGTTTTAGAGTTCTCATACTGTAAAGATCTCTTTTAACATCCCAAAGGCTCCGTTTGGATTGAATAATGGTGTTATTATACAGGGCAATTTTTATTACCGAACTTCGGCAATTCCTCCCGTTAATCATACTTTAGCCTCCTCCTCTTTAAAAGATCCATTCACTCCAATGCCGGTGATTTCATTCCAGAAACCAGTCTTTAGTGTGTTTTTCGTATAATATAAATATTTTATATCTCAAAAGTGCCTGTAATTTGGTAAAAATTATTTACTTTTTTTCAATCTGCATTTCCAGACTTCAGCAATTCCGTCCGGCAATGATACTTTAGGTCCTCGCCTTTCTAGGGCGCGCGGCCGATTTCATTCCAAGAAACATTCTTCAGTGTTTTTTACGTATAATTTGAATCTTTTATATTTCACAGATGTCTATAATTTGGTAAAAGTTCTATTATTATTTTTCCATCTCCAGACTTTAGCAATTCCGCCCGGCAATGATACTTTAGGTCCCCGCCTTTCTAACGCCCCCCTCCTCTTTAATGCCTCCGATTTCATTCCAAGAAATATTCTTTAATGTTTTTTGCGTATAATTTGAACCCTTTATATTTCACAGATGTCTGTAATTTGGTAAAAGTTCTATTATTATTTTTCCATCTCCAGACTTTAGCAATTCCGCCCGCATGTTCTGAAAACGTACCCGCTATACCCCCTGCTGTGAGGCCGATTCTTCGCTATTGGCTAAGTTAAATGACGTCATGGGCGGAGCCTAGTATACACTTTGAAGTTGTCGTCTTCGAGATTATACATGGAAAAAAATGTTTGTTATTAAATCGGGAAGAAAATTGTGATAAAAAGAAATAGTGCAAAGATATAACGTTGTGGGACAATATACGTTCGTAAAACTACAAAAATGTCTTAAATTTAGGTAAGTAGTATATGATATATTTATTAGAATTTTTGCGAGTAAAATGTTGACACTGGAACGTTATACCTTATACATCTGTAATAATCCGATTGAATGATTTTCTAACTTATTTTTTATAGTACCTAATTTTAGATTGAAGATCACCGACCAAATATGAATATATCAAAACTTGTACTGCAATATTTCACCTGGCCTGTTTAAATATCTTAAGTGGTCAGATGTTTTTATTGTTGTATCAGTTAAATTAAAGGAGAAACTTTGATTTATTTCCTTCTAGGCTAATTAAATTTGTGTAGAAGATAGCAATATATTTTTTAATCTGATTCATAGTTAATTTGTTTATCACAGTAGTGTGCTATAGTATAAGAGTGAAAAGATGTTATACAAATTAATGAAATTACTAATAAAATTAATATATATTCTATATGTATATACCAAGTTGTAATTTAAATAGCATATATATGAAGTTTCATTTCAATTGTATGGGTGTTGATTTTGAGATTTTATTGATATTAAGTAACATTCTGAAGAAAGCAAACACTAATAGCCATTATCTAATGTTTATGAAATACTTTGAAGTTTTATCTGTACCCAAGGGCCCCCCCCCCCTTGGGTACAGATCAAACTTCAAAGGTATTCAATCCCCTTGGGTACAGATCAAACTTTGGTATATCTTCAGGGGAGGCCTTCACCCCCCCCCCCCTAAAGAAATATTAAATTACAAAATTTTATATTCTCTGGGTAAAAAATTGTGTACAAAAAAAAATATTAGGAAAGCGAGTTGCATGCTGTTTCCACGTCCCAAGCTTAGGGTGACGAATTGTTTGAAATTTACAGTCGCCAATGACCGCTGCGAAACTTCACACATCTAATTTCTACCTGGTCAGCATTAGTGGAGTGAAAGAAAGTGAGCTTCTTCAATGGAAGGAAGTTTTAAAGGCGTGCAAGTTCGAATAAGAGAACATTTTCCAGAAGCACTCTATGTTCATTGTAGTTCTCATTTCCTGAACTTAGCACTCTGCCATTCATGCGAAGTTGTTAGAATAAGAAATTGCATTGGCACTGTTAAAGCCGTGGGAATTTTTTAAAAATCTTCATCTAAAAGAACAGGGTGTTTAAAAGAAAACATTGAATCTAACTTTCCTAAAACAAAATGGAAAACTTTAACAGCTATGTGCGAAACAAGATGGGTAGAAAACCACGATAGTCTTCTAAAATTCAAAGAAATCTACAAAGCTATTGTAGAAACTTCAGAAGATTTAAGCTTCAATCCTGATGTAGATACGTCTCGAAAGCATCATTGTTGCTAAAATCTATTTTATCAAGCGAATTTGTGATCAGTTTGTGCTGCTTATCTATGCTATTTTCATACACTCTGCCTGTGTGCAAAATGTTACAATCTCCGCAGTGTGATTTATCTGGAGCTATGCAACATGTAGACTTACTGCAAGAAACTTTTGCTGACATAAGGGTAAATATAGAATCGAGATTTTTAAACATTTACAAATGTGCTGAACATTTGTTGCACTCTGTAAACGAAGAAATTAAAATTCAATGAACAGCATCGAAGCAAAAATACCGAGCAAATATTTGTACATCGAATTCTGAAACTTATTTTCGAATTGCAATAGCTATTCCATTTTTTGATGATTTTGTTAATCAAATAAATAACAGATTTTCCAATCATAAAGCCACGTTAATTGCATTAGATCAGCTAATACAATCTGTCTGTTGCGATGAAAACACAGTGTTCAATGTAGAAGCGTTACAATTGTACAAAAACAGGTTGCAGTGGGACACTTTAGAACTGGAATACGAAATGTGGAGAAAGAAATGAGTGTTGATAGACCTAAGTGTGCCATTACAGCTTTGAATGAATGCAGTGCAGATTTTTTCCCCAATATTTTTTGTTTATTAAAAATTTTATGCACCCTCCCTGTAACCACT
The DNA here is from genome assembly GCA_951213105.1 of Amaurobius ferox. Lineage (NCBI taxonomy): Eukaryota > Metazoa > Arthropoda > Arachnida > Araneae > Amaurobiidae > Amaurobius > Amaurobius ferox. Next base: position 110,127,712 of record OX578133.1, on the reverse strand, counting down.
TGCACCTCTGAAAGAATATTTTCGACATTGAAAAGGATTAAAACTTACTTTCGAAATTCAACAAGTCAAGAAAGACTAAATGGACTGGCATTGATGTCAGTTTATATAGACATTGAAATTGACAATGAAGATGTGATAAATGTGTTTGCTTTAAAAAAAGCAAGAAAACTAAACTTTGTCCTTTGAGTGAGTTTTGAATATTTTTCATAAGTTTGTTAAAGTCATCAGACATTTAGAAATTTCATTTTTTTTTATTCCAGATATTTCATTTGCATTATGTAATTGCATATTTTTATTTTTTATCACTATTTCGATTGCTTATCTACTTATTTTCTGTTCGTTTGACTACTAAAAGGTAACTATAAAAGATATGCAAATATTATTTTATAATATTGTATATAATTAAAAAAATTAAATTCAAAAATATTTAAAACACTTTTTTTCATAACTTCTTTTTCTAAGTGCGAAACAACTTTTTATGTGTGTACATGCGCATGTACGTACGTAAAAGTGTGGGACATGATTTCTCTAACCCCCCCCTGCTGCCAAAGTTTTAACCGCCAGTAAGCTATTATGCAAGATAATGGTTTCAAATGCTATCATTCTTCGCAGTTCACACTAACATAATATACATTTATTGCGCGTTTAAAATTCATTTGGTGTTCGAGTTAAAATTATTTACATTTTAACTCTGTTGTTGTTGTTTCTTATGATCTCCTGATTTCGACGGACATTTTAACTCTTAAACATGTTTATTTCAAATTATGTTTAAAATTTAACAACCCATATTTAAACTTTGGAAATGTTTAATAACAATTACATGTGTATTATCCTACACTTTGAATTTTGAATATACAAAATTTCGATATTCAAATTTAAAAGGCATGTATTGATACATCATTCAAATTTTTCTGAACATTTCGAATTTAACTCAACGTTAATTCAGTTAAAAACCTCTTTACACTTGCTATTCTGTATAACACATCTGAAATATAAAACCTGAAGTTTTATTCTTCAATCTCTTGAATAATTTCAGTTTGAAACATTTAGTCAAGATACTATAAATTTCTAAACTCAAAATTATTTATTTGAAACAAATATTAATTTCAATATCTTTATTACTTCAACAACTATAATTCGATTTAGATAATATATTACTATCTAATGTTACCGAAATACTTTAGCATCGGTTGGATGCAGTGATAACTAGTTAAACTTTTAACTATGTATTTTCAGCTTCATTATATCTCATTACATCAGGATAAATCAGATAACATCAGTATTAACTAGGTAAGTCAATTTGCATCTATTCATGCATCCTAGGATATCAAATCCATCTTCATATAAAATTAAATTAGTAACTACTGTCTATTATTTTCAAAAACAGCATTCAGTAAGTTGATTTAAAATATCTGTTGGATAAACTCCTTCTTTATAAACATGTTATAAATTGAAATTAGTTAATATCATGCAACATTATTATGCAGTTAAAGTTATTCAAACAGATTGTACTGTTAAATAGAAAATGCATATTTTTAACTATAGTAAAGCACTATTTATACACTACTCTAGGGACCAGTGAAGTAAAGCGTATACCTGTGAAAATATGTAATTGAAATTAATGTCACTGGATAGGAATGTTTGACGAGCTATGTAGAAATGCATATAAATGATGTATGTACTGTATTTCAAATATTTGAAATTTCATATTCACTGATTAGAATGGGAAATTAGACTATATAAGATTTAATAAAATATTTGAAACATTTTTATGTAAATAAAATTAAAATTTGTTTTGATTTGACAACAAATTATGAATTTTATACAAATATTGAAATTAAAATATAGCTATCCATATTTCATTACCTGAAGATACATTCAATTGAGTAATAGAAAATTAGTAGTAACTTTTGAATCATTTGTGAGATATCAGTGATTACAAACGTACACATGCTTATCTCAAAAGCATTCAATTCGAAAATAAGAATATTTAAAACAAAAACATGTAAATTCATTGATAGTTCAAATATTTGATCCTATTACAATATTTTACTTTAACGTTAGTATTATGTGTGTAACAGTAGTGTAGTGTCCCCAGGCAATTATTTTTTTGAGGAAGAGGAGGGGGGGGGGGGGATTGAATTGGTAACCAAACAGTTTGCTTCTCATTTCGCTAAATATCATTTCTCTGAACTTAAATGGGTTTCTAGGGAATATGATTTCCCTACTTGGTAATGCTATTGGTGGATAGAGACAAAAAATATTTCTTAAATATATATATCTATAATTTAAAAAAATCAAGGGTACTTCCTTATTATAGCGGCCCCTGAGGATGAATCACCAAGCGTCCAAGATTTATCGCCAGGGTAGGTTGTAAAACCTCACCAAACGTTTACAGTCCTAAAGAAACAGCACGTTTATATTATTGTCACATTACTTTTTCGATAACGAAAACCTTGGCGAAATCTTAACTGCGACCTTGGCTCAATCAGATTTATGGGAGCCACTATAATAAGATAGTACTGAATCAAGCTATATATACAATTTCTTTCTAATAGTACAATGATTCTAGCTAAAATTAAATCTGCTTTTCAATTTCTTCGTCTACTGTTACAATTGAAATATATAGATATTAGTTTATTAAATGGGATGTTTTTTATTTACTTTTGAAATTTATTTTTACCTTTACTCTAAGGCAGGAATTTACTTTTATGCATCAAAATTCTATTATCTGTACTACTGATGGGAAAAAATTAGTACAAATAAGATAACCATATGTATTACCTAAAAAACATATTTTAGTTCATCCGGTGAACAATATCTTGAAAAATTATAAATATTTAATCAACTGAACCTGATTGACTTGTACCTACTTAATCAAATTTAAAACATTATTATTTTTATTACACAGTGTTTATGTTAATCCATGTCTAGCCAATCCGAATTTCTTATAGAAAGCTGAAGTTTAATTAGGTCCTTGTAAATTGATCATCATTCAATGAATTGTGAGTACCCACAGTTAACCAAATTTAAAAGGTAGCTGCAAAGTTTACAGTTAGACATTACAAGGGCAGGTTCAAGCAGAAATAAAAAAGGGATTTATTTTGACATGTTTCTTTTACTGAACATTCGTTTTTGTAGTATATCAGTAAATAGTTATCGAAACTGATAAATTTTTTTTGATTAATCATAAAACGAAGCAAACTAGCCTGATAAAATGAATTTTGTCATTTTGGGATTTATGACATTGCAATAAACTTTTATAAGTGAATCTATAGAATCACAAGAAATGACACATATATCTGAAAAGGGGGGGGGGGGGTAATTGCCACAATGATCCATACCTGGATCTACATTAAGTTTCTTGTTACCATTATAGATATCAGATATTCTATATTGATGAAGCATAATAAGCATGAAACCAGTCCAAGAATGCTCATGCTGGTATCTGTAATAGGAATATCACCCCTATTTTTTAGAATGCCTCTTATAGATGGGCTTTGTGTTTATAAACTTTGCCTTTGCAGCTTCATGTGGCCTGAGCTAAATTGTATATGAATTTTGAGCCGGCCACGTGAAAGAACTGAAAATGTTAGTTCCCATAGAAGTTCTAAAAAATTGTGGTGCATGCTAACTTTCATGCTACCCCTGCAAATTTTGATTATTTCATGATGACGAGCATATAATAAGTGAGAAACTAGTCCATGGATGCTAGTATCTGCAATAGGAGTGTCTTCTCCATTATATCCTATTCACAAATTGATATATTAGAATGTTGCAAAACTATAAGAGCAAAACAGTTTTATCAAGCTATTTTCACAAAAAATATTATGACTGGAGAAACAAATATCAGCAAGATACATAGCAGATCTATTTTGAAGTTGAATTGGGGCTGCAGCTAATATATTTCACATGACGTCTTTGATGAACAAGTATTTTAGCTATATTTCAAGCATTTAAAACTAACTTGAATGTACTCAGAAAGCTGTATCTATTTACTCATATTTGTTTCCATTCACCTATTATGTGTACATATATTACGTAGATGGTTATCATACAGACAAAATATCAATTTAGAGTGTTCTGATATTAAAATATGGAATTATATGAGGGTCTTGCTGTCTAAGAAAAGTCGAAACCACTTTAAGTGAAATATCAGTTAGCATGAACTGCAGGCTAGGCACTATCAGTGCATATTATATATTCTATTATATATTTATTTGTTACATATAAAGTAGTTAACATGAAATTTGAATTAATATATAAAAAAAAAAAAAGCTATTCCTCTGCCAAAGTCAAATTTTTCAGGTAACACACTAAGTTCAAATCGCAATAACACATTGAGTGCAAATCTCAACCAACTTGTTTATTTCTGGTGATATCGATTCAAATCCATAGCATCTATTCTATTGGTATATAACTTTTTAATACTTCTGTAAAGAAACCAGGCATAAAAAAATTAGGTGACAAATCAGATTCTTTAGTATTACAAATTTATATTCTCAAAAGCAGCAGTTTATTTATTTTGATCTATTGGTATCTTTTATTCACATAGAAACGAGAACTAGAGTCAGTATGTACATACTGATTGTCAAAATTTTCAATGTTCAAGTGTATTAGCTGTTACAGTGAAAATGTTTGAAGTAAATAAAAGTTTAAGGTACAGATTGGATATAAAGAATTTGGATTTTTCAACTTTTTTTCGCGAGCCAGATGTGGCGCCAAATGGCCAAATGTGGCGCGCCATTTGGTATAAGTTTATATAAGAATTTATAAACACCGTACGCGTTGGCGCCAGTCTTGGCGACAAAAAAAAATGGCGGATTTAGCCAAATTCTTTATATCCAATCTGTTCCAAGTTTAATAAAGAATGCCAAGAAATTAACTTATATATTTAAAAGTATGCACTGGTTGTGACTGATGGCCTTACCTGGTTAAAGATACCCCCCCCCCCCCGAAATGCAATAAAACATTTTTTCAAATCAAGAATATTATTCTTTCTGACATTTACAGACAAAGAAAATGTTCTTATCATTTAAATATTTAATATGTACCCTGCCTTAAACATATGGTATTTAGTTATCGATTTTAAAGGAGGAATGAATACAAGGAAATATTTATGTTTTAATTTACTGCATTGATATCTAAACTGCCGTATTTTTATCATATACATATTATATATGAATTTTATAGTTATTTAAACCAATAACAGAAAATTGTTTACTGCTATTGGTTTAAATTGCTATAAAATTCATATATATATATGATAAAAATAAGGTGGTTTGGTTATCAATACAGAAAATTAAAAGAGAAATATTTCCTTGTATTTATAACTGCATTTCTCCTACAAGATTGATATGAATCAATAATAATTCTTAAAATGTTATGTTTTTAATATATAAACTAATGTGATTGATTATTAATAAATTATTTACAAGGTCAATTATTTTTACTGTTGACATTGACTTAATAAAAATACAGACATTTTAAAGCTTATGAAAAAAAAATCACATTTTCCAAAAGACAACTCAAAGACAATTTTTTTTTATGGTAAGAAGGTTACATAAATAGCATGTGAAAAAATTATCAGGAAATTTAAATATGGAGCTCATCTTAAAATTGGTTTTACTGAAATTAAAAAAAAAATCATTTTCCAACTTTGATGCAAAAAATGGCAAGGTCTTAATTAAAATTTTATCAAAATGCATGCTGTTTCATAATAAACATATATTCTTGAATATCGACAGAAAATATTATGTGTTTCTGACAATTAGGTGCAGAGCAAGAACGGATTTTATCAAACACCAGGTTTTCATTTCATGCATCTACAGAGCAGCACCTAGTGAATTGTCCATTTATTTGAAAATTTATTGCTAAAAAACTAATGCATGGAATGAACTAAAATTTTGTATGGTATTTTAAGTCTGTACTATGTAGCTTTGAAATTGAAAAAAGTTTGAGAAAAATCTATAAGGGTGGGTGACATTTTCACATTTTGTGTTGAATTGACATGGAATGACCCTGTGTCCCCCTCCCCACTAAATTGGGCGACACTATCCTGCCATCCAAAGAAATACTTTACATTTTCGGGTAGAACAGTAACTATACACCTTTCTGGTAGGTCGGACGGTCTGGGTCTCAACAACATTTTTGGGTAGGTCGGACAGTCCGGTCCGAAAGAAAGTGCGCCTACATGGATTTTCATTAACATCCATTACAGAGCAAGATAATGAAAAATAAACAAAAACATGAATTAGGTATGAACAATTTTTAAGATTTACTTGTTGCGGTACTTTAATCAGAAATTCTTTCTAGATTTCAAGTGTTTTGTTTTCAAAGTTTACACGAAATAAAAAAGATGAACAAAAGAAAAGTTTGTTTTTAATCGCCGCCTCAAAATTTTGTTGATACTGGCCGATACTACGAGAGATTAAATGTCAAAACTCTGCGCGTTTCCTATTGGTCAGTTTGTCGTCAGGGCATTCATACAAAGGTTGCATTTTCTTCTCGCAGTATTTAGTTTGGCGTGTATTTCCTTCCTGCCATTTATTGATTTTTTTTTACCTTATGTGTGTATTTTCATGATTAGCTCTTACTTTTCAGAAAGTTAATTATTTCCTCGCATTGTTTTATTTTATAAAAAAAAAACATTGGGCAGAGCTTCCGCAAATACACCGTAGACTGTCTAGAGCTAGCCTAAGACCAACCTTGACGTCATTTCATCGCCAATAGTCAACGCTTGGCATTATTCTGGGGTTACATTTATTTGAGGAGCATATCGTCACGTTTGGCGTTTACCAAGCCATTATTTTGAGGTTACATTTATGTTGTGTTCAAGATGATGGGAATTTTGTTCGGCTCGCGATGGTCAAACGTGCTGTACCTATTACACGACAGCATTTAGCACAACAAAACCGTTCGCAGGACAGGTCATTCAACAAATCTAGCCTCAACATTTTAGGTTCAAACCTAAATTGTTGTTGAGCAAAAGATTGTGCGATGGCGACCAAGATGGCCGATAGACTGCTTTGGAATGAGTTAGAATCTCGAGATGGAAAAAATAATAGAACTTCTACTAATTTACAGACACCTGTGGGATATAAAAGAGCCAAATTATATTGAAAACACACACTAAAAAATGCTTTCTGAAATCGGCGACAATAGACAGGAAGGACTTGTTATAAAGGAGGGGCTTAGAGTATCATTGCCGAGCGGAAATGCTGAAGTTTGGCGATCGAAAAATAATAATAGACCTTTTACCAAATTACAGACATCTGTGAAATATAAAAGTTTCAAATTATACGCAAAAAACACTAAAGAATGTTTCTTGGAATGAAATCGTCGCCATAAAAGAGGAGGGGGTCGTTAGAAAGGCGGGGACCTAAAGTATCATTGCCAGGCGGAATTGCTGAAGTCTGGAAATGCAGATGGAAAAAAAGAAAATAATTTTTACCAAATTACAGACACTTTTGAGATATAAAAGATTTGTATTATACGAAAAACACACTGAAGAATGGTTTCTGGAATGAAATCACCAGTATTAGAGAGAATGGACCTGTTAAAGAGGGGGAGCCTAAAGTATGATTGACGGGCGGAATTTGCCGAAGTTCGGTAATAAAAATTTCCCTGTGTAATAACACAATTATTTAATCCAAACGGAATCTTTGGAATGTTAAAAGAGCTCTTTACAGTATGAGAACTCTAAAACGGTATTCCGATGAGGAAATTACGAAGTGAATGCAAGGGGGAAAGAGCTTCCCCCCACTTGTTAACGTTACGTTCGTTCTGTGCTGCGTGGAGTGACGTCACAAACGTTCCAAAGCTGTTTTGCGAACGGTATGTCGTACCAAATTGCTGTCGTGTAGTAAGGCCTTTAGTAAAGCAGCTTTGGAACGTTTGTGACGTCACTCCAGGCAATAAGGCTCCTCTATATAGAGGAGGTATATAGGTAGAGCTCCTCTATAAAGTAGAGGAGCTCTACCAGGCAACACAGAACGAACGTGACGTCACTTCACTCAACAAGTAGGGAAGCCCTTTCCCCCTTGCATTAGCTTCATAATTTCCTCATAGGAATACCGTTTTAGAGTTCTCATACTGTAAAGATCTCTTTTAACATCCCAAAGGTTCCGTTTGGATTGAATAATGGTGTTATTATACAGGGCAATTTTTATTACCGAACTTCGGCAATTCCTCCCGTTAATCATACTTTAGCCTCCTCCTCTTTAAAAGATCCATTCACTCCAATGCCGGTGATTTCATTCCAGAAACCAGTCTTTAGTGTGTTTTTCGTATAATATAAATATTTTATATCTCAAAAGTGCCTGTAATTTGGTAAAAATTATTTACTTTTTTTCAATCTGCATTTCCAGACTTCAGCAATTCCGTCCGGCAATGATACTTTAGGTCCTCGCCTTTCTAGGGCGCGCGGCCGATTTCATTCCAAGAAACATTCTTCAGTGTTTTTTACGTATAATTTGAATCTTTTATATTTCACAGATGTCTATAATTTGGTAAAAGTTCTATTATTATTTTTCCATCTCCAGACTTTAGCAATTCCGCCCGGCAATGATACTTTAGGTCCCCGCCTTTCTAACGCCCCCCTCCTCTTTAATGCCTCCGATTTCATTCCAAGAAATATTCTTTAATGTTTTTTGCGTATAATTTGAACCCTTTATATTTCACAGATGTCTGTAATTTGGTAAAAGTTCTATTATTATTTTTCCATCTCCAGACTTTAGCAATTCCGCCCGCATGTTCTGAAAACGTACCCGCTATACCCCCTGCTGTGAGGCCGATTCTTCGCTATTGGCTAAGTTAAATGACGTCATGGGCGGAGCCTAGTATACACTTTGAAGTTGTCGTCTTCGAGATTATACATGGAAAAAAATGTTTGTTATTAAATCGGGAAGAAAATTGTGATAAAAAGAAATAGTGCAAAGATATAACGTTGTGGGACAATATACGTTCGTAAAACTACAAAAATGTCTTAAATTTAGGTAAGTAGTATATGATATATTTATTAGAATTTTTGCGAGTAAAATGTTGACACTGGAACGTTATACCTTATACATCTGTAATAATCCGATTGAATGATTTTCTAACTTATTTTTTATAGTACCTAATTTTAGATTGAAGATCGCCGACCAAATATGAATATATCAAAACTTGTACTGCAATATTTCACCTGGCCTGTTTAAATATCTTAAGTGGTCAGATGTTTTTATTGTTGTATCAGTTAAATTAAAGGAGAAACTTTGATTTATTTCCTTCTAGGCTAATTAAATTTGTGTAGAAGATAGCAATATATTTTTTAATCTGATTCATAGTTAATTTGTTTATCACAGTAGTGTGCTATAGTATAAGAGTGAAAAGATGTTATACAAATTAATGAAATTACTAATAAAATTAATATATATTCTATATGTATATACCAAGTTGTAATTTAAATAGCATATATATGAAGTTTCATTTCAATTGTATGGGTGTTGATTTTGAGATTTTATTGATATTAAGTAACATTCTGAAGAAAGCAAACACTAATAGCCATTATCTAATGTTTATGAAATACTTTGAAGTTTTATCTGTACCCAAGGGCCCCCCCCCCTTGGGTACAGATCAAACTTCAAAGGTATTCAATCCCCTTGGGTACAGATCAAACTTTGGTATATCTTCAGGGGAGGCCTTCACCCCCCCCCCCCCCTAAAGAAATATTAAATTACAAAATTTTATATTCTCTGGGTAAAAAATTGTGTACAAAAAAAAATATTAGGAAAGCGAGTTGCATGCTGTTTCCACGTCCCAAGCTTAGGGTGACGAATTGTTTGAAATTTACAGTCGCCAATGACCGCTGCGAAACTTCACACATCTAATTTCTACCTGGTCAGCATTAGTGGAGTGAAAGAAAGTGAGCTTCTTCAATGGAAGGAAGTTTTAAAGGCGTGCAAGTTCGAATAAGAGAACATTTTCCAGAAGCACTCTATGTTCATTGTAGTTCTCATTTCCTGAACTTAGCACTCTGCCATTCATGCGAAGTTGTTAGAATAAGAAATTGCATTGGCACTGTTAAAGCCGTGGGAATTTTTTAAAAATCTTCATCTAAAAGAACAGGGTGTTTAAAAGAAAACATTGAATCTAACTTTCCTAAAACAAAATGGAAAACTTTAACAGCTATGTGCGAAACAAGATGGGTAGAAAACCACGATAGTCTTCTAAAATTCAAAGAAATCTACAAAGCTATTGTAGAAACTTCAGAAGATTTAAGCTTCAATCCTGATGTAGATACGTCTCGAAAGCATCATTGTTGCTAAAATCTATTTTATCAAGCGAATTTGTGATCAGTTTGTGCTGCTTATCTATGCTATTTTCATACACTCTGCCTGTGTGCAAAATGTTACAATCTCCGCAGTGTGATTTATCTGGAGCTATGCAACATGTAGACTTACTGCAAGAAACTTTTGCTGACATAAGGGTAAATATAGAATCGAGATTTTTAAACATTTACAAATGTGCTGAACATTTGTTGCACTCTGTAAACGAAGAAATTAAAATTCAATGAACAGCATCGAAGCAAAAATACCGAGCAAATATTTGTACATCGAATTCTGAAACTTATTTTCGAATTGCAATAGCTATTCCATTTTTTGATGATTTTGTTAATCAAATAAATAACAGATTTTCCAATCATAAAGCCACGTTAATTGCATTAGATCAGCTAATACAATCTGTCTGTTGCGATGAAAACACAGTGTTCAATGTAGAAGCGTTACAATTGTACAAAAACAGGTTGCAGTGGGACACTTTAGAACTGGAATACGAAATGTGGAGAAAGAAATGAGTGTTGATAGACCTAAGTGTGCCATTACAGCTTTGAATGAATGCAGTGCAGATTTTTTCCCCAATATTTTTTGTTTATTAAAAATTTTATGCACCCTCCCTGTAACCACTTGCACCTCTGAAAGAATATTTTCGACATTGAAAAGGATTAAAACTTACTTTCGAAATTCAACAAGTCAAGAAAGACTAAATGGACTGGCATTGATGTCAGTTTATATAGACATTGAAATTGACAATGAAGATGTGATAAATGTGTTTGCTTTAAAAAAAGCAAGAAAACTAAACTTTGTCCTTTGAGTGAGTTTTGAATATTTTTCATAAGTTTGTTAAAGTCATCAGACATTTAGAAATTTCATTTTTTTTTATTCCAGATATTTCATTTGCATTATGTAATTGCATATTTTTATTTTTTATCACTATTTCGATTGCTTATCTACTTATTTTCTGTTCGTTTGACTACTAAAAGGTAACTATAAAAGATATGCAAATATTATTTTATAATATTGTATATAATTAAAAAAATTAAATTCAAAAATATTTAAAACACTTTTTTTCATAACTTCTTTTTCTAAGTGCGAAACAACTTTTTATGTGTGTACATGCGCATGTACGTACGTAAAAGTGTGGGACATGATTTCTCTAACCCCCCCCTGCTGCCAAAGTTTTAACCGCCAGTAAGCTATTATGCAAGATAATGGTTTCAAATGCTATCATTCTTCGCAGTTCACACTAACATAATATACATTTATTGCGCGTTTAAAATTCATTTGGTGTTCGAGTTAAAATTATTTACATTTTAACTCTGTTGTTGTTGTTTCTTATGATCTCCTGATTTCGACGGACATTTTAACTCTTAAACATGTTTATTTCAAATTATGTTTAAAATTTAACAACCCATATTTAAACTTTGGAAATGTTTAATAACAATTACATGTGTATTATCCTACACTTTGAATTTTGAATATACAAAATTTCGATATTCAAATTTAAAAGGCATGTATTGATACATCATTCAAATTTTTCTGAACATTTCGAATTTAACTCAACGTTAATTCAGTTAAAAACCTCTTTACACTTGCTATTCTGTATAACACATCTGAAATATAAAACCTGAAGTTTTATTCTTCAATCTCTTGAATAATTTCAGTTTGAAACATTTAGTCAAGATACTATAAATTTCTAAACTCAAAATTATTTATTTGAAACAAATATTAATTTCAATATCTTTATTACTTCAACAACTATAATTCGATTTAGATAATATATTACTATCTAATGTTACCGAAATACTTTAGCATCGGTTGGATGCAGTGATAACTAGTTAAACTTTTAACTATGTATTTTCAGCTTCATTATATCTCATTACATCAGGATAAATCAGATAACATCAGTATTAACTAGGTAAGTCAATTTGCATCTATTCATGCATCCTAGGATATCAAATCCATCTTCATATAAAATTAAATTAGTAACTACTGTCTATTATTTTCAAAAACAGCATTCAGTAAGTTGATTTAAAATATCTGTTGGATAAACTCCTTCTTTATAAACATGTTATAAATTGAAATTAGTTAATATCATGCAACATTATTATGCAGTTAAAGTTATTCAAACAGATTGTACTGTTAAATAGAAAATGCATATTTTTAACTATAGTAAAGCACTATTTATACACTACTCTAGGGACCAGTGAAGTAAAGCGTATACCTGTGAAAATATGTAATTGAAATTAATGTCACTGGATAGGAATGTTTGACGAGCTATGTAGAAATGCATATAAATGATGTATGTACTGTATTTCAAATATTTGAAATTTCATATTCACTGATTAGAATGGGAAATTAGACTATATAAGATTTAATAAAATATTTGAAACATTTTTATGTAAATAAAATTAAAATTTGTTTTGATTTGACAACAAATTATGAATTTTATACAAATATTGAAATTAAAATATAGCTATCCATATTTCATTACCTGAAGATACATTCAATTGAGTAATAGAAAATTAGTAGTAACTTTTGAATCATTTGTGAGATATCAGTGATTACAAACGTACACATGCTTATCTCAAAAGCATTCAATTCGAAAATAAGAATATTTAAAACAAAAACATGTAAATTCATTGATAGTTCAAATATTTGATCCTATTACAATATTTTACTTTAACGTTAGTATTATGTGTGTAACAGTAGTGTAGTGTCCCCAGGCAATTATTTTTTTGAGGAAGAGGAGGGGGGGGGGGGATTGAATTGGTAACCAAACAGTTTGCTTCTCATTTCGCTAAATATCATTTCTCTGAACTTAAATGGGTTTCTAGGGAATATGATTTCCCTACTTGGTAATGCTATTGGTGGATAGAGACAAAAAATATTTCTTAAATATATATATCTATAATTTAAAAAAATCAAGGGTACTTCCTTATTATAGCGGCCCCTGAGGATGAATCACCAAGCGTCCAAGATTTATCGCCAGGGTAGGTTGTAAAACCTCACCAAACGTTTACAGTCCTAAAGAAACAGCACGTTTATATTATTGTCACATTACTTTTTCGATAACGAAAACCTTGGCGAAATCTTAACTGCGACCTTGGCTCAATCAGATTTATGGGAGCCACTATAATAAGATAGTACTGAATCAAGCTATATATACAATTTCTTTCTAATAGTACAATGATTCTAGCTAAAATTAAATCTGCTTTTCAATTTCTTCGTCTACTGTTACAATTGAAATATATAGATATTAGTTTATTAAATGGGATGTTTTTTATTTACTTTTGAAATTTATTTTTACCTTTACTCTAAGGCAGGAATTTACTTTTATGCATCAAAATTCTATTATCTGTACTACTGATGGGAAAAAATTAGTACAAATAAGATAACCATATGTATTACCTAAAAAACATATTTTAGTTCATCCGGTGAACAATATCTTGAAAAATTATAAATATTTAATCAACTGAACCTGATTGACTTGTACCTACTTAATCAAATTTAAAACATTATTATTTTTATTACACAGTGTTTATGTTAATCCATGTCTAGCCAATCCGAATTTCTTATAGAAAGCTGAAGTTTAATTAGGTCCTTGTAAATTGATCATCATTCAATGAATTGTGAGTACCCACAGTTAACCAAATTTAAAAGGTAGCTGCAAAGTTTACAGTTAGACATTACAAGGGCAGGTTCAAGCAGAAATAAAAAAGGGATTTATTTTGACATGTTTCTTTTACTGAACATTCGTTTTTGTAGTATATCAGTAAATAGTTATCGAAACTGATAAATTTTTTTTGATTAATCATAAAACGAAGCAAACTAGCCTGATAAAATGAATTTTGTCATTTTGGGATTTATGACATTGCAATAAACTTTTATAAGTGAATCTATAGAATCACAAGAAATGACACATATATCTGAAAAGGGGGGGGGGGGGGTAATTGCCACAATGACCCATACCTGGATCTACATTAAGTTTCTTGTTACCATTATAGATATCAGATATTCTATATTGATGAAGCATAATAAGCATGAAACCAGTCCAAGAATGCTCATGCTGGTATCTGTAATAGGAATATCACCCCTATTTTTTAGAATGCCTCTTATAGATGGGCTTTGTGTTTATAAACTTTGCCTTTGCAGCTTCATGTGGCCTGAGCTAAATTGTATATGAATTTTGAGCCGGCCACGTGAAAGAACTGAAAATGTTAGTTCCCATAGAAGTTCTAAAAAATTGTGGTGCATGCTAACTTTCATGCTACCCCTGCAAATTTTGATTATTTCATGATGACGAGCATATAATAAGTGAGAAACTAGTCCATGGATGCTAGTATCTGCAATAGGAGTGTCTTCTCCATTATATCCTATTCACAAATTGATATATTAGAATGTTGCAAAACTATAAGAGCAAAACAGTTTTATCAAGCTATTTTCACAAAAAATATTATGACTGGAGAAACAAATATCAGCAAGATACATAGCAGATCTATTTTGAAGTTGAATTGGGGCTGCAGCTAATATATTTCACATGACGTCTTTGATGAACAAGTATTTTAGCTATATTTCAAGCATTTAAAACTAACTTGAATGTACTCAGAAAGCTGTATCTATTTACTCATATTTGTTTCCATTCACCTATTATGTGTACATATATTACGTAGATGGTTATCATACAGACAAAATATCAATTTAGAGTGTTCTGATATTAAAATATGGAATTATATGAGGGTCTTGCTGTCTAAGAAAAGTCGAAACCACTTTAAGTGAAATATCAGTTAGCATGAACTGCAGGCTAGGCACTATCAGTGCATATTATATATTCTATTATATATTTATTTGTTACATATAAAGTAGTTAACATGAAATTTGAATTAATATATAAAAAAAAAAAAAGCTATTCCTCTGCCAAAGTCAAATTTTTCAGGTAACACACTAAGTTCAAATCGCAATAACACATTGAGTGCAAATCTCAACCAACTTGTTTATTTCTGGTGATATCGATTCAAATCCATAGCATCTATTCTATTGGTATATAACTTTTTAATACTTCTGTAAAGAAACCAGGCATAAAAAAATTAGGTGACAAATCAGATTCTTTAGTATTACAAATTTATATTCTCAAAAGCAGCAGTTTATTTATTTTGATCTATTGGTATCTTTTATTCACATAGAAACGAGAACTAGAGTCAGTATGTACATACTGATTGTCAAAATTTTCAATGTTCAAGTGTATTAGCTGTTACAGTGAAAATGTTTGAAGTAAATAAAAGTTTAAGGTACAGATTGGATATAAAGAATTTGGATTTTTCAACTTTTTTTCGCGAGCCAGATGTGGCGCCAAATGGCCAAATGTGGCGCGCCATTTGGTATAAGTTTATATAAGAATTTATAAACACCGTACGCGTTGGCGCCAGTCTTGGCGACAAAAAAAAATGGCGGATTTAGCCAAATTCTTTATATCCAATCTGTTCCAAGTTTAATAAAGAATGCCAAGAAATTAACTTATATATTTAAAAGTATGCACTGGTTGTGACTGATGGCCTTACCTGGTTAAAGATACCCCCCCCCCCCCGAAATGCAATAAAACATTTTTTCAAATCAAGAATATTATTCTTTCTGACATTTACAGACAAAGAAAATGTTCTTATCATTTAAATATTTAATATGTACCCTGCCTTAAACATATGGTATTTAGTTATCGATTTTAAAGGAGGAATGAATACAAGGAAATATTTATGTTTTAATTTACTGCATTGATATCTAAACTGCCGTATTTTTATCATATACATATTATATATGAATTTTATAGTTATTTAAACCAATAACAGAAAATTGTTTACTGCTATTGGTTTAAATTGCTATAAAATTCATATATATATATGATAAAAATAAGGTGGTTTGGTTATCAATACAGAAAATTAAAAGAGAAATATTTCCTTGTATTTATAACTGCATTTCTCCTACAAGATTGATATGAATCAATAATAATTCTTAAAATGTTATGTTTTTAATATATAAACTAATGTGATTGATTATTAATAAATTATTTACAAGGTCAATTATTTTTACTGTTGACATTGACTTAATAAAAATACAGACATTTTAAAGCTTATGAAAAAAAAATCACATTTTCCAAAAGACAACTCAAAGACAATTTTTTTTTATGGTAAGAAGGTTACATAAATAGCATGTGAAAAAATTATCAGGAAATTTAAATATGGAGCTCATCTTAAAATTGGTTTTACTGAAATTAAAAAAAAAATCATTTTCCAACTTTGATGCAAAAAATGGCAAGGTCTTAATTAAAATTTTATCAAAATGCATGCTGTTTCATAATAAACATATATTCTTGAATATCGACAGAAAATATTATGTGTTTCTGACAATTAGGTGCAGAGCAAGAACGGATTTTATCAAACACCAGGTTTTCATTTCATGCATCTACAGAGCAGCACCTAGTGAATTGTCCATTTATTTGAAAATTTATTGCTAAAAAACTAATGCATGGAATGAACTAAAATTTTGTATGGTATTTTAAGTCTGTACTATGTAGCTTTGAAATTGAAAAAAGTTTGAGAAAAATCTATAAGGGTGGGTGACATTTTCACATTTTGTGTTGAATTGACATGGAATGACCCTGTGTCCCCCTCCCCACTAAATTGGGCGACACTATCCTGCCATCCAAAGAAATACTTTACATTTTCGGGTAGAACAGTAACTATACACCTTTCTGGTAGGTCGGACGGTCTGGGTCTCAACAACATTTTTGGGTAGGTCGGACAGTCCGGTCCGAAAGAAAGTGCGCCTACATGGATTTTCATTAACATCCATTACAGAGCAAGATAATGAAAAATAAACAAAAACATGAATTAGGTATGAACAATTTTTAAGATTTACTTGTTGCGGTACTTTAATCAGAAATTCTTTCTAGATTTCAAGTGTTTTGTTTTCAAAGTTTACACGAAATAAAAAAGATGAACAAAAGAAAAGTTTGTTTTTAATCGCCGCCTCAAAATTTTGTTGATACTGGCCGATACTACGAGAGATTAAATGTCAAAACTCTGCGCGTTTCCTATTGGTCAGTTTGTCGTCAGGGCATTCATACAAAGGTTGCATTTTCTTCTCGCAGTATTTAGTTTGGCGTGTATTTCCTTCCTGCCATTTATTGATTTTTTTTTACCTTATGTGTGTATTTTCATGATTAGCTCTTACTTTTCAGAAAGTTAATTATTTCCTCGCATTGTTTTATTTTATAAAAAAAAAACATTGGGCAGAGCTTCCGCAAATACACCGTAGACTGTCTAGAGCTAGCCTAAGACCAACCTTGACGTCATTTCATCGCCAATAGTCAACGCTTGGCATTATTCTGGGGTTACATTTATTTGAGGAGCATATCGTCACGTTTGGCGTTTACCAAGCCATTATTTTGAGGTTACATTTATGTTGTGTTCAAGATGATGGGAATTTTGTTCGGCTCGCGATGGTCAAACGTGCTGTACCTATTACACGACAGCATTTAGCACAACAAAACCGTTCGCAGGACAGGTCATTCAACAAATCTAGCCTCAACATTTTAGGTTCAAACCTAAATTGTTGTTGAGCAAAAGATTGTGCGATGGCGACCAAGATGGCCGATAGACTGCTTTGGAATGAGTTAGAATCTCGAGATGGAAAAAATAATAGAACTTCTACTAATTTACAGACACCTGTGGGATATAAAAGAGCCAAATTATATTGAAAACACACACTAAAAAATGCTTTCTGAAATCGGCGACAATAGACAGGAAGGACTTGTTATAAAGGAGGGGCTTAGAGTATCATTGCCGAGCGGAAATGCTGAAGTTTGGCGATCGAAAAATAATAATAGACCTTTTACCAAATTACAGACATCTGTGAAATATAAAAGTTTCAAATTATACGCAAAAAACACTAAAGAATGTTTCTTGGAATGAAATCGTCGCCATAAAAGAGGAGGGGGTCGTTAGAAAGGCGGGGACCTAAAGTATCATTGCCAGGCGGAATTGCTGAAGTCTGGAAATGCAGATGGAAAAAAAGAAAATAATTTTTACCAAATTACAGACACTTTTGAGATATAAAAGATTTGTATTATACGAAAAACACACTGAAGAATGGTTTCTGGAATGAAATCACCAGTATTAGAGAGAATGGACCTGTTAAAGAGGGGGAGCCTAAAGTATGATTGACGGGCGGAATTTGCCGAAGTTCGGTAATAAAAATTTCCCTGTGTAATAACACAATTATTTAATCCAAACGGAATCTTTGGAATGTTAAAAGAGCTCTTTACAGTATGAGAACTCTAAAACGGTATTCCGATGAGGAAATTACGAAGTGAATGCAAGGGGGAAAGAGCTTCCCCCCACTTGTTAACGTTACGTTCGTTCTGTGCTGCGTGGAGTGACGTCACAAACGTTCCAAAGCTGTTTTGCGAACGGTATGTCGTACCAAATTGCTGTCGTGTAGTAAGGCCTTTAGTAAAGCAGCTTTGGAACGTTTGTGACGTCACTCCAGGCAATAAGGCTCCTCTATATAGAGGAGGTATATAGGTAGAGCTCCTCTATAAAGTAGAGGAGCTCTACCAGGCAACACAGAACGAACGTGACGTCACTTCACTCAACAAGTAGGGAAGCCCTTTCCCCCTTGCATTAGCTTCATAATTTCCTCATAGGAATACCGTTTTAGAGTTCTCATACTGTAAAGATCTCTTTTAACATCCCAAAGGTTCCGTTTGGATTGAATAATGGTGTTATTATACAGGGCAATTTTTATTACCGAACTTCGGCAATTCCTCCCGTTAATCATACTTTAGCCTCCTCCTCTTTAAAAGATCCATTCACTCCAATGCCGGTGATTTCATTCCAGAAACCAGTCTTTAGTGTGTTTTTCGTATAATATAAATATTTTATATCTCAAAAGTGCCTGTAATTTGGTAAAAATTATTTACTTTTTTTCAATCTGCATTTCCAGACTTCAGCAATTCCGTCCGGCAATGATACTTTAGGTCCTCGCCTTTCTAGGGCGCGCGGCCGATTTCATTCCAAGAAACATTCTTCAGTGTTTTTTACGTATAATTTGAATCTTTTATATTTCACAGATGTCTATAATTTGGTAAAAGTTCTATTATTATTTTTCCATCTCCAGACTTTAGCAATTCCGCCCGGCAATGATACTTTAGGTCCCCGCCTTTCTAACGCCCCCCTCCTCTTTAATGCCTCCGATTTCATTCCAAGAAATATTCTTTAATGTTTTTTGCGTATAATTTGAACCCTTTATATTTCACAGATGTCTGTAATTTGGTAAAAGTTCTATTATTATTTTTCCATCTCCAGACTTTAGCAATTCCGCCCGCATGTTCTGAAAACGTACCCGCTATACCCCCTGCTGTGAGGCCGATTCTTCGCTATTGGCTAAGTTAAATGACGTCATGGGCGGAGCCTAGTATACACTTTGAAGTTGTCGTCTTCGAGATTATACATGGAAAAAAATGTTTGTTATTAAATCGGGAAGAAAATTGTGATAAAAAGAAATAGTGCAAAGATATAACGTTGTGGGACAATATACGTTCGTAAAACTACAAAAATGTCTTAAATTTAGGTAAGTAGTATATGATATATTTATTAGAATTTTTGCGAGTAAAATGTTGACACTGGAACGTTATACCTTATACATCTGTAATAATCCGATTGAATGATTTTCTAACTTATTTTTTATAGTACCTAATTTTAGATTGAAGATCGCCGACCAAATATGAATATATCAAAACTTGTACTGCAATATTTCACCTGGCCTGTTTAAATATCTTAAGTGGTCAGATGTTTTTATTGTTGTATCAGTTAAATTAAAGGAGAAACTTTGATTTATTTCCTTCTAGGCTAATTAAATTTGTGTAGAAGATAGCAATATATTTTTTAATCTGATTCATAGTTAATTTGTTTATCACAGTAGTGTGCTATAGTATAAGAGTGAAAAGATGTTATACAAATTAATGAAATTACTAATAAAATTAATATATATTCTATATGTATATACCAAGTTGTAATTTAAATAGCATATATATGAAGTTTCATTTCAATTGTATGGGTGTTGATTTTGAGATTTTATTGATATTAAGTAACATTCTGAAGAAAGCAAACACTAATAGCCATTATCTAATGTTTATGAAATACTTTGAAGTTTTATCTGTACCCAAGGGCCCCCCCCCCCCCCTTGGGTACAGATCAAACTTCAAAGGTATTCAATCCCCTTGGGTACAGATCAAACTTTGGTATATCTTCAGGGGAGGCCTTCACCCCCCCCCCCCCCCTAAAGAAATATTAAATTACAAAATTTTATATTCTCTGGGTAAAAAATTGTGTACAAAAAAAAATATTAGGAAAGCGAGTTGCATGCTGTTTCCACGTCCCAAGCTTAGGGTGACGAATTGTTTGAAATTTACAGTCGCCAATGACCGCTGCGAAACTTCACACATCTAATTTCTACCTGGTCAGCATTAGTGGAGTGAAAGAAAGTGAGCTTCTTCAATGGAAGGAAGTTTTAAAGGCGTGCAAGTTCGAATAAGAGAACATTTTCCAGAAGCACTCTATGTTCATTGTAGTTCTCATTTCCTGAACTTAGCACTCTGCCATTCATGCGAAGTTGTTAGAATAAGAAATTGCATTGGCACTGTTAAAGCCGTGGGAATTTTTTAAAAATCTTCATCTAAAAGAACAGGGTGTTTAAAAGAAAACATTGAATCTAACTTTCCTAAAACAAAATGGAAAACTTTAACAGCTATGTGCGAAACAAGATGGGTAGAAAACCACGATAGTCTTCTAAAATTCAAAGAAATCTACAAAGCTATTGTAGAAACTTCAGAAGATTTAAGCTTCAATCCTGATGTAGATACGTCTCGAAAGCATCATTGTTGCTAAAATCTATTTTATCAAGCGAATTTGTGATCAGTTTGTGCTGCTTATCTATGCTATTTTCATACACTCTGCCTGTGTGCAAAATGTTACAATCTCCGCAGTGTGATTTATCTGGAGCTATGCAACATGTAGACTTACTGCAAGAAACTTTTGCTGACATAAGGGTAAATATAGAATCGAGATTTTTAAACATTTACAAATGTGCTGAACATTTGTTGCACTCTGTAAACGAAGAAATTAAAATTCAATGAACAGCATCGAAGCAAAAATACCGAGCAAATATTTGTACATCGAATTCTGAAACTTATTTTCGAATTGCAATAGCTATTCCATTTTTTGATGATTTTGTTAATCAAATAAATAACAGATTTTCCAATCATAAAGCCACGTTAATTGCATTAGATCAGCTAATACAATCTGTCTGTTGCGATGAAAACACAGTGTTCAATGTAGAAGCGTTACAATTGTACAAAAACAGGTTGCAGTGGGACACTTTAGAACTGGAATACGAAATGTGGAGAAAGAAATGAGTGTTGATAGACCTAAGTGTGCCATTACAGCTTTGAATGAATGCAGTGCAGATTTTTTCCCCAATATTTTTTGTTTATTAAAAATTTTATGCACCCTCCCTGTAACCACTTGCACCTCTGAAAGAATATTTTCGACATTGAAAAGGATTAAAACTTACTTTCGAAATTCAACAAGTCAAGAAAGACTAAATGGACTGGCATTGATGTCAGTTTATATAGACATTGAAATTGACAATGAAGATGTGATAAATGTGTTTGCTTTAAAAAAAGCAAGAAAACTAAACTTTGTCCTTTGAGTGAGTTTTGAATATTTTTCATAAGTTTGTTAAAGTCATCAGACATTTAGAAATTTCATTTTTTTTTATTCCAGATATTTCATTTGCATTATGTAATTGCATATTTTTATTTTTTATCACTATTTCGATTGCTTATCTACTTATTTTCTGTTCGTTTGACTACTAAAAGGTAACTATAAAAGATATGCAAATATTATTTTATAATATTGTATATAATTAAAAAAATTAAATTCAAAAATATTTAAAACACTTTTTTTCATAACTTCTTTTTCTAAGTGCGAAACAACTTTTTATGTGTGTACATGCGCATGTACGTACGTAAAAGTGTGGGACATGATTTCTCTAACCCCCCCCTGCTGCCAAAGTTTTAACCGCCAGTAAGCTATTATGCAAGATAATGGTTTCAAATGCTATCATTCTTTGCAGTTCACACTAACATAATATACATTTATTGCGCGTTTAAAATTCATTTGGTGTTCGAGTTAAAATTATTTACATTTTAACTCTGTTGTTGTTGTTTCTTATGATCTCCTGATTTCGACGGACATTTTAACTCTTAAACATGTTTATTTCAAATTATGTTTAAAATTTAACAACCCATATTTAAACTTTGGAAATGTTTAATAACAATTACATGTGTATTATCCTACACTTTGAATTTTGAATATACAAAATTTCGATATTCAAATTTAAAAGGCATGTATTGATACATCATTCAAATTTTTCTGAACATTTCGAATTTAACTCAACGTTAATTCAGTTAAAAACCTCTTTACACTTGCTATTCTGTATAACACATCTGAAATATAAAACCTGAAGTTTTATTCTTCAATCTCTTGAATAATTTCAGTTTGAAACATTTAGTCAAGATACTATAAATTTCTAAACTCAAAATTATTTATTTGAAACAAATATTAATTTCAATATCTTTATTACTTCAACAACTATAATTCGATTTAGATAATATATTACTATCTAATGTTACCGAAATACTTTAGCATCGGTTGGATGCAGTGATAACTAGTTAAACTTTTAACTATGTATTTTCAGCTTCATTATATCTCATTACATCAGGATAAATCAGATAACATCAGTATTAACTAGGTAAGTCAATTTGCATCTATTCATGCATCCTAGGATATCAAATCCATCTTCATATAAAATTAAATTAGTAACTACTGTCTATTATTTTCAAAAACAGCATTCAGTAAGTTGATTTAAAATATCTGTTGGATAAACTCCTTCTTTATAAACATGTTATAAATTGAAATTAGTTAATATCATGCAACATTATTATGCAGTTAAAGTTATTCAAACAGATTGTACTGTTAAATAGAAAATGCATATTTTTAACTATAGTAAAGCACTATTTATACACTACTCTAGGGACCAGTGAAGTAAAGCGTATACCTGTGAAAATATGTAATTGAAATTAATGTCACTGGATAGGAATGTTTGACGAGCTATGTAGAAATGCATATAAATGATGTATGTACTGTATTTCAAATATTTGAAATTTCATATTCACTGATTAGAATGGGAAATTAGACTATATAAGATTTAATAAAATATTTGAAACATTTTTATGTAAATAAAATTAAAATTTGTTTTGATTTGACAACAAATTATGAATTTTATACAAATATTGAAATTAAAATATAGCTATCCATATTTCATTACCTGAAGATACATTCAATTGAGTAATAGAAAATTAGTAGTAACTTTTGAATCATTTGTGAGATATCAGTGATTACAAACGTACACATGCTTATCTCAAAAGCATTCAATTCGAAAATAAGAATATTTAAAACAAAAACATGTAAATTCATTGATAGTTCAAATATTTGATCCTATTACAATATTTTACTTTAACGTTAGTATTATGTGTGTAACAGTAGTGTAGTGTCCCCAGGCAATTATTTTTTTGAGGAAGAGGAGGGGGGGGGGGGGATTGAATTGGTAACCAAACAGTTTGCTTCTCATTTCGCTAAATATCATTTCTCTGAACTTAAATGGGTTTCTAGGGAATATGATTTCCCTACTTGGTAATGCTATTGGTGGATAGAGACAAAAAATATTTCTTAAATATATATATCTATAATTTAAAAAAATCAAGGGTACTTCCTTATTATAGCGGCCCCTGAGGATGAATCACCAAGCGTCCAAGATTTATCGCCAGGGTAGGTTGTAAAACCTCACCAAACGTTTACAGTCCTAAAGAAACAGCACGTTTATATTATTGTCACATTACTTTTTCGATAACGAAAACCTTGGCGAAATCTTAACTGCGACCTTGGCTCAATCAGATTTATGGGAGCCACTATAATAAGATAGTACTGAATCAAGCTATATATACAATTTCTTTCTAATAGTACAATGATTCTAGCTAAAATTAAATCTGCTTTTCAATTTCTTCGTCTACTGTTACAATTGAAATATATAGATATTAATTTATTAAATGGGATGTTTTTTATTTACTTTTGAAATTTATTTTTACCTTTACTCTAAGGCAGGAATTTACTTTTATGCATCAAAATTCTATTATCTGTACTACTGATGGGAAAAAATTAGTACAAATAAGATAACCATATGTATTACCTAAAAAACATATTTTAGTTCATCCGGTGAACAATATCTTGAAAAATTATAAATATTTAATCAACTGAACCTGATTGACTTGTACCTACTTAATCAAATTTAAAACATTATTATTTTTATTACACAGTGTTTATGTTAATCCATGTCTAGCCAATCCGAATTTCTTATAGAAAGCTGAAGTTTAATTAGGTCCTTGTAAATTGATCATCATTCAATGAATTGTGAGTACCCACAGTTAACCAAATTTAAAAGGTAGCTGCAAAGTTTACAGTTAGACATTACAAGGGCAGGTTCAAGCAGAAATAAAAAAGGGATTTATTTTGACATGTTTCTTTTACTGAACATTCGTTTTTGTAGTATATCAGTAAATAGTTATCGAAACTGATAAATTTTTTTTGATTAATCATAAAACGAAGCAAACTAGCCTGATAAAATGAATTTTGTCATTTTGGGATTTATGACATTGCAATAAACTTTTATAAGTGAATCTATAGAATCACAAGAAATGACACATATATCTGAAAAGGGGGGGGGGGGGGGGGGTAATTGCCACAATGACCCATACCTGGATCTACATTAAGTTTCTTGTTACCATTATAGATATCAGATATTCTATATTGATGAAGCATAATAAGCATGAAACCAGTCCAAGAATGCTCATGCTGGTATCTGTAATAGGAATATCACCCCTATTTTTTAGAATGCCTCTTATAGATGGGCTTTGTGTTTATAAACTTTGCCTTTGCAGCTTCATGTGGCCTGAGCTAAATTGTATATGAATTTTGAGCCGGCCACGTGAAAGAACTGAAAATGTTAGTTCCCATAGAAGTTCTAAAAAATTGTGGTGCATGCTAACTTTCATGCTACCCCTGCAAATTTTGATTATTTCATGATGACGAGCATATAATAAGTGAGAAACTAGTCCATGGATGCTAGTATCTGCAATAGGAGTGTCTTCTCCATTATATCCTATTCACAAATTGATATATTAGAATGTTGCAAAACTATAAGAGCAAAACAGTTTTATCAAGCTATTTTCACAAAAAATATTATGACTGGAGAAACAAATATCAGCAAGATACATAGCAGATCTATTTTGAAGTTGAATTGGGGCTGCAGCTAATATATTTCACATGACGTCTTTGATGAACAAGTATTTTAGCTATATTTCAAGCATTTAAAACTAACTTGAATGTACTCAGAAAGCTGTATCTATTTACTCATATTTGTTT
Organism: Amaurobius ferox; assembly: GCA_951213105.1. Classification (NCBI taxonomy): domain Eukaryota; kingdom Metazoa; phylum Arthropoda; class Arachnida; order Araneae; family Amaurobiidae; genus Amaurobius; species Amaurobius ferox. The sequence goes on along the minus strand of OX578133.1, from coordinate 110,101,803 downwards.
CCATTCACCTATTATGTGTACATATATTACGTAGATGGTTATCATACAGACAAAATATCAATTTAGAGTGTTCTGATATTAAAATATGGAATTATATGAGGGTCTTGCTGTCTAAGAAAAGTCGAAACCACTTTAAGTGAAATATCAGTTAGCATGAACTGCAGGCTAGGCACTATCAGTGCATATTATATATTCTATTATATATTTATTTGTTACATATAAAGTAGTTAACATGAAATTTGAATTAATATATAAAAAAAAAAAAAGCTATTCCTCTGCCAAAGTCAAATTTTTCAGGTAACACACTAAGTTCAAATCGCAATAACACATTGAGTGCAAATCTCAACCAACTTGTTTATTTCTGGTGATATCGATTCAAATCCATAGCATCTATTCTATTGGTATATAACTTTTTAATACTTCTGTAAAGAAACCAGGCATAAAAAAATTAGGTGACAAATCAGATTCTTTAGTATTACAAATTTATATTCTCAAAAGCAGCAGTTTATTTATTTTGATCTATTGGTATCTTTTATTCACATAGAAACGAGAACTAGAGTCAGTATGTACATACTGATTGTCAAAATTTTCAATGTTCAAGTGTATTAGCTGTTACAGTGAAAATGTTTGAAGTAAATAAAAGTTTAAGGTACAGATTGGATATAAAGAATTTGGATTTTTCAACTTTTTTTCGCGAGCCAGATGTGGCGCCAAATGGCCAAATGTGGCGCGCCATTTGGTATAAGTTTATATAAGAATTTATAAACACCGTACGCGTTGGCGCCAGTCTTGGCGACAAAAAAAAATGGCGGATTTAGCCAAATTCTTTATATCCAATCTGTTCCAAGTTTAATAAAGAATGCCAAGAAATTAACTTATATATTTAAAAGTATGCACTGGTTGTGACTGATGGCCTTACCTGGTTAAAGATACCCCCCCCCCCTCCCAACTACAGGAAAAAATCTATTCGAATCTTTTTTTAGTTACACTAAATCAAGACACACATCATATTGTAATTGTTAATGTGCATCAAAATTTCCTCAAAATCCAGAAGAAGGTGTATTGAAGTACTTTAATTGTAAATCCATTGACGCAGTTCTATAAAAATATAAGTATGTCATTCTTTTGGTTTTGCCACTTTGTTTTCTTTCGGTTAGTGACGGTGGCATAGCATTACTCACACCAATTCAAATGGTAAAGAAACCAATATGCATATCTATTTGTTTAGAATTTAATGGGAACAGCAAACAATTGATATATATAATTTTTGAAGCATGTCAGTTATTAAAAATTTTAGCATAGAAAATTATTAGCACATCACTGGGTATATAGAGTGGGATGGATTACTCACCCTCTACACTAAATATTTTACCCAGGATTACATTGTAAGCCTGCATTTTTATTAATTTTAGATTAATTTTTTTTTAAAAATTCCACATTTTTTGTCCAAAATATTCCATTGTATGGCTTTTTCTTTTAAATCAAACATATAGTTTTGTTTACAAACTTGAATAAATATTTGAAATAGACTTCAAAAAAGGTTATGGTAACCCACATTTAAACGGTTATATATTTTATTTTGGATAGGTAACTTGCTTTTCTGTAGTTAAAACATTAATAAAATAAAACAAATTGCCTCAAGTGCTATAAGTTATCAATGAAAATAGGATTAAAAAAGTTGCACAATATAAAATGGGCATAAGGTGCCTTTAATAAACATAATACATATAACACAAGCATTTTAAACTGTATGCTGTATATAATTTTTTTCCCGTAAATGAAGCATTTTTATCATTGATCAAGTTGTAATAATAATAATATATTTTATTTAATTCTTTAGTTTAAAATCATATCAAAAGCAAATAAATATGTGTGTATGAAGTAAAATACATAACGAAATGCATCTAAGAAAAATGTAAACACGTATAATCTCGAAGACGACAGATTTTGTCTTAAACTGTCAAACGTCAAAGTGTATGCTAGGCTCCGCCCATTACGTCATTTAACTTAGCCAATAGCGAAGAACCAGCCTCACAGCAGGGGGTGTAGCGGGTACGTTTTCGGAACATGCATTCCGCCCGGCAATGATACTTTAGGTCCCCGCCTTTCTAGGGCGTCCCTCCTGTTTAATGTCGCCGACTTCATTCCAAGAAACATTCTTTAGTGTTTTTTGCGTATAATTTGGATCTTTTACATTTCACAGATGTCTGTAATTTGGTAAAAGTTCTATTATAATTTTTGGATTGCCAAACTTCAGCATTTCCGCTCGGCAATGATACTTCCTTTCTAACAAGTCTTTCCTGTCTAATGTCGCCGATTTCAGAAAGCATTCTTTAGTGTGTGTTTTTCATATAATTTGGCTCTTTTATATTCCACAGGTGTCTGTAATTTAGTAGAAGTTCTATTATTTTTTCCATCTCGAGATTCTAACTCATTCCAAAGCAGTCTATCGGCCATCTTGGTCGCTACTCTAAAGCACGTCACCTGTGACGTTCGGATTTACGCACTTCTGATTGGTCGATTTTCGCCCAAGCGTTTCCTCAACAGCAGCATTTTAGAGACTGTGGTCGAGCTGGTGTTCGGACGTGTTCGTGCTAGCTCCTGAGACTATTGCACGTGGTGACTTTTAGTGCTAGCCTTGGTATAATTGTACCAAGTTTTGGTAGAATATATCAGGCTAAGCTAATCAAGATGTTTTCGCCGGAGGAAAAAGAGAAATTCCTGCTTATTAGAGATATATTTGTTAAGAGCTTTGGAAAAACAGAGGAGGAGGTACAGGGGAAACTAGAGGAATATAATTGGATTTCAAAGGAAAGTGTACAAACTGAGGGACGACAGGAGATAGCCGTGATGCCTAGGCCGCCTAAAGACAAGAAAGGCAACGACAGTAAGGAGATACCCAAAGGCAAGGAGGAGGACGTGAAAGGCAGACAAAGAGTAAGGAAAAAAATCTTTTCGAAAGGCACAGGAAGGACAAGGGAAAATAGACTCTCAGCTGGGCAGATGCCATGGAGATCGATGAAGAGGAAAAAGAAAAGACTTGGACGGAGCAGCACGTGCTGAGAAGCTGGTGAGACAGGCGCACAAGACTCCTGAGTACTTCACATCCTTCTCTGCCAGATGCGAGGCAAGCGTGGGATATACCCCTGAGACACCCAAAAATAAAGCCTTCGATATCCATAGACACTGTGAGATCTATGACTGGGCCAAGAGACACCTAGATGCCGAAATCGCCATCGAGGAAGCCGAGGACATCGACAAGGCGGAACTCATCAAAGAGATATTGGTAAGCATAACTTCTGATGCTATCTTGCTAGCGGATACCCCTACCCCTGAGAACCCCTTGGTTATGAAAGCCTATCAGGCTACGGCTTATGTCATCAAAACATGGAATAGCTTATCTGAGGATTTTTTGTATAGTCAATACAAAACCAAAATCGCGAAATCTTTCAAACTAAATTTTAAGCTCCCGCGCAGGAAGCCTAATGACGAGATTATGGCTGCTGAGTTAGCTGAGGTCATGCCACAAGAGGCTGCATATAGTAAGGACTTCCCTCTACTTAAAAATAAATTCATGCCGCTTGATAATCAGGAAGAAGAGAATGGAAATAGTGACCCCAAACCTAATCTCAAAATTTCTTCCTTCTACGTTGACTCCTCGAGTAATTGGGGAGCCCTCATAGAAGAACTTTAGGCACTAAAATTGAAGGACTGCTGAAGGATTAGGTTCACTTCTGGATCCGTTGAGGATTACAGGAGCGTACAGATTCACCTGACTCGGAATAAAATCCCTTTTAGCTCCATAAGCTTAAAAAACGAAAGACCAAAAAAAGTAGTGATAAAAGGGTGCCAACCAACACTAGCATAAACTCTATTAAAGAGGCTATATCCCGTGAAGGATTCAGGATTGTTAGGATTTCACAGCTTAGAAATCGTCGTGATAGGTCACCTCTCCCCATCTTCTTGGTCTGCCTAGAGCCGGCTGAGGGGTGGGAGAAAATTTACAACCTCACCTCCATTCTCTACATGAAAATCGTAGTGCAAGCCTTCAAATCAAAAGGAGTAAAAATTTGTTACAATTGTCAAAATTATAACCTTTCTTCGGATATATGCTCGCTTCCCGTCAGGTGTTTAAAATGCGGAGAAAACCATCAAACTCGCGAATGCCTTAAACCTAGGGACCTTCCTGCAAAGTGTGCTAATTGTGGTGGGGCCCACCCCGCCAACTTTAGGCTCTGCCCCCAAAACCCCTGGAACCGTAACAAGTTCCAGGAACCTATAGTCAAACCCCAAAACCTTCGTACCAATAGTTCAGATAATTCAAACCTGAGCATGGAAAACTTTCCACAGCTCCCTAAATCACAAAACCTCGAAATTGTTACAGACAACGTGGCGATGGCGCGTACCGAGACAAGAACACCAAGTTCTGAAGAGCACGTGGCCCACACGCACTCAGATGCCCCAAAATATTCAAATCAAACTCCTAACCTATTTCTAGAATTCATTAAATTCTTTAAAGAAATACAAGATTATTTCAATATCAATGATGTCAGGAACTTCTTAAATCAAATCACCAAAATAATTAAAGCAGACGTAGACCCGATGCAAAGGATCTTTGATATCACATTAATTGCAGATCAAAAAACCTCAAACTTTCCCCATAACTTAAACTAACTCTGCCTTGCTAGATAGTTTTTCGGAATTGTGCTCCAGTTCTCTTGACCAACAGGAAAAACAGATCCCGTTGCTCCGCCCACTGTGGGTGGTCCCTATGGACTATCTGCACACCTGTAATCCAGCCAACTGATGTCAAAGCTTCAAGATACTCAACGCACACATCGAAGATACTGAAATTAAATCTAAACTGTTAGAGATAGGACTAATTAAAGAGATCAAACTTGTTGATAAAACTGAAACGGTTGAAAATCCAAGTAAAAGGGCTAGGACAGAGGAGTTTCCCACTAAGGGAACTCCTACTAAAATCCAGACTGGAGAATCAAACTTAAAACCTAGTGACCATGATAACATGGATTGTAATGATGTAACTGTTAAGGATGTAAATGACAAAAGTGTAAATGCAAATTCTAATGAAGTAAATAAGCCTAAGACTTATGCTGAAATTGTCGCGCAACCTGTAGTGTTAAAAAGTGCACCAAAACCAAAAACGGTTGTAAATAGTGGTAGTGATAAAAGTATGGAAGTAGAAAAAAAAGACCCAAAAGCGGAATGTTTTTTCATTAAGTTTAGAGATAACTACCAGGCTCTCTTAAAAAAGTTAAATGAGATCACAGGCAACAAAGTATCTGGCAAACTCTCAGGAGATATGCTTAAATTGATACCTAATGACGCTGACTCCTATAGGGTTGTTCAGCGCCATTTGACTAGTGAGAAAATCCCCTTCCACAGCTTAAACTTGAAAACAGAAAGGCCCAAAAAGGTAGTTTTGAAGGGGCTACCAGCAAACTATAACATTGAGGAAATAAAACTTACTCTAACATCCATGGGATTAGATGTAGTCCGGGTTTCTCAACTGAGAAACACTAAAACGAGATTCCTCCTACCGATCTTCTTACTCAGCCTTAGGCCCACGGAAGACTGGCAGAGGATTTACAGACTGACAAGGTTAGGATACTTGGCTGTGAAGGTAGAGGCCTTCAGAGCACGGGGCTTCAAAATTTGCTACCGGTGCCAGCAGTTCAACCACTCCTCTGAGAACTGCAGTATGCCACCAAAGTGCCTGAAGTGTGCTGAAGAACACTTCACACGGGACTGCCAGAGACCCAGGACAGAGAAGGCAACGTGTGCAAATTGTAATGGAGACCACCCGGCGAACTTCAGGCAATGCCCGAAGAACCCCTGGAACAGAGGAAAGGCACCGGTGAATGCCCCCCCTCCCACAAAAAATCAGATACCCCCTTGGAGGCAAAAGGCCCTCGGACTAAACCCCCAGGCACCCCCTCAGGACTCCTCGCACATAGTGCCACAAGAAAAAAGACACCAACCTTCAGCACCTACCAGATCGGTGCAAGAGCAGGCCCCCAAATCATCGACCTCCAGAGAATTGACCCTGGAGGAAGTAAGAGCGGCTACAGCTGCCATTAAAAAGAGATCGGAAATAGAAAAAGCCAGACAGGCAAAGGAGGCAAAGGATAGGCTTGACAGGAAGGTTGAGGATTGGAAACAAAATAAACGAGTCAGGGGTGAAGAGATTGCGCAAACCCAGCTGTTAGTTAAAACGGGCGAAAAAAAGCAAAAAACTATCGAGTTCCAAAAGGACACTCACAAAAAAGTGCAAACGGCGGTTGAGGCTGAGGAAATGGAAGCTGAGACTGAACCGACTGATAAATCTGATGCTGAAAAGATGGAGGATATCCTCAACCTCATCAGAGGATTTATTAGCATGTTCAATCTAGACGACATAAAACATCTGTTGATGCAGTTCGCAGAGTTAGTACAAAAAAAGAGCGATCCTATGGTAATGGTCTTTGAGGCCCTTAAAATAATCGCGGACTTTAAAAGTAACAGTGAGAATCAAACCCGTCATGGCTAGGTACCAAAAAGAATCCTTAAAAATAATATTTTGGAATGCGAACGGCATATCTCCAAGAATAAATGAACTTAGGAACTATGTAAATGAAAATGACGTAGACGCCTTATTAATTCAGGAAACTAAAGTTAGAGAAAGTAAAAAACTAAACATAGCCAACTACATATGCTAACATAATCTTAGCTCAAATACTAATGCTAGAACGCCCCATGGAGGAACAGCAGTATACATTAAAAGAAATATTCCCCACGAGGAACTAAACAACATAAATCTTCAAGGTATAGAAAATACTAGTATAAAAATTAAAATTAATAATACTAGCCCGTTTATCCTAACCTCAACATATGTCAAAAATATGAGTAGAGTAGATGCAGCTGCGCAACTGGAACTGCTTTTCGCGCGATATCCAAACACGATACTCGCAGGCGACTTCAACGCGCACCACCGAGCGTGGGGCTGTAGGAGAGCCAATTCACGCGGTACACAGATACACAGACTGCTGAACACGACAAACACTAACATTATTGTACCGTCGACACCAACCTGCTTCTCAGGCGCCAACGGCTCATTTATAGACTTTGTCCTAACGCGAAACATAGATTACGCTCATACTATTAGTACCCTGGATGAATTCGACTCGGATCATCTGCCGGTACTGGTGACATTCGACCTGAACACACCTCTTCCAGCCTCTTTGGGACAAGAGAGGGTCAACTGGGAAGTATTCAAAAGAGCACTCTTCGAGCCGCACTTAGCAGTACCTAACATAATGAGCACGGCGGATATTGACTCTGCCACGCACACACTCACAACAGAAATCAAGAGAGCAATTGCCTCTGCCACAACACATCGTGAGTCTCCAAAAATGCCCACACTTTCCCACCATGTCAAACAATTAGTCAGGCAAAGAAATAGAATACGTAAGACATGGCAGGCTAACAGAGACCCCGCCCTTAAAAGGGAGCTTAACAGACTCACGTGCAAAGTCAGGGAAAAAATTGTCTCAGAAAAGCAGCAACAGTATAAAGAACTAATCGAATCCCTTAGCCCAGAAGACGTATCGCTCTGGCAATTCGCAAAAAGACTCAGGAAACCTCAAATTAAGCTCCCGCCACTAATAGATGGTGCTAAAATCGCGTACTCAGACGAGGAAAAAGCCGAGGCGCTCGCAAGCCATTATGAAAAACAATTCCAACCAAACCACGATCTAATGTGTCAGGACACCCTAAGAATGGTTAGTCAAACGTTAAATAACTTCAGGAATTCCCCGGTAACGGCTGAGATTGACCCAGCCACCCCGCAGGAGATAGTAGAAATTATTAAAAATCTCAAAAACCGTAAAAGCCCAGGGCACGACAAAATCAGAAATATTGCGGTTAAAAACCTACCCTTAAACGTAATATGTTACTTGACTATCTTAATAAATAAAATATTAAAACTAAACTATTTCCCCAAAGAATGGAAGGAAGCGATAATTGTAGCAATCCATAAACCTGGTGAGGATGCCACAATTCCAGCCAACTACAGACCAATTAGCTTGCTACCGACACTTAGTAAAATTACTGAGAAAATTATTCTTAAGAGACTGAACACGCACCTTAGTGAGAACGACATTATCATTCCGGAGCAGTTTGGATTTCGGCCAAAGCACTCCACCACTCATCAATTGCTGAGAGTGGTAGAGTACATATCTTCTGGTCTCAATAACAAGACACCCACAGCTGCGATTTTTCTGGACATACAAAAAGCCTTTGATAAAGTATGGCACTGTGGATTAGCGTACAAATTGATCACTTTAAAAGTCCCTGACGCACTTGTCAAACTTTTAATCTCATACTTAAATAACAGACACTTTCAAGTCAGAGTAGGAGGTAACTTATCTACACCCAAGCTCATTAAAAGTAGTGTACCGCAAGGTTCTATCCTGGGCCCGACACTCTTTAACATATACCTGAACGACATCCCTAGGACTCCAAACACAGAGCTGGCACTCTATGCAGACGACAGTGCGATACTTGCAAAACACCCCTATGTCTCAGTAATGCACAGACAGCTACAACAACACTTAGACATACTCCAAACTTGGCTGGAAAAATGGCGAATAAAATTAAACCCCAATAAATGTCATTGGATTTATTTCTCTAGAAAACGTAAACCTCCGCCGCCTCTGTACATAAACAACCATGCCCTAAAAGCGGAAAAATCTACTAAATACCTAGGTGTAACGATAGATTCCCACCTAACCTGGAAACAGCACGTAACGAACTTAATCAAAAAAGCGTATATGGCCACAGGAGCCTTATACCCAATGATAGGAAACGGAAATCTAAGTTATCAAAATAAACTCCTAATTTATAAATCGGTCATCCGCCCGGGAATGCTGTATGCAGCACCCGTATGGGGATATGCCTGTAAAACTACAATAGACCTCCTAGAGACAAAACAAAACAAAATCCTACGGATTATCAGGAAAGCTCCCAGGTACTTAAGAAACTCGGTAATTAGGAATGACTTCAAAATAAAAACTGTTAGAGCCCAAATTAAAAAGCTAGCGCTTAAATTTTACAGAAATTTGCCATCCGTTCCAAACGAACTGTTATTCAATCTGCATGACTATGATCATCGCAAGGCCAAATCTCGTAAGAGACCCCGCGCTGTTCTAAACATCGATAATCGGAATTAAAAGATCCCACTTCAAACATCTGATTTTTAAGTAAAACTCGCGACTATTATTTTATAAAAAAAAAAAATATATATATATTCTAAACTCTAAACTGCCAAAACGCTAGGTAACCCTTAGATCTGCATCAACTCCCAAAACTGCTTAAACTCTAAATGTGCAACAAACTGCCACACTAGGAGCTAGGACAAATAATAAAAAGTAGTAAATAAAAACCTCGAACCTCCAATTAGGGTCACTGAATTAATGTCACAGTTTGACGATAAGAACCACATATTGAAACTGGAGATTAAAGGCGCTTCGCGCCTGGTGCTCTGTCTTGTACGACACTACGACTTCGAAGATACGGCACAACATGCCAGGCGCTTCATAAATGACGAAACAGCGATGTTCCACCTGAAGAAAACATTAAGTATCCCTTGACACAGGATGTATGAAGGATAGCAACTGCCATCGAACCTGAATACCGTTTAGAAAAGAAATTTTAGAAGGTAATACGAGAGTCGCATTTTAATAATTGTATTTTATTTCATCAATTTGATCATCTTACATAATAAAAGAAGATGTCTGTGTGTCGTTCTTTCTGTCTGATTGTGCAGTCGCGGGAAATCTAAGCTTCGTACGACCATTAAATTTGGTACACAGGTGCTTCAAATGCCCAAGTATGTACCTCGGCGTTATTTTATTTTAAATGTTGAATTAGATTTTTAGTTATTTTATTTATGTTTTACTCTGATTTATGCCGATATTTACACAAATCAATTCCTTAGTGACATAAAACAGAGTTTCTATCTTGACAACATCGGAAAGATAAAAATATTCTCTTTCAAACAAACTTTGAACGGAGCCCATCCAATGAATAGACAAATTTTAAGAAACTTGAAAAATATATATACTTTCGTGCGTTTTAAACTTTTCTGATATTTGTATTACTATATATATTACCCGAAATAGAAAATGCAACACTATGAAGCTTTATCCGCATAATTATGCAAATTGCGAAACAAACACAGCTAGACGATGTATGCAAATGATCTGAAATGCAAGTGGGTCACGTGATTAGAGCGGGGGATAAAAGGGATGGAAACGGCAGATGAGCCAACAGTTGTTACTGTCTGTGGCCTACGGAAACCCGGTTTTCGTTTCAGAAGACACGTGTTGTTGAAGAGATGTTTGGTCGACGGTCCGTCTCGGCATTTGGACGATCGTGCGAGGGGATTCATTTTAGGTCTACGTACGACTGGGCGGTCGTGCCGGCATATCGTCGCTGAAACACGCGTAGATGCGTCCACTGCGTAAAGGATTTGGAGAAGACGGATTGAAGAAGTGCAGGTATATCGTCGCAGTGGTACAGGTCTATCCAGACGTACATCAGCACGCGTTGATCGACGCATTCAAAGGCATGCGGTGGCAGCCCCACAAACGACAACTGTCAACATTCTACAGCATTTGCAGGGTACATTGGTGGATGTTCCAATATCAACGAGAACAGTTTCTCGACGATTGTCTGAAAACGGTTTGCACTCAAACTATCCATTACGAAGACTGCCATTGACAAGACACCAATGTGAAAGATTGTAATGGTGTCAGGCCCGAGCCTCTTGGACGACTGAATGGAACAGGGTAGTGTTTAGCGACGAGTCTAGGTTCGGTTTGTCGAATGATAGTTGCCGTGTGAGTCTGGAGGCGACGTGGAAATAGATCCAATCCGGCTGCGACTGTTGAACGCCATACCTCTCGACAACGCGGCATCATGGTTTGGGGTACCATCGGCTGCGAAAGAGGGTTACCTCTAGTTCGTATCAGAGGCATAATGACAGCATGACGATGTGATGAGGTGCTGAGGCCGGTTGCACTTCCCTACCTTTAGTGGTTGCAAAATGCTGTTTTTCAGCAAGATAACGCGCGACCGTATACTGCAACCATCAGCAGACAAGCCTTGCAAGGTATTCAGGTGCTTCTTTGGCCTCCGCTGTCTTCAGATCTCTCACCCATCGAGCATATATGGGATGTAATTAGCCGTCGTTTGACTGCCCTGCCCCCGCTCATCAGTTCGATTTGTGGAGGATGATTGAAGGCATATGGTCATCCATCCCTAAAGAAACTATCCGCACGCTCATTGTATCTATTTCTCGGATTGCTGCTTGTATCGCCGCAAGAGGTGGTCCTATTGCCTACTGATCACCCTGTCTATACCATTACTATTGCATTATCCTTCTGAAGTTAACATCACTTACATATATGCCATCTCTGTCTGTGTGTCCTTTATCATCACTCTATTAGCTCTTTCACGGTGTTGCATTTTCTGTGTCGGGTAGTGTTGTTGTTGTTGAAACCCAGACCGTCCGACCTACCAGAAAGGTGTAAGGTAACTGTTTGGACGGTCGGGAAGTGCCACCCAATTTAGACCGGAACCCAGTGGTGGAGGCATCCACAGGGACCGTACCCTCCTTCCCCTACCACCAACCTCTCGGAAGGACTTTCGGACCCACATGTTTAACGTGATCGTACTCCGCATGAACACGGCGGCAGTTTTGGCAGTGGCTGGAATCGAACCCGGGCCTACCGAGTGCAACTCCAGCGCGCTAACCAATGGGCTACCGCGCCCTGTGTCGGGTAGTGTATAAAATTTGACATACCATCTAACGTTCATATTTTAATAGCAGATCCTAAATATATCACAGACTATTCTAGAAAAAATATTTCGTAAACTCATGCGTTGCTTATTTATAAAAAAATTTCCAGACTATGTCTTTGATTTTTAGAATGAACCTAGTAGGTTAGAGTACCCCACCATCAAGCCGAGATATAGGGTCGACATACTCAAACCAGACTCATTCCGATGAGGGGAGTGGATGTTTTGGGATGGGGTGAGTAGTGGTGAGACATCACCTGTACATTTCTTTTTTCTTTGGATGTTTTTATTAGTTGATTTCTAGAATGCTGTAGGAAGGTCAGGTACTGATGTGCCCAGTAACTGACACGTAATGCATTTAAACCGATGTCACATTTCCTGGGAATTTAGATTTTCACTGATTATATGCAATTCGTTAATTTTTTATTTCCTTTAAAGCCTTTTTCTTTGTTTTTACAATTTCACAAAGTTTAGTATATAAAGCGTTCTTTTGCTCACAATGTGAAGTGATATTCTATGTTCTAAACTGATTTATTTGCAAAAAAGCATTATTTTGTTTAAAATGTTAAGTCATATTCTAAAGTGTTCTCTGCTTTAACTCCCGAGCAACACTGGGTACATTTTCTAGTATTTTATAAGGAAGTTTTGCAAATGCTAATTTCCCAATTTAAAAGACATTAAAGGCTAGGACCCTTAGATATCTAAGGGCCCAGCTCACACCTTTCAGTTGCAGCCCTTAAAACACACTTCCTGGTTCTAGTGTCAAATGAATCAGTTTAGAACAATTCCATTTCAAGGCATTTAATAATGAAAAACAAAGCAAAATATATAAGAATTTTATATTTTATTAGCAAAAGTAAGTGCAGTACTCACAATTTCTAACATAAATACAAATGCAATTATTTTGTATAAATATAAATAATACTAATTAATAACTAGATAATACCAATAAAGTTAGTTTTAATTTGCAGAAATATTTAATACTGATCAAAAGTAACAATTTCACTTCAAAAATTAGACAGAGAACTAAAATATACATGAAAACATTTTATAGGAAATCTTAGTATAAATGTTTATCAAAATTATGCATGAAATTTTTAAATGTATATAAATACAGTGAACTTTTGTTACTTGATAAACAGTCAAGGAGCAACATTTACTGTCCATATTAATGAGAGTCCATTATAGCAGGAGTCCATATATCTGAAGTTTGTAAGTTGTTGTAATGAAAGTTTGCTTTCCTAGACTATGTAACTTATGCTATATTAGCAAATACAATTAAAAAAATAACAAGAACATTTTAACTTAAAATTTTATTAATACAGTATGTGTATTCTATAATGAGAAAAAAAATGACAAAATATCAACATTCAGTGAAACAAAATGTAATCGATAATTGATTGATAAATTTATATAAATTTTGTCCATTTTAACAAATGAACCATATGTATTAAGCGGTGTTTATAACATGTAAAGTCCAAAGATTTTAACTGGGGAATCCGTATTTGTACATAATAATGATATATCCACCTTAAATGAGTGATGTCACTGTATATTATAAAGTTCAGAAAAATACTATGTTATAACACAGCAAAGGCGAAATAGGATTTCAGATTATTTTAAAAATTATTACACACCATTTGTAAAATGTATATACATTATGATTTATATACTTTATTATTTTAGCAATAGTTTCATAAAATTACGCTGTCAATTTAAGGCAAGAACAAAAGTATCTATCAAAATAAGGGTTATGAATTAAAGATTTTTGTACACATAGAAATATCTTCACTTTTTTCTAAGCATACATTCAAAACAATTTGTTCCCTAGCTTGTTGGAAAGCGACATGGTAAAATAAAGTGCTACAATATTTAGTACAAAATTTGCAACATTTAAAAGTTGATTATTATTCAAACAAGGTGTTTAAGCCACCACAGCAGATATGCTGATATATATATATATATGTATAATATTTTTTTCCTGATATACTTGTTTCCTTTATGCATGTAGTCCAAGTTATTAATGTTTATAGATATAATCTATCTCTAATATCAGAAACACGTATTTTGTGTTTAAATACTTGGACTTGAAGAAGAGTTTTTTCGAAATGAACAATTCATTTATTTAGGCCTAGTGTTTATCCACATGTATAGCTTTAATGCTTGGATTTTATTTGATTTTCTATTACCGATTCTATTTCATTGATATTTGTTGATTACCTTCAGCTTAATGACTAGAAATTTGAATTTTATTTTCCACTTGATTCTCTATTTAATACTTCTTTTTTTTTGTGTAGACATATTTTAATGTTAGGGTTTTTTGAGTTATAACTTCTCTCTATACTATCATTGGATTTTCAAACTTATTATATATATATATATAATATAATATATATATATTTTTTTTTTTGCAACTTTTACTATAGAATATCACATTTTACAGCCTTTAAGCAGTACTGTTATTTCTCACAATTGGCAATAGTAGATCTTTACTTTTAACTTTAGCGAATGGCAACATTGGTCTTGTCATTTAATGCTCATCATGGTTGTACATTTGAGGTGCATTTTCAGGTATTTATGTTTTCTATCTATTTTTTCAATCTTTATGCTTGTCGTCCAAATAACACGAGTTTATACATAAACTCTACATCATGTTTCAGAAACAAGCATTTTTGTGTTCATTTTGATTAAATATTTGGACTTTTGTTGATTATCTTTAGCTTGATGACCAGTAACATGCATTTAAATTTCCTCATTATGGTTGAATTTCTTTTTTACTTCTTTTTTATTTTGTAGGCAAATTTTAAGTTAGTTAGTGTATTATGAGTTACTACTTCTATTCTATCATTGGATTTTCATTTTAAAGATATATATATATATATATATATATATTATATATATATATATATATATATATATATATATATATATATATATATATATATATATATATATATATATATATATATATTATTTCTGTAACCAATGAAGCAATCTAAATCAAGTCTTTACTTTTAAACAGCAATCTTAGTATTCTGATGTTCTATTTTGAAATATTGATTTTATTTAATGATCAGAAAATGCCTTCTGAATTAAATAGAGAGAATTTAATTTTTCAAATATGTAAAAATTGATTTTCTCTTAGGACATTGCCTTTTACCCATTATATGTCAATTTTGTATAAACTCCTCCATTTAGAAGAGGACCACTGACTTTGCCTTTTTTATACAAGTTTATAACAAGGGCTAATAGGAAGCAATATGTTGAAAATAATTTAATTTATAAATTATCACAGACTGCAAACCATTACTTAAGAACAAAGAGCTAGAATAATCAAACATCTCAACATTTTTATCAAATACGAAACGAAATTTGAAAAATCTGGCATATATAAATATTTAGTGATCCCTAATTTTTGAAAGTTTAAACCTTTTAAAAATATATTTCAATATAAAAATATATATTACCTCTGACAAGAATGAAACATTGACTAGTTAATTAATAGTGTTAAAGTTGTAATTAGTTCTGAAACTAAATTCTAAGCAAGATGCTAACTTTAATAAATATTATATACAAAGCACATAAATTTTGGAGATACATATAAATCTCTATTGCTGTGAACTTAAATATTTAACAAACATTGTAATGCATGAATATGATGCTCAATTGTATAGATGACAACATGCAATAAATCAAAATAGGAACACACTGTACAAGGGGGAAAAAAGGGAGATACATTACATTAATGCAATTATTTAAATCTTAAATTGTAATGTAACTGATACTCACATATATTGAGCTTATTTATTGATTTAGCTTTTTTCAATATGCTCTAATGGTGCCGAACTTATATTTTCTTACATTTTTATTATTCTCAGAAATCATTTAAAATAAAATTATAAGGATTTCTATTTTTATTTAAACCAAAGAATAAAAAAAAGTGTTAATTTTTAATTAAAATTCTAAAGATGTAAATTTAGATGCATTTGCATAAAATTCTAATTTATGATTTTGAAATGGTTGCATTTCTTAAGTACCCAAATTATTATTATTATAATACTTAATTCAGAAAATAGGCTTTCATTTCATTAATAATACATTTGAAAAATAGTTTTCCTGTATAAAACACGAAATAATTACAAAAATGTTTGTCGATGCAAACAGATTGAAACAGTGGAAATTATTTCCACATATGAAATATACGGATTGTGCACAAATGCTGATTTTCACGATACTGCTGCAAAATAACCTTTCATTTCATTAATAATGTTTGAAAATTATTTTTTCTGTATAAAACATGAAATAATTACAAAAAGTTCAATGAAGATTGGAAAAGTGAAAATTATTTTCACAATTAAACATATACAGAGAATCATGCACAAATGTTGTTTTTCACGATACTGCTGCAAAATAGCCTCTCATTTCATCAATAATACGTTTGAAAAATAATTTTTCTGCATAAAACACAAAATATTTAGATAATGCAAACAGATTGCAAAAGTGAAAAATACTTCCACAATTAAAACAGGAGAAGGCACATAGAGTATGTCATACCCAACAGCACCTGCATAGTTGTCTATTTCCCCTCCCTTTCTTAAAAAATGGATGACACCTTTTGTAGCTGGTAGCTGAATTCAAGGTTACATTCTTTAAGGAGATAGATTGCCGAAGGAAACTGAAATATCCTTTTCCTGCAATTTTGGGCTTCTGAGCACCTAATCGTGTGACGCTGAATATGACTGTTCACTTTCTTGTTTCATCTGACATGGCACGGTACCGAAGTTACAAAGATGAAATGAAAAGATTAATATTATATAACGCAAGTAAAATATTTTACATATGCAAAATGTGGATATTATTATTGCTTTTAATTTAATTTTATTTACTATAATAATTAATGTATGCACATGCTGAGTTGTTTAAAATGTGATAACTTGTCCTTTTGCTACCTTTGCAATTGGGATACTTTATATTTTTAGCCATCTCCATATATTCCCTCCCCCATATATTCAGCATTTGGTCTGGATCACTGCCTAAGGTCTGTGCAAATTTTTAAGTACACTCTCACATCTAAATTACTTCTAAATACTCCTGTTTGGAACCCCACACATTATATTATTATCTTTTTCCTAAGACTTGACAGAATATAACCCTTGTGAAGCACTCTTTAAGCTGTAAACTTTCACTTTTGTAGCATTCCTTTACTTCAATTTCATTTATTTTCTGCTGGAGATTAAAGTCTGGATTTACCAAATAAGGTACCCAATTAAAATTACATAGCTTGCACCTTGAGCAATAACTTGTCTTTGAGTATAGGATACCTAGTGTGTCTTCTTGAGTTTGCTATTCTGGCATGCCTTCTCCCGAGTTAAATGGAATATATGGAGGATTGTGCACAAATGTAGTTTATTGTGGTACTGCTGCAATATAGCCTGTCATTTCATTAATAATACATTTAAAAAAATACTTTTTTTGTATATGACATGAAATAATTATAAAAATTTTAGTCGATACAAATGTGGCTCTCCCACATTAGATAATCATTGGTCATATCTCTCTCTCTCTTGTGATGCTATGGGTATAATCATCATTTGCAAGCATTGGTTTATCAATTGAAAGGAAACGGATTTTCAGATGCAAGAATGGATAAACTCAGATTTCAAAATTCATGATTTTGTTTCCAATTTTGTTACATTTTCAGGCTATTTGTGATTGATTTCTGATCCTAATGCAGATGAAAAAATTGCAGATTTGTATAAAAAATACAAGCATTGTAGAAATAAAAAATCAGACTATTTTGGCCAAAGAACATTTCCCTGAACAAGACTAAAAAATGGAACAAATATGGAAAATTGGAACACTTGGCAGCTATGCAACTGTCATATACTTCATCATATTTTTCTGATTTGAGAGTAAGAAATGACAAGAAAAATTTAAACTTTTGAAATGTTTACATAATTTGGGGATATGGATAGATAAGTGGTGATAGTTTGAAATATGTGAATTTAAATACCTAATTTGTTAAACAAAATACCCATTATTATTATTTAACATTGCAATTACATGTCTGAATCTTTGGTATGGTCATATCACATATAAATTGCCGCAGTATAACTTAAGAATTCATACTTATCATTTTTCACAAAATATTTTCCAGCAAAATTTACACTGAATTCATGTATCACCAGTTTGCATTTTCATAGTTACAAGTGCTTCAGGTAAGGTTTATAGATGGAGATAGAAGAGAATACCTGGAGAGTCAGAATAAATTAGTTTTTGGTTATACTAACCACTGGCCAGAGATAAAAACTCAAATATCTTTCCTTAAGAGGAAAACTTATTCAATGAAAATGAGCACAAATGGTACTTATGTGATTTACTAACCCCTAAATATCTGTAGCCAAATAAAATGATGATAATCAATTATGATGATATGGTACTTTCAGTATGCAACATCATACATTATGTGCAATTCTGATGATCTTTTTGCATGGAACACATCTTTTGCCCATTTAATAACTAACAAGTGAGGTCTGTTTATGTATGCGTGTATGTATGGTTGTCTGAACAATATATGTATCCCCTTTAGCACAAAAATTATTCGGCAAAAATAAAAAAAACTGGTAGTTAAATCACTTGTGGGTTATCCTGGTGTTGATTAGATTTTGGTAAAATTGGGGAAAAATTTGCCCCCTTCTGTGATAGAAGAAATGACGCCTAGAACATAGGTGGCTAAAGACTAAAGAAGCATCTTGTAACCAAAGCGAAAAATGCAAATGGTGAATGCATAATGATTAAAATATGTATTAATATCATTATTTTGCTTTAATTTCTTTTAACAACTTTAGTGTAAGATTAGAATGTAATGTTAAAAAATTAATATACCATCACCTGTGTGCCCCCCCCCCCCCATAGCCTTGCATCCACTGGCTACAGTCTAGTTTGGCTTAGTCGTAGATCCATCATTGCTTTTAGGTAAAAAGACAAAAACTATGAACATTTCAAATTTCTTCAAATTAAAGCAATTTTTTGCTTTCTTATGACATAAGCTTATCAATCATAATATTAAAATCCAATTTCCTTCCAAGGCCTCTGTACACAATGCAATAAGTTGAATGAATAAATTGAACCGTTAACTGATTGTGCAAACTTGCATTGTGTAAAATGGAAGTTGAATGGCAAACTTCTTGCATACAACTTTTTCAATGAACCTTTGCAACTGCAAAGATCAAACAATTTCTTGACTGCAACTGACCAATCAGAATGCATACTGCGTAAAATGTCATAATCCATTTTCATATTGTTTAATTGACCTTGTGCTACTTGTGCATGAATTGGACCTTTGACTACTTTATTTATGCAGTTTTAATTGATTACTACTTTACAAATGTATTTGAAATTTAATTAATATGAATTTAGTGTATTTAATTTTAACTTTTTTTTTTTCAAATATTGTTTTTTACTCTTTCTTTTTGAGACTCTATACATAAAGACTCAATTTCTTTCTAATTTTATGAGAAATTCTTAAAATTAAATTTTTCATATTCTTTTTTTCATTGAAATTTAGTTTTGTTCACAATTACCGTCATAAGATTGTTAGGTATTTCATGTTATAAATGGAATGATTTTATAAAGTGTAAATTTATAATGATTTGTTTACATTACTCACACATAGATGGCGTGGGGCGTGGTAGCCCAGTGGTTAGCGTACAGGAATTGCACTTGGCCTGGGTTCGATTCCCTCCGCTGCCAAAACTGCCGACGCATTCACATGGAGCAAGATCATGTTAAACATGTGGGTCTGTAAGTCCTTCCGAGAGGTTGGTGGTAGGGGAAGGAGGATACGGTCCATGTGGATGCCTCCCCCACTAGGTTCCGGTCTAAATTGGGTGGCTCTTCCCAGCCATCCAAACAATTACCTTACACCTTTCTGATAAGTCGGATGGTCTGGATCTCAACACACAGATGGCGCCAGTGCTACTTGAACTAATTAGTAATTTAAATAAAATTTTAAGCTTGTAATTATAGTTTATACAATTTCATTATTGGTGGAATATATGCCAAATTAATTAAATTTTATTTAACAGACATTTATTTTACTGATATAATTTTCTTTTTCAAAGCAATTTTCCAAATCCATTATTGTCGACTGAGCATTGTAAATGTTTAACAAAAAAACTATTACTTATATATTAGAAGTATAGAACTTACACAGAAATAATAAAAGAAGCAACATATTTAAAAAAAGAAAGAAGAAGCATATTTATAAGTAATAACGAAGTCAACAAAAATATTGTAAACTACAGCATAATCGTCTGTATGCACACTGTCTGATGACATATATCAAGAAAGTTGTATATTCTAGAAGTTGAACTGTGTAAATAAATCAAGTTGGCGGGAATGCAGAAAACAGCTCATTCAATAAATCACATTGTGTAAATTAAAAGTTGTACAGGCATAATTTGAATGATCAATTTATTTATTTAACTTCTTATATACAGAGGGTTTTATATCTGATTTGAAAAACAACACTATAAAATGTGAAAGTCTCTCTTGTTCCATAGTAGCCAATTTATGCAACTTTTAATTATGTGCATGCAATAGACAAAAGTAATTAAGAATGAGCTTTGTGTATTATAGCTTGAACTCCGTGCTATAGCATCTGGATTTTGTTTTGACAACTCTTATAGCCTAACTCTTTAACATACATTCAAAGTTCTTATAAATTTTCTACCATATTGTGACATAAAATAAATGCTATATGCTTTTAATAATTTTTACCCAAAAATTGGGGGGGGGGGGGGGGGGCAGCACTCACTCCCTGTATTACCGACTATGGCAAATATGTCCAAAATTGTTAATAAATAAGCATTTTCCTACTTTGCTGGAGGAGGAACTTTTGTTTCATTTGTTCTGATAAAGGAGGCTCCTTTTTACCTCAGGAAGCAGTTGTCACCTTTATATTTTTGTCATGCTGTTATTAATGAAGTATTTGATTGAGATTATGTAAACAGCAATTTGAGTGAATTATTTTATAGGGTATAACTTATAAAATAGTTCACAAAAAAATAGTTAAATTCTTACATTGATAATAATAAATGATTGGTTAAATTCTAATAAAAGTGATAAAGTTAAATTCTTACATTTCACTTCATTTCACATATGAAAAATTAAGTTAATTTCAGGTACTTTTATCCAAATAAATAAAATTTTTTTTTATAAATATCATCAAACGCTGTTTTTTTAACTTTATCATACTATATAAACATAAAACCAATATTAATTTTTAAAATATACACAATACACCTAAGAAAAGTTGGAGTAAAATAAATCACCCAAAATACAAAATTTAAAATGAAAAAAGGTTGAAGATGGAATAATCTTTAAAATGATATAACACATTCTGTACCTTCAAACTATTTTGTCGTTTTTATTAAATTAAAATAACCTAGTCCACTTTTATTGAAAAATCTATAAAAGACAGCAAACATGAAACACTCCACTTTGTTCTAAGTAAATAATGACTTGGTGGTTACAAAAAATATATTATGTTGAAAGAGTACACTTTAAATTATATGTTAGCGAATTTTGAAAATTTCAGATAAAAAAATGCTGGTTATGAAATTTAAAAATCTGTTACCAATGTACTCAAAATATCACTAATTACCTTACCTTATGTAAAAATAATTGTTACTTAAACATTGATTACCTAATAGTTTTTGAAAAGTATTAAAAATTTAAATAGGCATATTATGAAAATGGTTTATATTAAAACCAAACGGTACTAGAAAATAACTACTAACATTTTGAAGATCCAATCAAAAACAGAAATGGATATTCTTAAATTAACATTTTGGGGATAAGTAGATAGAATGGAATTAAAGCAAATAGGCAATGTTGAAGACCCAGACCGCCCGACTCATCGGAAGACATAGAGCATTCATTTGGATGGCCGGCGGCAATAGTACATGTGAATTTTTTTTTCTTTTTTTTTTCACATGTACCATTGCCGCCGTCCGTCCAAATGGTACATGTGAAAAAATTCTGAATATGTATGATAAATATAAATAAGAAGAAATAAATACTGGTATAAAAATCTTTAAAAAAAAAAAAAAAAGAGTTGAATTAGATCTCAATTAAATCTTAATTAACATTAATAAAGAGAAAGTAAAGCAAAAAGTACAATAAATACAGATATATAACATTTTTATATGTGGAGAATTAAATGTTAATAAGTAATGGCAGTCTATGAAAATATATGTTACGGATAAAGCCCAAAATTGGATAAACTTAGGTTTATCTGAGTAAAGTCTGCATTATCTATAAGGATTGGGTAAACCTAGGTTTATCCATTACTGCTTGTGTAAACCTAGGTTTATCCAACACTGCTTGGTTAAACCTAGGTTTAAACAGTCCTGATTGGATAAAAAGAGATTTGGTAGATAAGAGAAACATTTACATTATTAAAATGCATATGACTATGTATGTATCAATGTCCATCATTTGCCCACTACTAACAGTCATCGATATTTAATGAAAGTATTTTTCCTGTGAAAGATTATTAGTTATATAAAAATTAGTATTATGACCTAAGAGAGAGAGTCTAGCTGTCTAGAATGAAAAATTTAGTGAATTTAGCATTTTTATTAAATGTCGCCAAATTAATGAAAACAATGCTCAATTAAAGATAATGACACTAAATTAATAAAATCTAAAATCAAAGGATAAGTACGATTTTGATTTTTAAATTTTACAAATAGACTGAAATTAAAACTAATTAATAAATGGATAGCAATAATTATGCAGTAGGGTCTGTGTCTGTTCCACTTGGCAACAAATTTTGTGACCATGGCAGCAAATTTTGTGACTTTTGGAACATGCAATAAAACTGCTGAAACATCACCAAATTGACAAAAATCTTGCCAAATTTTCAAAAATCCAATAGCTCAGAAAATTTATACAATTAAAATTAATTTATTTGATATACCCTGTTGCTTTGAGGAAATTATTAATTTAATATTCTTTATTCAAAGTACAGAGAGTTTCACTCTTCGTGGGTTAGCTATATTTTGTTGTTAGGGTCTAGGGGAGCATAAAACTATTTCATTAAGTTAGGGGATGATTGTAGTATGTATGTTTCGATAGGGAGTGATAAGAAACAGTAATATTGAATGGGAGAGATGTATGGCTCACACGTGCCTATGGATATTAGAAGCACAATTGTGGAACGGATGGGAAGAAAACTTTTGCAACTTTATAAATGGCAGATTGAATATAATTTTTTGAAACTTTACCCTGTTAAGATGAGCTTACACTTCTAGTTAAGAATAACATTTAAGATTTTTAATTATTTGCAGAAGCTTATGAAAATCAGACCAAAAAAGGGTTTCGCTGAAAGAATGCTTTCTATTTATTATAAGTTTTAATTATTTTATAGATTTCATTGTAAAATTAATCATACATAAAATTCAAAGTAATGTGACCTGTATCATCAAGATTCTAGCTCTGTGATTGGTCAACATAGTTTTTTCTATATTATAATGTTATTTACTACTATATGATATAGAATTATATACTCTTATAATGAGCAGCCATCACAAGGTTTTAGGAATGTACAGGTTGGATTTCCATGAGGTATACCAAGCATTGAGTCCAATTTACATAAGTCAATATTGGCCATCTACTGACCTTTCTTACAGTATTTGGAAAAATAGGACTTGTGAATTATGCAGCAAAGTACCTGAGTTGTATTAGTTGATGGTGGTCATAAATTGAGTTTCTCTATACTTTTTGAAAACAAAAATAGGCTCGGATACAATGAATGGAATGCAGAACAATTTAACTGAGTAGTATACTATATGGGCGCCATTAACCAACCTTCTCTACACAGTGCAAAATAATGTGATACTGAGCAGTTTGTGTAGGGCATATCAGTGTCCTGATGTAGTATAAGTAGATGGCAGCCATGAACCAACTTTTCCTATCCTTTTTAAAAACATGGACTAGGATCCTACTTATTGGTTGTATAGCAATGTCCTCAGATAATTTTAATTCAATAGTGACTATTAATCAACTTTCGCCTCACTTTTAAAAGAAAAGGCATACTAGACCATTTGCAGAATGTATATTAATGTTTCGAGGTAGTATAACTCAATAGTGGCTATGAACCAACCATAGCAAAATTTAAAACAATTTTAAATTTTATTAAAAATATTTAGCTCTTAAATAGTAAAAATATTCAAATTCCTAACAAACATTGTATCAATTTATTATCAAATATGTTTTATTGAGAATTTTTAAAATGTCAATTTCATAATGAATGCTAAATAAGACAAAACCTGAAGAAAATATGTATTGTGAATAAGCATTGACTCAAGGACTCAAGGATCACAGTTTTTGGAGCACCTAGCAAATCCGAAGGGTTTGCTTTAATCTCCTTAAGCTTAACAAATAGGTAAAGCTTAACAAATAGTTAATAAGCTTAACAAATAGGTAAATCATAGAAAAGGAATTTATTGTGATAGGGATTCACTGGGATCGTAGCTGTGCACGTTAGACAGAATTAGGACAAGTCCCAATTAAGTCTACATGATGCTTAATTTGAAATATGGAGAATAAAATATCTCCGAGAAATAAAGGAGAATTTTATAAACGGGTGAGTTCCATGGAACTTTGCCTTGAGCCGATGATGGACGTACTAGCGAGGCAAAAGGGGCGGAGCGACAGGGAGAGGAGGGCAGGCTTGGCTAATCCAAAACGTAAGCAGAAAGTTTAAAATCAAAGTACATGGGTCCTAAAAATAAAATAACAGGCCCTAAAAATAACTAAATTAATCTGAAGGGGATATTGCTAACTCGCAATTATGGTCGTAAAGAATCGAAATTCTGCCGATAGCGGTTTTCGATTCCCTTAGTTGAGGAAGGGCGGATTTGAAGGCTTGTTGGAGAAAATCTCTTTGATAGCTGTTTCTTTCGAAACAGACTATCATATCGATGAACTCCAACCAGTCATCTTTTAATGGTTTTCCATCTTCTACGGGAGGCTTATTAGGATTAAAGTTAACAATTTTAGTTTTTGGGTATTTATCCGACAATTTTGGGAAATCTCTATCGTTTAGCTAGTAAGCAGCAGCGCTGGATTTAGGGTTGCTCTCCATTCTATTATAGAAGGTTCTGGGAGTGATCCTAGGTTTTGGGAATAAGCATTGAGGCCATCAAAATGTGAGAAAGGCAAATCTATTTTTTAAAATAATTTTTGATAAAGTTATTTTTTTTTCAAATAATTTGTTGATGGCCAGTCAAAATGGAAAATTTAATCATTTATTTTTGCCAGGTGTTCTGGAAGACATATTTTTGAAAGATAAGGAAGTAGGAATTTTTTTTTTTAATTTCTATTTTTATGAATTTTTTAATTTTTCAAAATTTATAAATATATGTGGTTTTAAAAATTATTTTGCATCTGCTGCATAAAAGTGTCCTTGGGAATTTGTTCACAAAATTGTAAATCTTGGTACAGCATAGGATTTATTATCCTGAATACTTGGGACTTTGGACTCTATAAGGTTTTTTTCTTGTAATTTGGAATACCTTTTCTAAAATCTACTGGAACGTTTTACAATGTTGTTGTAGAAAATTATAATTCAATTTTTAAGCATAAGTGTATTACATAAAGCTTTATTTTGCAATCTATATGAAAAAGTATAATTAATTAAATAAAACTGTATATTATTAAAAATATATAATATATAATTAGAATCAGATCTAGTTATTAAGAAAATATTATGAAAAAGGGTCAAAATATTAAAGAAGTAGATTATTGAGGCTAGATAGAAAACAAGTTTACACTAAAGATAATAATATTTATTAATTTTAATTAAAATTATAACACCATATTTACAGTTAGGAATACATCAAATCTTAATATATCATGTCAAAATGGCTCTATTTTATGTGCCTAAATCATTGTTTTAATACATCTTACTACAAAATATCCCTACATTTCATTAACTACATGTTTGAAAAGTAATTTTCTCGCATAAAACATGAAATTATTAATAAAATCTTACTCGATGTTTGTCAACAAACAAATTGCAAAATTGAAAATGTTTTTACAGTAAAATGAAATCTAATGAGGATTGTATACAAATGCTGATTTTAACAATATTGCCAGAGAATCTTTTTCAAATTGCCAACAAATAAATGAAATACAAACTTATCAACATACGAAATTAACATTTTGGGCAATTTGAAAGTAGAAGCAATGGTTACTAAGTGAGCTATTTTCATTAAAAAAAGAATAAATAAATATTTCAAACACAAAGAGATTTGCATATTTGCCAGAAAATTGGCAGAAAATATACAAATCAGGGTCTTGTGAGAAAATGCACTGTCTGAAGAAGTCAAAAGGACATTATACAGCAGCTAATTTTTTTCTCGGCATTTTGGACGAGGATAACTCAAATTAATTTCAGAAATTGGGATTTGCTTCTTTAAACAACGGATAAAAAAATATGAGACCAAAATTGCATTATATACACATGGGAATAACGCACTTAGAAATCTGTATAAATTATGTGCTGTAGCATGGAAATGCAAAGTCTGTTGTAATAAATTTTTAGAAAATAATAATTTTTTCGAAGGAAACATCGGGCATATCTCTCGGATCTAGTAAGAAAAGAGCAAGCCTTCTGTAATTTAGAAATTACTACATGGCGGTAACAATCTTGATGGCCTGTTTAGCGATTTATGCCAAATTTAAAATCTTTTTATGAAGTATATAATATATTATGTCTAAGAAAAATGAGATATTAATAATTAATTACATGAGCATAAATTCCCATTGTTGTATAGATTGATATTATAAGTGACTAAATTTTTCAGTGGTTAACGGCAATTTTCCATAGGAAAAAAAGAAAATTCTGTAACTCGTATTATGAGGATATTTTTAGTAGAAACTACAGAAAAAATCGGTAGTAAATAGCACTTCTGATCATTTGGTGAGATAAAAAAAAAGCTATCTGGTTAATTTTTTTTGAAGGGGGGGGGGGGAGGGGGGGGGGGATGTTTGTTGTCACAAAATTTGGCATCATTCTGCCTAATTCTGCTTTTTGAAGCATTCCAGATGTCATAGCACTGATAAGTGATCCTGTACTGTATGTATCGTTAGCCAGGATCTACCTGTGTTGCAGGCAGACAGCCTGGGCTATATATTTCTCTACTTCATGTTTTACTTTGTTGATGATTTTGGTGTCTATCATTAATCGTGACCGGCCCACATAACTAGTGAGAATCGGGAATGTAATGTATATTAGTGCCTCCGAATATGTGAGTAATATGCTCCAAGATTAACTGTGGTTCTGTGAAACTGTAGATAATACCGAACACTATATATATAATGTGATATTCATTCAACTTATAGTAAAGTTTAATTGATTGAGTCATGACCAACATTAAATAAAGTAATAATAAAATATATATTCTGTACACTAAGTTGTACATTTACAGAATACATTCTTTCTCTCTCGTACATATGAAAATAAGGGATTCTGACTTTTTAACTAAATACTCAAGAGGCGATAGAATAGAGCAAAGAAATACAATACATTTATACTCTACAGTATCACATGTAGTTTCAAGGGGATGACAAACCAATAAAAATTATTCTTTTCCAACAAAGTACTGCATGAGCAATGAAAAATGTGTTACACATTTTACAATAGATATGCTATGTGTGTATTTGTACATGATTGTAATAAAAAATGTTATTTTTAAAAAAAATGCCCCTTTCAAGTGACGATATAGCAATGAAAAAATAAAGCTGTTCAAAACATGCAGACCCAGTTTTGGTTTAAAGCTAATAATTTATTTTTTAATTTTTGCAATTTCTTTTTTCAGTCGCAGTAAACACTGTATACTGAATCCATGAAATGTGAGGGCACTACTGTACCAGGCATTTTTAATCAATTATATTTATATATAATCAATTATATTTATATAACCAGCAGTTAACTGCGAGCACTACATATGGTTTTATTTTAAGTTTTCAACTTTACCTGGATAATTATATCATATTTTGCAGAGGTCAAGTTAATTTTACAAAAACTAAAAACATTACATTTTATTACATAATTACGTAAAATATTAAAAGTAATAAAATGTATACAATACATATTAATAAAATAATAAAATGCAAACTTATAACTAATATAAAAACAATGAGCTTATTTAGTATTTAATTCTTTAAAACTTTTATTAAAATGCTATTTAAATGACATACATGATCCTTTCTTAACAGCCATTGTTAAGAATTAATCATCTATGAGTAGAGCGACCAGGTTCCCATATGTAATGCTTGCTCAGAATCATAAAAACACAGTACATACTCAGTACCTTTAGAATGAAATGAAATATTGCTTTAAGTAGAAACATGTGGGTAATTTGTGCTTTATGTGGATAAAGCCCAAAATGGATACAAAGTCAATTACATTTCACACTTTACCCAGAGCAGCTGGGTAATGTTCGCTTATCTGGGACCAGGTTTATACACATTTCAGGCTTTACCTGTAACATATACACAGAAATATTAAAGCCAACTTTCCATATAGTATTTAAATTATTTCAGGCATGAAATGGTCTAAATAAAAAAAGACTAAATTTCAACACTGGGTAAATTCAATGACAATAGAATTTTCAATGATAAAAATATCTTGAATAAAAAAAATAATTTAAACTACAATACAAAGGTCAAGATATATATATATATATATAAAAACATTTGTCACAGTAATATGCATTTTCATCTTGACAAGACACAGATGTAAATCAAAATTTAATATAATATAAAGTTCAGAACTCTTTTTTAAACACTAGACGTTTTACTATAAATATGTATCAACAATAAAAATTATGAAACAATGCAGTATAAAGTCATTTAGATGATACAACACTGTATCTCCTTTATCAGTATTAAACAGACACACAACGTGATATCAAAAAACGAAATGGACATAAACAGAGGGGTATATCCAAGACCTACAATTTAAAACCTCGCCAGCTAGAAATCCGAAAGCTGAGGGAGAATTGAGAGTATACCCGAAAGAGCAAACATTGATTATATTTGCTCTCTTGAGATTACCTTGTTTCATTTTTCCTTATCCTTTGTACTAAGTATTTTTATTTATTGATGATCTACAATATTACTCTATTTATAATATTTATAATTATGAACTTTTATTATAAATAGCAATAAATTGCTAAATAATTAATAAGAGACTGCACTGACTGAAATGTATTCTTAAATTAAAAAAAATTGTGCTAAAAAAAGTAACATTGTTAGGCTTTACTAAAAAAATGGATAATCAGTATTATTTCTAATTTTTCCTATATGTTGGGTTGCTTTAAAATTTATGTAATTTGAGGTTTGAAATTTACTTTTATTTATTTTTCCCCGGCTCAATATTTCAATTTGGTAATATTTAAATAATATTTATTTGTTTTTTCCATTTATTCTTTAAGTAGAATATTTTTAATCTTCTAAATTAATTTTCTTTATAATATTCTTAATTAAAAATGTTCCATTCCCTAAATTAATATTACTTTTAATTTGTAAATTTATAAAAATGATAATATATTTGATTCCCCTTAAAATTCTCTTTAATTTGATGATCATTTTCTCATTTTGGTTAGAAATTCCGTTTGTTCTATAGTTTCCAGTTATTTCCATGTTCAGTGCGTTTCAAAAATTTTACTTGCAGCCATTTTGGAATCTTGGTTTTGCACACTTTTTACCGCGATTGATGCGATGCCTAAGTGATATTTGCACCTCTCCAGAATTCGTGAATTATTTTAATTGGTTCGCGTTTTTCCGGATCATCTGCTATCGAAGTTTTGTGCTTTAATTTTGGCAATTCTAATTTCGGTAAGCTGGTTTTAATTGCTGCCTTTTTTCTAAACTCTCTCGATTTCCACACATATAAATACATCCGCAGAATTTTTTCAGATGGAGTTTTTTGTTGAAATTCCGTGTTTTTAGTTTGTGCGAGAAGTGCACCGTTCACTTTTTGAATGGAACTTGTGTTCCACGCGATGTTTCCTATGGAACATTAAGTTCCTAGCCATTTTTTTTTACACTTGTTTCTTTTTAAATGAAGGTTTTATTTGTTCATATGACCTAATTATGACACGATCCATGGAAAAATGCGTTGTGAGAATTTTTACATGTGCTACGCGAAAGAAGCGTCTCTGTAGTTTTCTTCCGGCTGTTTTAAGAAGATCCAAGAGTTCCCGTTGTGGATGTTAGGCCATTTAACTGAATCTTCTCCAGAATAATGTATGGTGATCCCAAGAAAACCAGTTTGGGAATTTTTGTCTCCTTCCTGTGCATCTCCAATTTTGGAACTTTTTCCTCATACTTTGTGCCGGCTATCTCCACCCTGTAATTCTATGATGACCCGGTTGGGTGAATATGATTAATGTTTATAAACTCCTAATTTCTTAAATTCTGAATATATGATTTCTCAATATTTGAAATGTATGATTTAAATTTTATTCTTTGAATTTAAAATTCTAAAGCTTTATTTCTGAGAGAGCAATTTTCTAAACCTTCCTAAATTTATTAGAGCCTGGGAAAATTCTTAATTTTTTTAAATTTAATATTTTATGATGGGATTTAAATAGATTTTTCTAGAGTAAAGTTTTTATGCAGATTCTTTAATTTTAACTAAGTTAATAAATTCTAAAATTCTAATGTCTGTGATAAATTCAATTTAAACTTGTTAATTCTTCCTGATTTGCCTGCCTGTGAGGAGTTTTTGTAATTCGTTCTTTGAATTAATTTGAAGTTTCAGATTAATAAACTAATTTTCTTTAAACTAATTATTATGTCTTCCTTTATAATAATAAACACAACAGGTTTTGGCACCGTTTGACCAGTCTAGGGGCTTATTCATGCCAACTGAAATATAATAGTTGTTCTTAACGATTATTGTTCTTAAACATGAAATTTCAGTAAATTGATTCCATACCTGTTTATTCTGAATTATTGATATCATAGAAGGTTGAACTAAACTAGAGGAATTTATTCTAATATTTTGATTAAAATTGAAATTTTAAGATTGATTTAAATGTTTTCATTATGAATTTTTTGAGAAAACTTAATTTTTAAACTTGACTTTTTCATTTAGAATTTTTTTTTATTTAAGCATTCCTTAATTTAAGTTAAATTGATTTGAGTTGTTTTATTTGAAGTAGTTTGAAACTGAATTTAATTCATAAATTTAGGAAATTATAGGTACTTGAAGAACACACCTTACAGTATTTCCGGCCACACATTAAGTTACCACTAGGATTGGTCGTGTGGTCTGGGTCTTCAACACCCTATAGTGTATTTGCATTTTTGGTTTTAATCCCATCTCATTAACAATTGCTTCTTTTTATTTGTTGTTCTTGTAACCCGCACTCCCAGTAACATTTAGAATTGTTTTGATAAATTAAAATAAAATTGAGTAAATTCAATGAGAATATATTTTTTTTTATGAAGTTAAATTGTATTAAATTAAAGCAGTAGTTTTTCAACTTTGAATTTTTTATGTTCTGATTTAGGGTAAGATTTAAATGCTCACTGAACTGTGATTGTGGCTTATGAGAAGCTGATGATTAATAGAAAGATGGATAATGTCAGTTATTTTTTACACTCCAATATTAGTGTGACATAAATGTTTATTTGAATTATCTTGTTTTGAAATTGATCATGTGTTTAGTTTTCATACTCAAATAGAGTGGTGACAGAAACCAGTTGATTGTTTTTAATTCTAAATCTGTTATTTTTAATCCTGTCCTTAAATTTTTTGGTCGTTATAGTGGAAAATTAATTTTATTAATAGGAGATTAATTTAATTTTTTTTATGTGGAATATTTTAAATTGAGCATTGCAATGCGAGTTCTTTTGGTTTTAAAAATTAAATGGGGATTTTGCAGTTTGATTTTTCCTTTGGTATTTTGTTTAAAGTAATTTGATACACTTGGCTGTTAGTGAATTTAAAAGTACCACTTATACATAATGTATATTGATGGATATTTTTGTGCTTTATTTTGGGGGGAGGGGGTTCAAAAAAGATTCACAACCTTAGGACTCACAACTCTCGGCCCCTTGTGTTAGTTTTTGATTTTTTTTATATGAGAATTTTTGAGAGTTCCAGATATAAAGATATAGTATTGAGTTATGGTACTGAGAATTATTGTTGTTGAGAGTGCAAGATGTTGCACCATATTTATTGGAATCGCGTTTATTAATTTGTGTAAAATGATGCATAATGTCATTTTAGTGTATATTTGTCTCTTAAACGACCTAATTTGCCAAGTAGTCAGTTTATAGTATAATTTGTAAACAAGTCGGTTAATTTTCATGTTCAGTTTCAAATTATTAGGGAATTGAATTTATTATTTGGGGTAAATATCCCATAAATTTTTTTTGTTTATAACTTGAGCCAACTTTGATATTATTTAAATAGAGTAATTTTGCTTCAAATAATTGTGCTTTCTTTCTGGAGTGGATAGAGATGGTGATGAATTTGATGATTTATGTTTAATGGTTGTTATTTACGGTACCGTTTCAAAATTTAATGTTTCGATTCTTGGAAAACTTTTTGGCTGGTTCAATGTTTTCATAAAAGTTATTTCCTTTTAATTTATAGCTAATGAGAATCAATATCAAATCCTTTACCTTTACTTTTGTCTACACAAATTTAGTGATCTAATACACAAAATTTATTCATTATTATATCATTTTCTTTTTAATTTACAGTTTGTTAACAGAATGGTTTATTCCGAAATAGAGGTTGAATTCAGATAAAAATTGTTATGCTTAAATTAGTTACTTCTGATACATATTTTAATTTTATTATCAAACATTTTTCATTTTTCAAATGAAAAAGTTTTGGGGGATAGGTGGAAGGAATGTGTTGGGTTGCTTTAGAATTTATGTAATTTGGGGGTTTGAAATTTACTTTTATTTATATTTCCCTGGCTCAATATTCTCAATTTGGTAATATTTAAATAATATTTATTTGTTTTCTCTATTTATTCTTTAAATAGAATATTTTTAATTTTCTAAATTAATTTTCTTTATAATATTCTTAATTTAAAATGTTCCATTCCCTAAATTTATATTACTTTAAATTTGTAAATTTATAAAAATGATTATTTATTTGATTCCCCTTAAAATTCCCTTTAATTTGATGCATCATTTTCCCATTTTGGTTAGAAATTCCGTTTGTTCTATAGTTTCCAGTTATTTCCATGTTCAGTGCATTTCAAAAATTTCAGTTGCGGCCATTTTGGAATCTTGATTTTGGGCGCTTTTTACTGTGATTGATGCGACGTGATTTTCTGTGATTTTATCGTGATTTTTGCGCCTCTTCGGAATTCGTAAATTATTTTAATTGGTTCGTGTTTTTTCAGATCATCTGCTATCGGAGTTTTGAGCTTTAATTTTGGCAATTCTAATTTCAGTAGGCTGATTTTAATTGTTGCCGGTTTTCTAAACTCTCTCGATTTCTGCACGTATAAATACGCTCACAGAATTTTTTCAGTTGAAGTTTTTTTTGTTGAAATTCTGTGTTTTTAGTTTGCGTGAGAAGCGCACCATTCACTTTTTAAATGGAACTTGTGTTCCACGTGATGTTTCCTATGGAACAGTAAGTTCCTTGTGATTTTTTTTTACACTTGTTTCTTTTAAAATGAAGGTTTTATTTGTTCATATGACCTAATTACAATGCAATCCATGGAAAAATGTATTGTGAGAATTTTTACATATGCTATGCGAAAGAAAAGTCTCTGGAATTTTCTTCCAGTTGTTTTAAGACGATCTGAGAGTTCCCATTGTGGATGTTAGGCCATTTAACTGAATCTTCTGTGGAATACTGTATGGTGATCCCAAGAAAACCAGCTTGGGAATTTTTGTTGCCTTCCTGTGCATTTCCTATTTTGGAACTTTTCCCTTATACTTTACCGGCTATCTCCACCCTGTAATTCTATGATGACCCAGTTGGGTGAATATGATTAATGTTTTTAAACTCAAAATTAAACTCAATTTCTTAAATTCTGAATATATGATTTCTCAATATTTGAAATGTATGATTTTATTTTATTCTTTGAATTTAAAATTCTAAAGCTTTATTTCTGAGAGAGCAATTTTCTAAACCTTCCTAAATTTATTAGAGCCTGGGAAAATTCTTAATTTTTTTAAATTTAATATTTTATTGTAAATATTTTATGATGGGATTTAAATAGATTTTTCTAAAGTTTTTATACAGTTTCTTTAATTTTAACTAAGCTGATAAATTCTAAAATTCTAATGTCTGTGATAAATTTAATTTAAACTTGTTAATTTTCCCTGATTTGCCAGCCTGTGAGGAGTTTTTGTAATTTGTTCTTTTAATTAATTTAAAATTTCAATTTAATGAACTAATTTTCTCTAAACTAATTATTATGTCTTCCTTTATAATAATAAACACAACATATATGTCATAGGCAAAGATAATTAATATGCAAACAAAATCATTATGGCTAGCTCATTCAGTTTGATGTGAGCATATAATTGCTATAAAGGTGGCTATAACACTTTTGTCAAATCTGAAAATGTTTAATATTGAATAAGTTCTCTACATTTTAAGAAATGTTTGCCCACTAGAATTATGTGTAATTTGTACAAATTATTTTGAGATATGGATTTTCAGCAAATCTGTATGTATGCACAGTTATTTAATACAATATAAAAACTGTAAAAAACATATGAAACAACAGAAAAATTCTAGTTTCAATGAAGATATTTTTGCATTTATATAAATTTTTATTCTTGTTTATGTACAGTATAAATAAAAATTTACTGGAAGAAGTGATATGGAAGCGAATTATACTAATTGAAGTAAATTATATTAATTGACTGTATTATGAGTGTGGACGTCCATAGAACTTTTTTCAGGGAATAGGAGGGACAAACTCAAGGTCAAGATGTACAATAACAACTAGCTTGATACTTGCCTTTGTGGCCTTGAATGTCCAGTAGGGACAAGTACTCTCCTTGCCCTTCCCTATGGGCATCCATGATTAGGAATATGTAAAAATGTAATATATATTACCTTTAACACAAGATATTAATCAAATATAATACTTGTATGCCTTTAAGTGATTAATTTTTTAGGCATGTAAATTAAAAAGTAACATGAACTAATCATTTCATGGATAGGAAGGAAAGGAAATAATATAAAAATATATTCAATGTACAATATGCTACAAATTCCTATTAATGATCAATCTTATTAATATTGGTGTACTTCCCAATACTCCAAATTACAAAGCCATAATATCATACATAAGATAATATCAGCCAATGTTTACAAATTAATATAATACAGCAAGAGTTAATGGGAAATTATATCTTGATACAATATACTTTAAAGCTGCCCTGCAGCTAAGATCACATGATTTTCAATAAAGGAATGGCTAGCTATCTTTTTCCTGGTTTAATCTACCTGTATCAGAATGAACAATTTTGATGTTATTGGAATCTTTAGTATCAGTTATATGCATCTGGCAGTTTTCTATTTTATCACATTCTTGATTTGTATTTTGACAGCCTTTGCTACCTTGTTTTAAAAACTCACTAGGACAGTTTCTATCACAAAACTTACTACTTTTATGCACCCCAGAACTTATAGATTCAAAACAGACCTTTCCTGGAATATTATTAGTCATAATATTGCCATTATGCAAATATGTGGTATAGCTGTTGATATGATCGTCATTGACAACCTCTTCAGTAAATGCAACAGTTCTCTTTAGTATATCTCGTGCCTGAATAGAGAATATACAAGATATATCAGATAAAGGCTTTGATACTAAAAATAAGCACATCAAAGGAGACACTGTTAACAAAAATTACACATATAATAAATTGTTAAACTTATAAGAAACATTAGATACATGGAATTATATGCCTAAACATGAAATGTGTTGCATACATAGAATCATTCTCCCAAAACAGCTAACAGGTACCAAATAAACTGTAACCAGTAGTTTAACAGCATACCAGTAATAGTTTAGCTTTCATTATTAAATCTCATCAGTCATAAACTAGTCATAGATGATGAGCTAGCTTTACAGCTGGGCCAGAAATTCTGTTGGCTGCATTGAGCTTGTTATATATCATAGTATAACTGACCAAAAGGTGGCATTCTATACTTCTAATGGGCTTTATAATATATAACAAATGTTAGATTCAATGTGATTGTCCTTTGATATTATTTTAAACATAATTTAAAATTTTCTTCTTCTTCCTTTCTCTGTCAAACACACATAAATTAATTTACATATCAGATATAGAAGAACATTCTAATTTTTAGACTTGTGGTAACAAATCTGTTTTTAAAGATATAAGATAATTATAGAAAAATTTTTAATAAACAACCCAGAGGCAAAGAAAGCGAAAGGTTTGGAAACAGTTGCAAAATTTGAAAAATTTTTTTTTAAGTATACTCACTCACTATCATTGCTATTTTGTGTGTATATATGGTCTTTGTCCAGCGATGTTTAAATAGAATGTAAATTTTACTTCATAAATGTAATTTATTTACTGGATGGTTCAATCAAAAAAGAAACTTAATTATTTCTTGGCATGATAGGCAACACAAAACCCACCAACAGAGAGTTTGATGCCACTGTCGGTTGGTGCGTGGACTGTCCTTTATGTAAAATAATGTATTTCAGTGATATTAAACCCTAGTTTAGTAGATTAAAGAATAAAAATTGGAATAAAATATTTAATTTTATTTTTTGAATTTTCATAGCCCCCAATCCCACAAATTTGGCCCCCAGCTTTACTCTCATGTTCTAGGGTTATAAATTGTTTAGTAAAGTAAAGGTCCTGTGTTTCTATTGGATGAGTGGGTAGGCACTTGATAAAGACAATGTTTGGGGTGGGAAAAATGTACCAGTAATCTTAAAACTATATGGTGACCCCGATGACATAATGGTTTTCTTTGATAGCAGATGAAATGACTGACCATTCTAATCACAAACAGTTTTGCATTGCAATCAGATGGATAATGATGGATTTGACCATACAGGAAATAACACCAACCACATATTTTAACAGTCAAGGGTTATTACAGGCTATTGTTTTTCAAAGCTTATGATCTCATAAATGAACTAAATCGAAGATTTTGTAAAGATATTCTAACTATGTTGGGGGAAAATTCAAGTTTCAGTGGCATATAGGGAAATTTACGAATTTTAAATGTAGTATTTCAACTGTATGCTGAAGACATTGATGCAAAAAAACTCAAAATTCAGTTACAAATGCTTTGAGGACTCCTGAAGACATAAATGATCATTCAGAAATTAAAGTTGAGTTGATGAAAGATGTTATATACATATTCAAACACTCTAAATTCGCCAAGTCTTTGTTTCCTGATATTCACAATGTTATTAAGATTTATTTCGAAATTCAATGACTTCTGTCCAGCAGAGAGATTCTTTGCAGCACGTAGGTGACTAAAAACACAAATTTGCTTTACAATGATGCAATCTAGAATGAATCATCAGCTGCTTATTCATTCTGCTGCTGTCATAAAAAAATTCTGAATGAAAATTTTAAAAATCTGTTAGAAATGGTAGAAGACTTTATATCTTCAACCAGCAGAAGGGATTACTTCAGAAAATAGTGAAGTCGGTATGTACTGTAGTATGTATGTAATGTAGTATGAACACTACATTACATACATACTACATGCATTTCAGCTTCATACATACTACATGCATCAGATTTATTATGTTTTATTTGTTCTATAAATTTCTTCCCCATTGATTGCTGCCATTGATTAAAACTAGAATTATTTTTATTTATTCCTAAACATTTACTTGGGCTATATATGCTCTTAGAACTAAGAACTAGCAATTTACATAACTTACAGAACAATGCAAGTATAATATAGTCATTTCATATCACAATTCCAAATTTTGGGCCTGGTCAATGAACTTCACCTTCCATAGCCACTGTTTCAGTTGATGAAGTTAGTTGATAGTTGAAAAGTCAAAATTTATCTCAGTATGCATTCTGTTAAGAGGATTCCTCAGTATATTAAGCTTTGATTCGCTATTGCTAGATGGCACAACGTATTTGGCAATGAATCCATTCAAAATTACTGAAGAGCGATAATTCATCATTTCTATCTACCTCTCCCTTTAGTCAGATTTATTGCACACCAAAAGATTAATTTTATTTTCTCTCTTGAGAGGTGACATATTTTTCCAGAATTTTCAGAAACAAGTTTATCTACTCTGACCCTACAACTGTGCCTGACTCCTTTGTGAATAAATAACTAGGGATTCGGTCCGACTTACGATGGCAGTGATGTGATTACAAAAAACTCTTTTGGAGCAGCAAATTTCTGAAATTGTAGCAGTTTATAGCAGGCAATATTTCAAAAATGTAGCAGTTTGTAGCAGGCAATTATTCGAAATTGTAGCAGTTTGTAGCAAGAGAGAGATTTTTCGACATTTTAGCAGTTCGGTGCAAGTCATTTTTTTATTTCAACAGTTTGTCATATATATAACAAGTAAATTCAAGACAATGAAGTTTTAAAAATCTAATAACAGAATTTAAATATAAACATTTAGAATTTTCAATTAACTTTTAATAAACTAAAATAGTATATAAATTACATTAATAAAAAATGCTTATTTTTTATTAAAAAAATCTATTTTCAATACATATTCTTTAATGCAAAAAAACTACAATAAATAATTTTGAAAACATATAAAACAATAATTGAAAAAATAATTTTACAAATCTAAATAAATTTTATAACATTAAATAATTAGAAAAAAATCTAAATGAAAAAAAATTGCAATAATGAATTTTAAAACATATTTAAAAAAATTAAAATAAATAACTTAAGATCTAAAAATATTTTATTGCATTAAAATTTTTAAAAAAGATCTAACAAAATGAAATAAATAATTTTAGGGGAAAAACATATATAATTTTAGGAAAGATCTACAAAATTAAAAACTTACAATAAATAATTTTTAAAAAGATCTAAAATAACTTAAGGGAAAATCTAAAGAAATGCAAAACATTTAAAATATGCGATATTTTTCAAAAAGGATACTGGTCTTTTATATTACGCTAAAAAAGATATATCGCAAAGAAAAAAAATAAAATTATAAAATTAAAAATAAATATAGTGCGATAAAAAAAAAATAATAAGAGAAATCCCCCATTAAATCAAAACGGAAATTTTATAAGTTAATCAAGCTAAAGCAAATAAGTATTATGCTCAAAACTTCATTAAAATATTAAAAAATTCAGTAAACTTCCGTTAATACGGCGTGAAATTCCACGAGTTTTCCCTGTATTGTCTCTTTCAAAATTCTAGGTACTGTATACTGCTATTTTAATGCTAATTTAAAAAAATAACTTTAGATTTAATTGATGCCCTGAATACAAGACAGTGTAAAAAAATCATTCAAAATAACTTGAAATGTTTTATACAATTTTGTTCACATATACAGTACAACTTGGAAAATAAGGACCAGTCCGGACTTTACTGAATCCAGAATTTTCCGAATTATAGAATTTGGACTTTTTCTATTTTCAAATTTCATGAGAAAATTTTGAAAAATCTGTATCATTGTTCCAAATGATTCAAATTATAGCATCTTACCCTTCATTTTAAAGGGCTTGAAAAATATTTCGATTGATACAAAGTTTGATAATGTTCCCTTGGGGGCGGGGGACTTACCCCCCCCCCCCCCCCAGCCCCCGAGGAGACATAACATAACGAACACAAAAATTGTACCACGGCTATTTTTCACTACAATTACTGAAACTATTAAATTGCAATCAATTGAGCCATAAATAACCTCTTTTATGCATGATTATGTTAAATTTTGTCCTATACTGCCATGTTAAGGAAATAATAATTTCGAAGTTTTAGCTCAAATCAAAATAAATTCTATTTAGTTCTAGATTTTTTGCTAACAAAGCCGAATATAAAGTTTCATGAAAATCCATTATTATTTGTAGCAGCTATCATGTACACGGGAGATCGACCACAGATGAACATAACTCCAAAAATAGTCAAAATGTATTCAGGAGGTCTTAAAACATATGTTGACATCAAAATCTTGAAATCGAAAATTTTCGTGAAAACAATATTTTCCCAATACTACACATGAGAGAAAGAAAAACCCAGACGTTTTATTTATTTTCTAGCATCTGTACATTGTTACATAATTAGTTCTGCTGAAAAGAGAAAACTTTATTAGAAATAGTTAAATAAATGAAAAATAGAGCAGCAGATAAAATAAATAACATCTCTTATAAAATAAAATATCACTCCTCAATGGTTTTTCTAAAATACGATGAGTCATTACGAATGCAGCTGATGTTGACCCTTTGAGAGGTCAATGTGTTAATGACCTTGTTGCTCCATGCTTTGCAATAAACAAAAGAGCACAATAAGTGGCAAATTTGAAGCTGGAAGACGTTCAGCTCTAACGAGGTGCTTCTTGATTACATCATTGAAAAATGATAAACCAATACAATCACTGCAAATACTTTCTTTCATCTTCCTGCTCACTATGAGGCGTACGGATAAAAAATCAAGTGATCTGAAACATTTCTCCAATTTCCACGTACACTTTTAAGTCATAAGAATTGGGTTTGGCTTAAAAATTGGTTTTGATTCTTTATAAGCTAGTTTTGTACTTTTTATTTATTTTTCAGTTCACTTAAGTTGAAAATTCCCCGATTTTTTCAGAATGTTGAATAAAAAACCGATTTTCTCTGACATTTTAGTTCACTTTTAAATTCTCGGTTTCCAGAGTGCACACAAACGAACCCTGCGCTGCATGTTTGGCTCCCCTGTGTCTACCGCACTCCAGGAAGGAATCGCTTGCCCCTTTCTTCCTACATAGATCTTTCAAAATAGATAATCAAAGATGAGGTTGTTTTTCTTTTTTCAATTCAATACAACGGTCCCTATCACGTTCATGTAACATGGCCAAGTACTCGCTGACTCCAGACACCGGGAGAACTGGCTGTAGGGAGTAGTGCCTTAGTCCGAATAAAACAACCCCACAACTGATAAAAACTAGAGCTGTCTGAAAAGAAAGAAGTCTAATCCCCTGATTTTGCTGGTAGATTGCACTCTTCTGAGAAATTTCTGATTCAATCCTTTCTTTCCATTCCGAGAATTACGGAGAAGAATTACATTTTCCGGTATTTTCATGAAATGGCGTAGTGTTGGTGCAAAATCAGTTAAAATTTGCTTTTTGTATCAGAATAGCGCAGTCTACTTTGAATGGCACAGTTTGGTGCAGCAATCACATCACTGCGATAGTCATGCTACGAGTTCCTTATTTCTAGCGGTGTTGCTTACTAAAGAATATAGTAATGTACATATATTAAAATAATTAAAATGTGAAATATGCAATTCTATATTTTTTGGTATTCATTCCATAGTAACAGAAAATATTAATTTACTATAATTTGTAAATAAGTAATTCAAATTTTAAAGAAATCGATTAAAGCATTATTTTCATTGGAAAACAGTGATAATTTTATGAATAATGATATCATACGGGGTCAGACATACAAAAAGGGCTGAGGAAAGGGAAGTCAGGCCAATTTAGAAGGGGAGGAGGCCTAGGTCCTGCAATCACTTTCTATGAGCTTGCATATGAAATGTGTTTAGGAGTTTGTCTATTTTTCACCAAAATCTAAAAATACAAAATATCATGAAAACAACACTGTGGGCCATATATAAATACAAATATGTACATGACCTTCTTCTTTGCCTCAATTTGAAATTCTGAAAAATTATGTAAAGCACAACCTTCCCAAACAAACATAAAAAAAAATAAAAGTATTCATCCTCGAATAAAACAAATTTCATAATGTGACACCCCTTTCTCCTTTAAATGGAATGCAAGAATGTTCTATAGTAGTTAGGATATGTATTTTCATTAAATTCTCGAATATGAAAATTGTCGGATAAATACTTTAAACCCTAAACTTTGATTACCGAAGAAGCACGTTTTCTGAACATCTAAACCCATTTCTACAGTAGGAACTTCTTGCAACTGTTTGGGCAACCAGAGAAACCAAATGGTAGTGGCAGCTATAGAGACCGTACCATCCTTCCCTAAATTGAGGGCCAAGAAATTGAACATTTCAGCCATAGCCATAGTTTGATGTTTTCAAAAAAAAAAAATTTTCATATACACATGATGCAGATACACTGTGGACCATATAATGTGACCCCCCTTCCTTTTGTCTCAATTAGAAATTCTGAAAAATTACGTGAATCAAACCCCTCTCCCTTAAACACTGAAAAAAGAATTAAAATATTAATTAAAATAGTCTATTCCTTGAATAAAATAAATGTATTAATGTGACTCCCCCCCCCCTAAAAAAAACAAACAAAAAAACATCAAATTTCAAAAATATTGAATCAATTTTTGGATAAACACTTTATACCTAGGCTTTGATTGACAAATAAGCACATTTTCTGTCCCATTTCTACGACTACAAACTTCTTTTATTCATACCCAATCCATCCAATCTACCCGAAGGAAGGTAAAACTGTTTGGATGACCAAAACAGTGCCACATATTTCATACTGGAATCAAATGGGGATGGCAACTACAGAAACCATATGATCCTTCCCCTCACCTCTGGGATGGAAGGGTAGCAAAATCGAACATTTTAGCCTTAGCTAGTTTTTTAGTTACTAAATTATGATCCATGATGCAAGGCCATTCTGGGTCAAAATTTGGAATGGTGTTTTTTTTTTTTTTTTTCAAAAAACGGTGTGCAGAATTATTAAGTCTGTAATTGTCATTTTAACGTAAATTAAAACTATGGTTTGATTTAAAATAGCACAAGTTACATACAACACAGGCTTATTAATTTTTGGCAAAACTGCAGAATACGATGCCCAAAACGCAAACACTGAATTCCGATGAATTGATCCCGTCTCAGATGAGCCATGAAAAAAAAAAAAAAAAAAATACCCAATCTCATGGGTATTTGAAGTAGGCTATACCAAACCAAATAGAACAAAGCTAAAAACAAAGCTTAGTGTTGAGCATCGTATACTGCATTCAAGCCTAATTTTATTTTGCCATATTTTCTTTAAAACAAATTCTTCATTTTTTTTTGCTGCATCCAGTGTTGTACAGCTACATCAAATAGATATTTGCTGATTGCTGGCCCTTCTATGGCGATGCGAACTAAAGCATCTAAAGTTTTGTTCTTTATTTGGTTCCTTAAACATGTTTTAATAATTTTCACTTGCGAAAAATATCTCTCACAGTTGGCT
Source organism: Amaurobius ferox (assembly GCA_951213105.1). Taxonomy (NCBI): domain Eukaryota; kingdom Metazoa; phylum Arthropoda; class Arachnida; order Araneae; family Amaurobiidae; genus Amaurobius; species Amaurobius ferox. Next base: position 110,058,557 of record OX578133.1, on the reverse strand, counting down.
GAATGAACTGGAATTGTTCTTAACCCTTTTGGGATGGTGGCATTCCGGAGCTGTCGTGGCCCAAAAGACGAAGCGCTTCGCTTCCGAACTGGTCGAAAAGGACGGCACATTTTTTGCGCTAAGCCTAACTCTCGAAAAGAATTCACTAAAAATCACCTATTCAACACAGAAATCTACTTTTTTCAATAATAAAAGAAATATTTATGTTCTATTTGATGTATAATTTTCATACAAATCTGAATACAAAATACTCGTTAGTTGCTCCCATTCTTTTATCCGAAATAAACGAATAATTTCACTGCCTCTAAAACCCAAACAAAAAAAATACTCTCTTATATTCCTATGATTCACCAACGAAATCATAACACTGAAATAAAAATAAAAACCGAAACTCAATTATAAAATTGTTGATGCTACGAGAATTGCTCTGTTTGTTTATGTTACAAAATTATAAAATTGTTGATGCTACGAGAATTGCTCTGTTTGTTTATGTTACAAAATGATTTTCACCGCTCCAAATGGAGAAATAATTCATTCGATCCTCTTCTGCCAAGGTCATGACTCTGCAAAATACATTGAAGTTAGTTCCATGGACAAGTAACGCCATCTAGTACACAAATTAAAACAATCCGCGTGGTGGCACTTACAGGTGCCACTATCCGCTTGCGGTAAAATTTCCTCTGGCCCGAGTGAGTGCCGTTCGTCCTTGAATGCAAGTTCGCAGCTGGCATGTGGGCGTGCCGATCGCCGCGAAAGGGTTAAGCATTATGCTATAAAACAAATATTTGGGAACACAACTTTTAAAGTTTCATTCCGACACAAGATTTCTGCCACTTCAGATTGATTTTTTTTCAAAAAATGATCAAACATATGCTGTTTAAAATCACTCCACTCCCAGATAGAAACCTCACACTCCAACCCAAACTGTTTTGATAAAATCTTTATGTTGTCTTCTCCATAATCATCAAGTAATTTGCTATTTGAATCAGGGAGGTGTTTTGGGTCAAAAACAGAGAAAGCTGTATATAACTGTTTATAACATCACTGTCTGTAAAACGAGTTTCAATATTAGAAATGAGTTCAGTTAAATATTGTACTTTAAAATATGAAGAACTCAATAGATCCACTGATTTAGGCCTACTCAAAATTTCAATATATCGCAATGAACACTTTTCCAAAAATTCAGGAAGTTCCTTAGATGCAACACTGTCCTTATCTTTCAAATTTTGAAGTGTGTGAATTGTTGATGTCACAAATGGTTATATACTAGTTAAGTCTAAATTTTCACTTTGAAATATTTTAGAAAGACAGTTTATAATTGGAAGTATATCACACAATAAAAATAATGTCAAAATAAAAGAATACTCAGTTATAAAGCGATGTATTTTATAAATAAAATGGAAGTTCATTCATAAAATTTGCTGTCTAAAAAAAAATTCACATAAATAATTGCTTTATTGTATTAAAAAAAAAAAGATCAATACAACAGCCAAAATAATTCACAGAGGCATAAACACTAGAACGTTTTATTGGTCCGATGTCAAGACATTTTATTTATCTGTTCCGCCGAGGCATACAGATCGCTCACAATACGTCACAATCTCCTTTATTTGCAGCATTATGCGATCGTTCCGGTTGAGATATGAAAAGTTGCGGACAGTGGAATCGACTACACGCAGCTTATATGCAGAAGTATGAAGACAGCAGTGATAAATATTAAAGGGGAAGGGGGGGGGGGTGATCTTGCTTTTATCTAGTGTTAAAAAACTTTAAAAAAAAAAAAAGGAGGGGAGTACTGGTCAGCAAACGTGAGTGGTGGCTGGGGCCGATCAGTGTAGCTACATCCCTATATATATATATATATATATACAAGGTGTCTAGTGCTATCAGTGCCTAATGGCTATTTCCACAACCGTTAGTCACAGAGATATACTTCCAATTGCAAAAATGTTTTAAATTTTAAAATCTATTATCTTAGAAATAGTTTAAATCAATAGATGCATTTTTGAAAGAAATATGAAATATAAATTTTTATACAGTCCCCTGGTCCTACCAGTTATATATAGGAAAATCATCCTCATACAATTTCATGCACAATAAAAAAAAAATCGTCCTTTTACGACCAAAATTCACCGAGTTATGAAGCATTAAACTTTATGACTTAACCCTTTTGGGACGGCGGCATTCCGGAGCTGTTGTGGCCCAAAAGATGACGCGCTTCGCTTCCGAACTGGTCGAAAAGGACGGCGCATTTTTTGCGCTAAGCCTAACTCTCGAAAAGAATTCACTAAAAATCACCTATTCAACACAGAAATCTACTTTTTACAGGAATAAAAGAAATATTTATGTTCTATTTGATGTATAATTTTCATACAAATCTGAATACAAAATACTCGTTAGTTGCTCCCATTCTTTTATCCGAAATAAACGAATAATTTCACTGCCTCTAAAACCTAAACAAAAAAAAAATACTGTCTTATATTCCTATGATTCACCAACAAAATCATAACGTTGAAATAAAAATAAAAACCGAAACTCAATTATAAAATTGTTGATGCTACGAGAATTGCTCTGTTTGTTTATGTTACAAAATGATTTTCACCGCTCCAAATGGAGAAATAATTCATTCGATCCTCTTCTGCCAAGGTCATGACTCTGCAAAATACATTGAAGTTAGTTCCATGGACAAGTAACGCCATCTAGTACACAAATTAAAACAATCCGCGTGGTGGCACTTACAGGTGCCACTATCCGCTTGCGGTAAAATTTCCTCTGGCCCGAGTGAGTGCCGTTCGTCCTTGAATGCAAGTTCGCAGCTGGCATGTGGGCGTGCCGATCGCCGCAAAAGGGTTAAGCATTATGCTATAAAACAAATATTTGGGAACACAACTTTTAAAGTTTCATTCCGACACAAGATTTCTGCCACTTCAGATTGATTTTTTTTCAAAAAATGATCAAACATATGCTGTTTAAAATCACTCCACTCCCAGATAGAAACCTCACACTCCAACCCAAACTGTTTTGATAAAATCTTTATGTTGTCTTCTCCATAATCATCAAGTAATTTGCTATTTGAATCAGGGAGGTGTTTTGGGTCAAAAACAGAGAAAGCTGTATATAACTGTTTATAACATCACTGTCTGTAAAACGAGTTTCAATATTAGAAATGAGTTCAGTTAAATATTGTACTTTAAAATATGAAGAACTCAATAGATCCACTGATTTAGGCCTACTCAAAATTTCAATATATCGCAATGAACACTTTTCCAAAAATTCAGGAAGTTCCTTAGATGCAACACTGTCCTTATCTTTCAAATTTTGAAGTGTGTGAATTGTTGATGTCACAAATGGTTATATACTAGTTAAGTCTAAATTTTCACTTTGAAATATTTTAGAAAGACAGTTTATAATTGGAAGTATATCACACAATAAAAATAATGTTAAAATAAAAGAATACTCAGTTATAAAGCGATGTATTTTATAAATAAAATGGAAGTTCATTCATAAAATTTGCTGTCTAAAAAAAAATTCACATAAATAATTGCTTTATTGTATTAAAAAAAAAAAGATCAATACAACAGCCAAAATAATTCACAGAGGCATAAACACTAGAACGTTTTATTGGTCCGATGTCAAGACATTTTATTTATCTGTTCCGCCGAGGCATACAGATCGCTCACAATACGTCACAATCTCCTTTATTTGCAGCATTATGCGATCGTTCCGGTTGAGATATGAAAAGTTGCGGACAGTGGAATCGACTACACGCAGCTTATATGCAGAAGTATGAAGACAGCAGTGATAAATATTAAAGGGGAAGGGGGGGGGGGGGTGATCTTGCTTTTATCTAGTGTTAAAAAACTTTAAAAAAAAAAAAAGGAGGGGAGTACTGGTCAGCAAACGTGAGTGGTGGCTGGGGCCGATCAGTGTAGCTACATCCCTATATATATATATATATATATACAAGGTGTCTAGTGCTATCAGTGCCTAATGGCTATTTCCACAACCGTTAGTCACAGAGATATACTTCCAATTGCAAAAATGTTTTAAATTTTAAAATCTATTATCTTAGAAATAGTTTAAATCAATAGATGCATTTTTGAAAGAAATATGAAATATAAATTTTTATACAGTCCCCTGGTCCTACCAGTTATATATAGGAAAATCATCCTCATACAATTTGCACATACAAATGCATGCAAATGCACATAAAATGCACATACCTCATACAAATGCACAATAAAAAAAAAATCGTCCTTTTACGACCAAAATTCACCGAGTTATGAAGCATTAAACTTTATGACTTAACCCTTTTGGGACGGCGGCATTCCGGAGCTGTTGTGGCCCAAAAGATGACGCGCTTCGCTTCCGAACTGGTCGAAAAGGACGGCGCATTTTTTGCGCTAAGCCTAACTCTCGAAAAGAATTCACTAAAAATCACCTATTCAACACAGAAATCTACTTTTTACAGGAATAAAAGAAATATTTATGTTCTATTTGATGTATAATTTTCATACAAATCTGAATACAAAATACTCGTTAGTTGCTCCCATTCTTTTATCCGAAATAAACGAATAATTTCACTGCCTCTAAAACCTAAACAAAAAAAAAATACTGTCTTATATTCCTATGATTCACCAACAAAATCATAACGTTGAAATAAAAATAAAAACCGAAACTCAATTATAAAATTGTTGATGCTACGAGAATTGCTCTGTTTGTTTATGTTACAAAATGATTTTCACCGCTCCAAATGGAGAAATAATTCATTCGATCCTCTTCTGCCAAGGTCATGACTCTGCAAAATACATTGAAGTTAGTTCCATGGACAAGTAACGCCATCTAGTACACAAATTAAAACAATCCGCGTGGTGGCACTTACAGGTGCCACTATCCGCTTGCGGTAAAATTTCCTCTGGCCCGAGTGAGTGCCGTTCGTCCTTGAATGCAAGTTCGCAGCTGGCATGTGGGCGTGCCGATCGCCGCAAAAGGGTTAAGCATTATGCTATAAAACAAATATTTGGGAACACAACTTTTAAAGTTTCATTCCGACACAAGATTTCTGCCACTTCAGATTGATTTTTTTTCAAAAAATGATCAAACATATGCTGTTTAAAATCACTCCACTCCCAGATAGAAACCTCACACTCCAACCCAAACTGTTTTGATAAAATCTTTATGTTGTCTTCTCCATAATCATCAAGTAATTTGCTATTTGAATCAGGGAGGTGTTTTGGGTCAAAAACAGAGAAAGCTGTATATAACTGTTTATAACATCACTGTCTGTAAAACGAGTTTCAATATTAGAAATGAGTTCAGTTAAATATTGTACTTTAAAATATGAAGAACTCAATAGATCCACTGATTTAGGCCTACTCAAAATTTCAATATATTGCAATGAACACTTTTCCAAAAATTCAGGAAGTTCCTTAGATGCAACACTGTCCTTATCTTTCAAATTTTGAAGTGTGTGAATTGTTGATGTCACAAATGGTTATATACTAGTTAAGTCTAAATTTTCACTTTGAAATATTTTAGAAAGACAGTTTATAATTGGAAGTATATCACACAATAAAAATAATGTCAAAATAAAAGAATACTCAGTTATAAAGCGATGTATTTTATAAATAAAATGGAAGTTCATTCATAAAATTTGCTGTCTAAAAAAAAATTCACATAAATAATTGCTTTATTGTATTAAAAAAAAAAAGATCAATACAACAGCCAAAATAATTCACAGAGGCATAAACACTAGAACGTTTTATTGGTCCGATGTCAAGACATTTTATTTATCTGTTCCGCCGAGGCATACAGATCGCTCACAATACGTCACAATCTCCTTTATTTGCAGCATTATGCGATCGTTCCGGTTGAGATATGAAAAGTTGCGGACAGTGGAATCGACTACACGCAGCTTATATGCAGAAGTATGAAGACAGCAGTGATAAATATTAAAGGGGAAGGGGGGGGGGGGGGTGATCTTGCTTTTATCTAGTGTTAAAAAACTTTAAAAAAAAAAAAGGTGGGGAGTACTGGTCAGCAAACGTGAGTGGTGGCTGGGGCCGATCAGTGTAGCTACATCCCTATATATATATATATATATATACAAGGTGTCTAGTGCTATCAGTGCCTAATGGCTATTTCCACAACCGTTAGTCACAGAGATATACTTCCAATTGCAAAAATGTTTTAAATTTTAAAATCTATTATCTTAGAAATAGTTTAAATCAATAGATGCATTTTTGAAAGAAATATGAAATATAAATTTTTATACAGTCCCCTGGTCCTACCAGTTATATATAGGAAAATCATCCTCATACAATTTCATGCACAATAAAAAAAAAATCGTCCTTTTACGACCAAAATTCACCGAGTTATGAAGCATTAAACTTTATGACTTAACCCTTTTGGGACGGCGGCATTCCGGAGCTGTTGTGGCCCAAAAGATGACGCGCTTCGCTTCCGAACTGGTCGAAAAGGACGGCGCATTTTTTGCGCTAAGCCTAACTCTCGAAAAGAATTCACTAAAAATCACCTATTCAACACAGAAATCTACTTTTTACAGGAATAAAAGAAATATTTATGTTCTATTTGATGTATAATTTTCATACAAATCTGAATACAAAATACTCGTTAGTTGCTCCCATTCTTTTATCCGAAATAAACGAATAATTTCACTGCCTCTAAAACCTAAACAAAAAAAAAATACTGTCTTATATTCCTATGATTCACCAACAAAATCATAACGTTGAAATAAAAATAAAAACCGAAACTCAATTATAAAATTGTTGATGCTACGAGAATTGCTCTGTTTGTTTATGTTACAAAATGATTTTCACCGCTCCAAATGGAGAAATAATTCATTCGATCCTCTTCTGCCAAGGTCATGCCTCTGCAAAATGCATTGAAGTTAGTTCCATGGACAAGTAACGCCACCTAGTTCACAAATTAAAACGTTCTGCGTGGTGGCACTTATAGGTGCCACTATCCGCTTGCGGTAAAATTTCCTCTGGCCCGAGTGAGTGCCGTTCATCCTTGAATGCATGTTTGCATCTGGCACCTGGGAGTGCCGTTCGTCGCGAAAGGGTTAAGTCACTTTTCCCACGCATAAAAATGTCCCGTTTCAAGCAACCTTTAACCCTTTTGGGACGGCGGCATTCCGAAACTGCCGTGGCCCAAAAGACGGAGCGCTTCGTTTCCGAACTGTTCCCAAAGGACGGCTAATATTTTGTGCTAAGCCTAACTCTCGAAAAAAAATCACTAAAAATCACCCGTACAACACAGCATTCTACTTTTTTCAGGAATAGAGGAAATACTTATTTTCTATTTGATGTATATTTTTCATACGAATCTCAATACAAAATTCTCGTTAGTTGCTTTTACTATGAATTCTACTATTCATCATCGAAAAATATGCTAAAAAAATTAATTTCGTTATCTAAATTATGTGGCATAATATTGTGATTGATTCAAAATATTCTCAAAAACTCAAAAAAATTCAGATCTTTCAAATCTCCTGTCCAAACATCATTCGCAGGAACAAAGCTGGCGACGTTGTAATAATAGCACGCTCAGAATCTGAGGAATCACTTGCATTTTCATATTCATCTTCAGAAATACCACAGTTCCACGAATCTTTACTATCTGCATGACTTTCAGTACTGCCCCGTTCGTTTATCATACAAGTATATTCTTCCACAGAAAGAAAACGTCCTGGCCCAGCCATTCTTTTATCCGAAATAACCTAATAATTTCACTACCATGCATTCCTCTAAAACGAAAAAAATAAATACTCTTATATTCCTATGATTCACCAATGAAATCATAAAGCGAAAAACAAAACAAGAACCGAAACTCAATTATAAATTAGCAAAGGATACGAGAAGTGCTCTATTTGTTTATATTACAAAACCATGTTTCACTGCTCCATGCTCCAGATTGAGAAATAATTCATTGGATCCCCCCTATGCCAAAGTCAAGTATCTGCAAAATAAATTGGAGTTGTTTGCATGGGCATTTATTGCCATCTCTAGTAGACAAATAAATGCAAATATAAACATTCCATATGAAAACGTACATCCGTGATGTCCATCCTTTAGGGTAAATTTTCTTTTATCAAAATATTAAAAATTTTAGTGTATTAAAAATGATTAGTTATCTTGATTAAAATAGTGATCAGTTAATCAGAAAAAATATTGAAATGATTGTAATGAAGTATTTATATAGCTAATAGAAATTATGTACATATATATATACAAGAAAATAGCGTAGCTATTTTCATTAATTAATACACCTTTTGCATATGGTATATTTTAAAGCAAGAATCCACGCACAGACCAACATTACAATCTTTGCATTCATAACAACTGTCTATGCGCTTTCTTTTGCCTTTTGTAGCCCACGAATATTCACTATCTGCATCACTTTCATTACTGTTTGGTTCGTTTACCATACGAGTATATTCTTCCACAGAAAGAAAAAGTCTCAGCCCAGCCATTCTTTTATCCGAAATAAACTAATCATTTCACTGCTGCACATTCCTTTACCCGCCCCCCCCCCTAAAAAAAAAATACTCTCTCATATTCCTATAATTCACCAATAAATTCATTAATCACTAAAATCTAAACGAGACCCGAAACTTAATTATAAAATTGTTGATGCTGCGAGAAGTGCTCTATTTGTTTATATTACAAAATTATGTTTCACCGCTCATTCATTGGATTCTCCTTATGCCAAGGTCAAATATCTGCAAAATACATTGGAGCTGTTCCCATGGACATTTAACGCCATCTAGTAGACAAATAAATTCAAATAAAAACGTTCCATATGAAAACGTGCTGACGTGATCTTCGTCCTTTAGGGTAAGTTTTTCCTCGACACGGATACATGACAGTCGTCCTTGAATGCAAGTTTGCAGCCGACATGCGGGCGCGTCAACCGTCCCGAAAGGGTTAAGGGACTGCATAAATATTGAAATTCCATATTCAAAGTATTATGTTTCAATTGCATTTGCCGACATAATGTTAAGAATGAAGCAAAGTTTTTTATTGAATAGTACTTCGTTTAGAAGAGTATTATAGTCAGGGCTCGACTAAGATCTTCTAGGGGTCTTTCTAAGATTTTTATTATAAATGAGATAACACATTATTGTTTAAGTCAAGTAGTTTAAATCAATAAATGCATTTCTGTAAAAATTATGAAATTTAAATTTTTATACAGTAATAGACCAGTAATGAGACCAGTTGCAGCGTACCTGCAGACGAAAATAAAAAGTACACATATTAAATCTAAAATAATAAAGGCATATAACACCTAAAAAATAACAGATTTGTGTATATAATTATTTTGTGTAAAATCCCCATTTCTCAGCACAAAAAGTGCTCTAACTTTAAGCAGCTATAAGTTGGTCAATTTTGGTCGTAAAAGGATTTTTTTTATTTTATTTTGCATGAAATTGTATGAGGATGATTTCCCTAAATATAACTGGTAGGACCGGGAGGCCATATAAAAATTTATATTTCATATTTCTTTTAGAAATACATTTATTGATTTAAACTGTTTCTAAGATAATAGATTTTAAAATGTAAGTATGAGATGAGGATGTTTCAAATAGAAACTACGGATAATCCGTAGTAATCGGCTTATCTACTTTTGAGTTTAAAATTTCAGGAATTTCAAGATGGTATGTAAAAAATTAGGATATTTCAGGACACAATTGTTTTGGGGGGAATTTCTCTCTCTCTCTCTCTCTCAGGACAATTACAACCCCTGAACATTGTGCATCCAAGTCAATTGTAAATGTAAACAATATACTTCATTCATGTATCTAGAACATTGTATTAGGACTAGCGTTTGGTAAACAAAAACCCCTGTTGTCTCTAGTTCGTTTTTTGGACGCTGCATTCTGGGAGTTAAAGAATAAATAGAGCTTGTCACACGAGAACACCGACATTTTCATGTGACAAGCTCTATTTATTCTATTACCCCCAGCATGCAGCGTCCAAAGATGGACAGGAGACAACACTTGTGTGCAATTCTAGAAGTTGGGAAAACATCTGCATCATAGAAAAGTAAACAGGTGCACTCCCACGATAGCCATTCATTGGGCATTTCAATGACACTGGAAATTTCGGCTGTTAAAAAGAAAATACATATTTTCCCAGCAAAAAAGGGGAACAAGGGACCTGATAATGAAAAAAGGGACCTTGAGGGAAAAAGGGATCATTTGCAAGGTCTGCAAATCCCATTCTTCAATGTATTCTGTTTTGTCTCCAGAATTCCCCCCCTCCCTCCCAATCAATATCTGACAAGTTTTTCCTTCTCGTCGAACCTGCTGTTAGCTCGAAATCGACTGTATATTTTGCTTTTTTTGTTTAGAAAGCCATATTTACATACTATACACATACTATACAAATAAATAAATAATATCCTATCACACAGAACCTAGCAACAAGGTCATTAACACACTGACCTCTTAATGGGGTCAGCTGCATTTACGATTACGAACGAAGCAAATTCCTTTCTTTGATTTTCCTGCCCAATCCTGTCCCGGTGCTTCGGCAGCTTTGTAATGAATCATTATATTTTAGAAAAATCATTGAGAGGAGATAAAATTTTTCCTTCTTTCAGAATAATCAGCCTTTTTAAGCATAACATTATATGATTGCTAGAAAATAAATAAAACTTTTGATTTCTTATTTTTTGTTTTTCGTTTCATTAATAGCGAAGACAGTTTAAACACATTCACACCTTTAACCCTTTCGGGACAGCGGCATTCCGAAACTGCCGTGGCCCAAAGGACGGAGAGTTTCATTTCGGAATTGTTCCCAAAAGACGGCTAATTTTTTGCGCTAAGCCTAACTCTCGAAAAAAAAATTCACTAAAAATCACCCATTCAACACAGCATTCTACTTTTTTCAGGAAGAAAGGAAATACTTATTTTCTATTTGATGTATATTTTTTATACAAATTTTCTTTTATCAAAATAATAAAAATTTTAGTGTATATATGTTTTAGGTACAGATGGATAATTCTTTGGCATGTCCTTCCGAATTTTTAAAACTGTACCACATATATGCGTATTCTTAGACAACAAATACTTTGCAAGTACAGGAGAGGTAAAAAATTTATCCAAATACAAAGTATATCCTTTTCCTAAAAGTTCACTTAGAAATGTTTTCACAACGCGTTCTCCATACCCACCATCAGAGCTTGATAATTCCGTGTCCTTTCCAGTATACACAAAGAAATTCCATTTATAGCCTGATTCCGATTCTGATAATTTATATATTTTTATTCCATATCTGGACCTTTTCGAGGGGATATATTGACGAAATCCCAGCCTTCCTTTCCATGAGAACAATGATTCATCAATGAACACATTTCTTCTAGGAGTGTATATAGATTTAAATTTTGAAATTAATGCATCTAACACGGGTTTCAATTTATCTAGTTTTTGGCCATTACTATCAAGAGTAAAATGAAGGTAACGTAATATTCCTATAAATAGATTGCGACTCATAACTGAATTAAAAAAAGGAGTACTGATAATTGGATTCTTAGAAAAATACATATTAAGATTTGGTTTTCTGACAATGCTCATCAAAATTACTAGTGCGAGAAACACACGAAATTCGTTTTCTGTCACAGGTGTAAATACATTTGAAACAGGTGGAATCTTCGATGTGGAAGGAGAGAGGAGATTTATCTCCCATTTTTTTTTGCAAACTCATTAGTTGCTTTTACGATAAATTCTACTAGTTCATCATCAAAAAATATGCTAAAAAAATCAAGTTCCTTATCTAAATTAGGTGGCATGATATTGTGATTTATTCCAGGTACGTTCAAAAACTCCAAAGAATTCAGATCTTTCAAATCACATGTCCAAACATCATTCGAAAAAACAGCAACTGAAGCTGGTGGCATTGTAATAATAGTATGCTCAGAATCTGACGAATCAAATGCATTTTCAGATTCATCATCAGAAATAACACTGTTCCACGAATCTTCACTATCTGGTTTGCTTTCATTACTGTCTGGTTCGTTTACCATATGCGTATATTCTTCCACAGAAAGAAAAAGCCTCAAACCAGCCATACTTTTATCTGAAATAGCGTAATCATTTCACTGTCGCACATTCCTTTAACCCCCCCTCCCCCCCCCCAAAAAAAATACTCTCTTATATTCCTGTAATTCACCAAAGAAATCATTAAAAGCTAAAATCAAAAGGAGACCCGGAACTCAATTATAAAATTGTTGATGCTGCGAGAAGTGGTCTGTTTACTTTACAGAACCATATGTTTCACTGCTCCAAATGGAGAAATAATTCATTGGATTTTCCTTGTGCCAAGGTCAAACATCTATAAAATACATTTAAGTTGCTTCCATGGGCATTTAACGCCATCTAGTAGACAAATAAATTCAAATGAAATGATATATTCCTGTAATTCACCAACGAAATCATTAAAAGCTAAAATCAAAAGGAGGCCCGGAACTCAATTATAAAATTGTTGATGCTGCGAGAAGTGCTCTGTTTACTTTACAGAACCATATGTTTCACTGCTCCAAATGGAGAAATAATTCATTGGATTCTCCTTGTGCCAAGGTCAAACATCTATAAAATACATTTAAGTTGCTTCCATGGGCATTTAACGCCATCTAGTAGACAAATAAATTCAAATGAAAACATTTCACGTAGAAACACCGATACGTGCCACTCGCCGTTTAGGGTAAAGTTCTCTCCGGCACGAGTGCGTGCCGTATGTCCTTGAATGCAAGTTCGCAGCCGGCACACGGGCGTGCCAACCGTCGTGAAAGTGTTAAATATATTGGCAAAAGTGCTAATCCTTGCATTTTATTAAATCTCTGCGCTTCATTAAATCTTGATAAAGCCAATATAATGGAAGTTTTGCAATGTGACGATGATGTGCCAATCATAAATAAATTGAGTGATGGCGAAATTCGCGAAATGATATTAAATAAAAAAAGAGCAAAGTAGTGACGATAAATGTGGAGAAGAAAAAATACGTGCAAACAATCGATCATGCCAGTGGTTCCCAAACTTTCCGGTCCGCGGACACCTTTAGAGAAAAAAAAATTTTCGCGGACCCCTTAAAACCATATTGCAAGGGCGTGTTTCTATTGGATATGTACAACAAGCATAATTTAGTGTGAACAGTGATGCTGCTTTCTTGCAATTAGCTCAGTAATATTTTGTTTAATGTCTGATAATTTCAGTCTTAAATCACTTTCAACTTCAACTCTATTTCTCAACTTAGATTTTAAATATGTCAGGTGGGAGAAAGCTGTTTTGTACAAGTAAGTTGTAGGAAAGGGAGTTAAGCACTTAAGAGCCTTTCTTGCGAGTTGAGAATAGTCAGCCATTACTGATAACCAAAAGTCAGCTAATTGTACTTGTGAGAACATTAATTTTAGAGAACAATCCGATGAAAGATCCTCAAAAAAATCTTCTTCTTGTGGTGTAAAAGAGTGGTTGGTTGGTAGTTCACTAGCAAATGGATTCAATATCCACACGTCACTGTCATTGGTTTCAGGAAGATATTCATCTAGCTGTAAATGTAATTGTTCCAAGTGTAATTTAATAATATTAATTATTTCCTGTGGAACATTTTCTTCTGAACTCTGGATATATTCTGCCATGGACGGAAATTGTTCGAAGATCTCTGTGTCCAATCTCTGAATCCACATCTTTAATTTTTTTTTCATCCCCTTGATTTTGTCCTGAACTTAAAAAATAGTGATGCTAGATCCCTGCAGGCTTAAATTAAGTCTATTGAGATAGTTAAAGATGTCAGCCAGATATGACAACTTCAAAATCCAATTAGTTTCACGGAACCTATCTTTAAGGTCAAAGTTAGATTCAAATAAAAATAATTTTACTTCTTCCCTCAATTCAAATATTCTGGTTAATACTTTTCCATGAGAAAGCCACCATACATCACAGTGCATTAACAATTGTTTGTGATCACTGCCCATTTCCCCACATAATATGGCAAACAATCGAGAATTTAAAGGATGTGCTTTAATATAATTTACAATTCTAACTACCTCATCAAAACATTCCTTCAATTCTTGTGGCATTTTTTTTGTTGCTAACACTTCTCTGTGGATACAGCAATGAACCCACTCTATAGATGTTGCTATAGCTTTTAATTTAGTTACCAATCCACTCTTCCTTCCACACATCTCGCTCTTGCTCCGTCAGTGCTGACACCTACACATTTATTCCAATCAATGTCATTCTCAACCATAAACTTGTTCACAATGTTAAACAGTTCTTAAGTTGTGCGTGATGGTAGATTTACACAAACAAGAAAATCCTCATGTAATTTATTTTCATAATCATAGCGGATAAAAGCAATCAAATTTGCATTATTGACAATGTCAGTGCTTTCGTCTAACTGGATTGCAAATAATGTGCAATGCTTTTTAATTCTGTTGAGAAGTTCTTTCACATTTTGGGCCATTTCATCTATCCATCTTTTTACTGTATTGTTAGACAAGGAAATTAAATTCAAAGACTTACTAGCTTTTTCATCCAGAACTGCTGAGACCATCAATTGAGCTGCTGGTTCATCATTTCTTCACCGATGGTATGTGGCTTTCACTTTTCAAAGATGAGTAGAGAGATCTCATATGACACACGAACAGCATTTTCATTATGGCCACCACTGGCTTTATACAACATTGTTTGTTTGGTTGCCACACAACTCGTCAGCTTTTAATTGAAAAAAATCAACAGATTTTTTAACAAACTCGGGATGTCTTGTTTGTAAATGTCGAGAGAGTTTTGCAGGTTTCATGCTTTCATTAGATAAAACTTGGTAACAAATAACACATTGCAGAGAAAACACTTCTTCCTTTTCAATGGAAATAAACCCGAAGTTTATATATGAATCACAATATTTACGAACCTTTTTTAAGTTAGCATTCACAATTTAGGCAATGGAACAACTATCTACTTTCGGACTTGTCACTTCATTATTCGCGATGCGACTAGAACCAACAATATTTTCAGTTTCCAAAGGATGCTTTGAAGCACCTAATTTTAGCCAACAATCCATTTTATCAAATAATTAACAAATATCTGCAGGGTTGAAAGTACGTTAGTGAAGTACGTCAAGTGACTTTCCGCGGGAGCACCCACGTAAATCAGCGCAGGAGAGGCGGGAGAAGTTCGTTACGTCCCCCTCTATTCAAAGCTGACGTCATCCGGTCTCTAATAGTATTAATGCTCGAAGTTACAAGTGCTTTGATGTCCGAGCGACATCAGAGTACCGTCACTGTCAATCATGGCATTGTGCCAAAACGAAACCTACTCCCAAACAATTTAATTCTGTTTGAAGATATAACCTATCAGTTTGAAATTAATTTCATGAATGTATTTAATTCAAAGTTATTTAGAAAAAAAGTTCATTATTATTTTATTTAAAAAAAAAAAATAAAAAAAAAAGAGTGGAGAAAAATAATGAATTTTATTTTTTTTAAAGCTAACTATTTATTAGTTAAGTATTGAGTGTTGTTCGCGTACCCCCTAAAACCTCATTGTGGACCCCCAGGGGTCCGGGGACTCCAGTTTGGGAACCAATGGATCATGCAATTAAAGGTCTTGAACACTTGAACAGAGAAGCTTTATAACGGAGCAGAAATAATGTGTCCATCTACAGGATAAAAAAAACTGCTTTCCCATAAACCAAAATGAATGAAACAACAAACATTAATTCAAATATTTAAACGAAATGATAAAATGTAATTTTATCATTTAGTTTCGTTCACACATTCTAGATTATTAATGTGTATATTTTTTCTTAGAAAATTCTTTTGCCCCATTTTTTGCATTAAATAATATGTTTTAATTGATTAACTAAACTTTTGTCATTACTTTTACTAAACATAGTGCTTTATAGTGTATTTAGTTAATATTAAGTTTGAATTTTATTTAAACTCTATAATCTGGAAAAATCAAAAATCCGGAATCGGCAAAGTCTGGATCTTCGAGGTTGTACCGTATATACAGGGTGACCTGAAATGATTGAAACGTGCTTTAATTCTTTACCTATTGAAGATAAGTGAGCAATGTAAATTGCAAAAATGTTGAAAGTCAGGTAGGAAATAAGACTATGTTAATGAAATAGTCCTCCCATTAATTTTCTTCAAAAAGTTACACTTTTTAAATTTTTATACGACCCCCTTAGACAAATTTGGTCAACCAGAAATTTTTTTATTTTTAATGCAACAAGTTCATTAAAAATAACTGCATATCTGTATCTTTAAAATCAACTGAATTATGATAAAGGAAAAAAATCTGATTTATACCACTTTTCTGTACCATGTGAAAGGCTGTTTCATCAGCGAAAATAGGGATCATAAAAAAATTGACAACGGAAATTGTTTAGATAAAAAAAAGTACTTAATTATTGAAAAAGTACTTAGTTATTGAAAAGTACTTAAGAATTCATGATTGCATCATGAGCCTACGCGGAATTCGCAAAAATGTCTCTTATGCATTTTGATATATGGTCCCCATTCACAATTTTCAATTAAATATAACTTGCTCAATTTTAAAGTTACAGATATGCGGGTTTTTTTAATGATCTTGTTACATTAAAAATAAAAATTTTCTGATTGACCAAATTTGTCTAAGGGGATCGTATTATTTCATTAATGTAGTCTTATTTCCTACCTTACTTTCAACATTTTTGCAATTTACAGTGCCCACTTATCTCCAACAGGTAAAGAATTAAAGTGCATTTCAATCTTTTTGGGACACCCTGTATATATATTTACAATGTGACCCCTACTGAAAATGAATGTTAAGAATCAAAATTCTTGCCTAGCTGAAAATAAAAACTACTTGAAATGTAAGGACTTTTAGAACTGAAGTACTTTGAGGGTGAAGATGGTCTCACTCAAAATTCATTATTTTTTATCACAAAATATAAGTTCTATTAGCAACTGTTCATGCCTTTTCATCAAAATATCAAATACAAAATTCCTAGGGAAAATAATATCTCATTTCCAAATTTTGATCGAGTAAAAGGTCAGGTATAAAAACAGGACTGACGAGAAAGGGGCTGAAGTCAAGCCTGCTTATGGAGAGAGGCCCTAGTCTCAGGGCTGCAATTGCTTTCCATGGAACTGCAGATGAAATGTGTTCAGGAGTTAGTATAATGTGCATTTTTATCAAAATCTCAAATACAAAATATTTCGGAAAACAATACCTTATATTTAGATTTTGACCGACTGATAAGTATGTTTCCATAAATTTTGAAGACATTTTGGAGACTTCCACAGAGATATCCATCTGTGTCGTATGTTCAAGAGTCCTTATAATGTGTTTTTTCATGAAAATATTGAATAAAAAATTTCTAGGAAAAACCACATCTTATTCCCAAATTGTCAATAGACGGATAAGCAACAGTTTATAAATAATTAAATATAAATATAATTTTTATTAATTTGCATGATTAGAATTCGATTAAACTTTTAAGATTTTTAAGGTGTTTTTTTATTATAGAGAACAATGTTAACTATAATTTTACGAACAATGGTATCATATGAGGTTAGATATACAAAAAGAATCAATGAGACTGTGTGTGTTTGTGTGTGTGGGGCTGCTGAGGGGGGAGAAGCCCTAACACTGGTGAACACTTTCCATATTACCAGAAGCCTACTTGGTGACCTAGAAAACTGAATCCTGCATACTTATGTTACGTACATTATGTATTATATTATATATTATGTATCAACCGTATGACAGAACATAATGGACGTGAATTTTATTATTATGCAATTATGCTGAATCCTAGATACTTATGTTACGTACATTATGTATTATATTATATATTATGTATCAACCGTGCAACAGAACATAACGAACATGAATTTTTGATTTTTTTCAGGGTCAGAAAACTAGGAGCTTTCAATAGTATTGCCAGAAAACAAAAATTTGTGTGGAAGGGGATTGGTAACAAAATATTATGTTTTCCATTTTATCATATATAACTGCCTTAAAACCCCGCTATTGACAATGACATTGAAACTGACTAATTTAAACAGAAAGAAAGTAATTACAAATAAGATATTTGAAAATAAAATTAGTGAAATTCAATGTATTTTAAATTACATATAGATCCTAGGCCTCCATGTACTATACCTAATCTGCATAACAGTCTTTTATATTCCTATCGTAATGAGAGTGTCTGCTACATATAAATTATTACATAAATGATAAACAGGGTACATAAATTAGTAACTAAAAAGACTAATCACTCTGAAAATAGATGGACTTCTGACATTTATCAATGAAGATAATTGTGCCAAGTTTCATTTATTTCTCTCAATTTGTTAGGAAGATGTTGTGTCTACAAACTCACAGAAATCATTGAAAAGTGGTCAATTCGTATTTAGGGATACTCAAAACACATAGATCCCTCAATATCTAATGGTCAGTTTCTTTTTTACTCCAATATGTTCCTTTTACATATATTATGTATTGTAGGGGAAAATATGTGAAAGGAAAATATATTTATTTATTTTTTTTTTTTCAAACGAATAACTCTATTCATATGTTGCTAACTAGAAATAGTAATTCTTGAATCACAGTCAAAAAGTCTATCTCACAATCCAGAGATTTATCTCAGTTATTTTAATTTATGAAAAGATGTTTTCTTAGTACTGAAATTACGTCAAAAGTGTTATAGTGAGTTATGTCATCAATTTAATGACTTCACCAGATCCTAGTAGTATATAATTTTTGAAAAGAAAAAAAAAAGGCTGATATCATTTAGTATACAGTTAAAAATAGTTCTAATTCTAATCAAATATCTTCAAGCAAAATTAAAATTCTGTATAATATTTTTCTTTCTAACTATTAGCCTGACATATCAAATGAAATAAATAATCAAAAGACGTTTAATGCTAAATATCATTTCATTTGATAATGCTGTAATTTAAAGATTGACTGTTTAAACTGATGAAACAGCACTGTAATAAATATAGAAATGTAATTTAAATTATTTGCTTAGTCTTCTTAAATAATCTGAAATTAAAAATACTTTGTTATATAGTGCAGCATAAACATTTGGTTGAATATATGAACCAGTTTTTGAGGCCTCCTTTGTCAAAATAAAAAAAGAGCAATCATACCAGCAAAAGACTTATTGACTTTGCTGGTCTGGTTGCTTTGTTGTCTTTTTATCCTGAAGAAGGGGGATATTTTTTTGTCATCGAAATGGTCAATATATTTAATTAACTATTTATGCTATAACTAACGAAATATTTTTAATTTCAGACTACATAAAAATTTACAGTAAGTGAAATACACTTATTAAATTATGATGTTTAATATAAAATATATATAACTTGTATATAAATGTATATGCAAATTAATTTAAGGTATATTACTTCATTATATAATAATTTTATTATTATATTTGAAGGTTCTTTGTATGTATCAAAAGATTGCTATAGGCAGAAATATTTCTTGATATTATCATATACATATGTAATTTAACAGTAAATGGACAAATTTAAAAAATACACCAAATGGGTTTTAAACCCAAATCCCGCAAGCTACCATGATTGATAAATTCTTAAAAGAGATTACAATATCATTAGCAAAGGAACAAACCCATGAAGAGGAATGTGGAAGAAATTGTACAAGGCGAAATGCCCCTGTCACTGACCTCTACTCTAGGTCAGTGGTTCCCACACATTACCTTTGGACGAAAGGAATTTGCCAGTGCAAATCTGGGATGACTTGCTAGTACAGGTTGCTGTAATTTGTCTTCAATCTTGGCAATTTTCAAAACTTTTTATGTGTAGATGGCGCTACTATACAATGTCTCAAAATCTAACTTTCGTGGATAAAAAGTAAGTTTCATGGATTATATTTTATATATTTTCTGGCTAACAAGAGTGTTTTAATTGTATTAGAAGATTCAGAAAAGCGTATTTTACAAGCAAAGTAAATTTTAGGCTTTCATATTTAGTATTTTTTTTTATTAATACTCATTTTTATAAAATTACATTGATGATATAGGGAGGCTTTGAGCAAGACACCTCCTTAAACACACTAATTATTGGTAAATCAGTTCAGCCATGTATCTATTGTTTTGGGCTATTTGTGCGAGATGATGTTCAGATAGATTTGAAAAACACAGAATGCCGAGCTGGCATATCCTTTGTGTAATCTTTATTGTATGTTTAAAAGTTTATTCCTTTAAGTGATGATTTGAAGTTCTAAAATTCTGATGAGTTATGTTATGTCAATGCATTTGTTATAAGATATCATCTTTGAATAGAGTTGATTTTACTATGCAATTACAACAAGATGGCGACTGATTATCATATGAAGGGCATATGCCAATGAAGTTAGAATGATTGGTTGCTACCAACATGTGTTAAGATTTTTTGCCTATCCTGCATTTCTGCAAAGTTTATTTTCATCAATATTTTCAGTCACCATTAAACTAATTTGTGTGCAAATTGCTCAAAATCATGCTAAAATAACTAAAAAAACTAATTCAAATTAAAAAAAATATTGCTGACGCACATTATCCCGGGTCCAGAAGTACTTGTGTACCAGGTGTGATTTCATGGTTGTACAATGCTTAGATCAGAGTTTCCCCCAGGCACTTTTGGAAGGGCGCAGCGCCCTGCCTGCCCTTTTTTTACCAGAACAGCGCCCTCCTTGCCCTTTGTACGAGAAAAGCGCCCTCCCTGCCCTTTTGTTAGCAGATCAGATCCCCTGCTTAGCCTTTTGTTAAGAGAGCAATGTATGTCCTCAAACGAAATTCAACCAGTTCAGATAAGTCCCAGAACCCTTTCTCTGCGTTCATTACCGTAAGTTTTGATCGTGTCTATCTCTCCCCCCCCCCCTTTCCTCCCTCCTCCTTCAAAGAAAGAAAAAGGGTGATCTAGTGCCAATAAAAAGAAGGTTGACAGCCCCATATCACTTCTTTCCTCCACTGAAAGAAACAAAACGGAAAGGGGAATATTAAGCACGTACATTCCTTCTTCCATCTAATGAAAACTTTCAAAACAGTTTTTTTTTTTTAACTTAATTTTTTGTTAAATTATTTCATGTTTGATATGCATTTGAGTTATAAAATTCTGTAAATGTAAACCCCGTACGCATATTTGCTCTAAAACAAATATTTAAAAATATAGATTTCCGGACTAGGGTTCTTTGCGCCATTTGCGGGAAGATGTTTACGTTGATTCCGCCGATTCAGTCAAAACCCGAGGATGATAGAAAGGGTGTGGTGAAAAGTTGTTAGATTAGCGCGGTGATTTTAGCCGGCTTGAATGATATATGGGAGAGCTTATTTTCTTTATATTGTTTACTAATTGCCTTTAGCTACCAGCCTAGTGGCTTTTTGAAAATTCTCTTAATATGCTTTCTTCATGCTTAATATGCTTTTCTTATGCTGCAGACTGCGTATCTCCGCTACGCGCGAAAGTCACGGCTAAAAGTACTCCTATTTTTTGTTCGTGTAATAGCTATCGACTGTGTATTTGTCCACCGCCGCCCTTAGAGAGGATCGGACACCACTCAAGTGGTGGGACCCGGATTCCCCACCAATCTTTGAGGGAGGAGAAGACATAAAAAATGCACAAATGAGAAAAATGAAACGTGAAAAGGAACCCAGGAATTTGTATGGGCGGTCCTGATCTGACCACTATGCGTTATATACAATATAATGAAAACTCCGCTTCATGCAATAATGATACGCGGACATATATAATTCACGTAGCGGATTTACTCCCAATGCAGGTCATGCAATAGCTATTTGCTGTGTATCTGACCACGGCCGCCTTTAAGAAGGGTCGGGCCCCCAATAATTTTTTGAGGGAGGAGATGACATGAAGAATGCACAAAAGAGGAAAACGAAATATGAAGGCTAACCCAGAAATTTGTATGAGCGGCCCTGACCCCACTACTACGCAGACGGATGTAGTACGCGTTATATATAACATAACGATAACTCCGCTAAATGCAATAACGATTCGACATATTTAATTCTCGTAGCGCTTTCTTTTAACGAGTGTATGTAATCCGCATACAATAACGATATATACCTTGTGCAGACGCGTGCAAATCGTGTGACATTGTGTTATGAACACGTGCACTATGCGGGCTTATGGATTAACAGATTAGCCCGTTGACACGACATCCGCATAGCAGATTTGAAACACAAAATAACCCCCCTCATATTAGCGGACGCATGCAATAATAATAATAATAAAGGTCATTTAATAACGATGCGCCCGCTTTAGGGAGGTATGCAGTAGTTGTCGCTCGCGTACTCGCCCGCTACGGCCACACGAACGTACGTTGCTCGCACTATTAATAACTCTGCTCCATGGAATAATGATTCACTTAGCACCTAAACATTTGCTAATCCATTGTTCAATACTTTCTTTATAGTGATTTTACGGAGCTTTCTAGAATTTTATTTAGTTATTTAAATCAGGGTTTTTTTTTTGTAATCAATGCATAACAAACAATTAATAAATATTTTCAACGGTTAAATATATATTATCCCTTAAAATCATCAAACCTCATTGACTAATGAGAAAATACTAAAAATCAAAATTTAATATCCTCCTTTTTAAATTTAATAAATTATATAAATTCAATAATTGTAATTGCTAATAAACCCAACTGCTCAAGACTATAATTGCATTGGATGTAAAAATAGCATTTATTCAATGATAAATTTGTTCTCCACAAAAGAAACCTTTTCATACCTTAGTGGTGGTGGCTCCAGTCCGATGAAGCCAAAATGGTTTGGAATGAATAACATTTTGTAAAATAAAACTTCAGTAAAGTTCAATAAAGCTATTCGATTTTTTCAGATTCATTTATATTGTTTACAGGATTCCAAAGTGCTACAAATGACTCGATAACTGTTTATAGCTAGTTAGTACTTTAGTTTTCACAACGATTTTATCTGGATGTTATAGACCATAGACTTCAGGTTAAAATATAAAATTATTTTACGAACTTGTTTTTCAGTATATAAATTAAACTTATCGGACCTGAAATCAACCTGACCTATAATCTATAGACTTACCTGGCGGCACATAAATATGTACTTGAATATGTTGTATATTTTCATTTCTTTTGTTCAAACCTAACCAATTATTACACATTTTTAGAATCTCCAAGTTCATTTAATGCCCTAATTTTTTAAACAAAGTAAGATTATCTCATACTTATGCACAAATATTTCACCAAGAAGTGACAGATTCAGCTGAAACAATAGTAACATTTTAAGTAAATTAAAGCTTTCCCACACATTGGAAAATCCATGTTAAAATATTAAAATATCGAAATTATAACCACTATACTTCGCAAACAAAGAGCTCATCCAAAATCCAATTATATACACTTGTAGGGATTTCAAAGAGCTATATTCTTGCATAATTGTTTACAGGTTTAGTTTTTGAGATAGCATTAAATTTGAAAAGGGGAAATTTTCACTCTTCTTCAACTCGACAAAACGATTATTCGAAAACTATAAGCACTTTTTTAAAATATTAATATAGATTTAGCAACTAAGTTTCCTAATACATATTTTTATCCCTTACTATTTATATCTGTCTTTTATGGTTTCAAAGATATTTCGAGTGAAAATAAGCAAAATGAAAAAAAAAACACTTGCTCGGACAGATACTTTATGTTTTTCAAAAAACAAGTTCAAAATATTAAAAAATTGAAATTAATTTTATATATTCACAATCTTGACGCATTTTCTACAAAACAAGAAAATATATTTACATTTTTGTCTATTAGACTTGGAAGTATACACGACAAAAGTGTTTACATTTTTTTGCAATGCTCTAATTTTCGTCATAAAAATCCCAAGCATAAATGTTATTCAAACATAAAAAAATATGTGCCCTTTTTTTCTAAGAAGTGCCCTTTTTCTGGTAACAGCACCCTGCCCTTTTTTAATCCTGGGGGAAACTCTGCTTAGATTTTCCCTTACAGATGACACAAACAAATACAAGAACAGACATCTTCCTTTATAGATTCAATACTTATGTATTTGAATTAAAATTTAATTAAATAAACTTCAGATTTTATTTTCAAGTAAAAAACAGTTTGCTTTTTGTTTTATACCTTTTTAATTTTGATCTTCCGACTCAATGCATGCTTTAGTGCTTTGGGTAAAAGTTGCATAATTGGGCCAAGTGATCTAGTCTCAATGAGTCCCAGTTAAAGAGAATCTACCATACATGAAACCTGTGTACTTACCCTTTTTAATCCAGCTAATGCAATAAACATTTCATCCTCATACAGCAATCTTTGACCTATCAAGCAGTCTTGTAGTTTTGCAATATGCTGTGTTATGTGTTTGGCACAGTATTCATTCATCAATTTCAGTTCTGAAATTTCCTCTTGCAGTAATGTTACTTCTTCATTTTTATCCTATAAATAAAATATATCAAAACTTTAAAATATGTAATTATGGTTTAAGTATGCAATATTCCTAGGATATTACAAAATGTTTCTAACAAATTAGAAAATATAGGACTTGATTAGATTAAGAAAAGATAATTTTAATTCTACAATAATAGTAAATTTTAATTTGTACATTTTACATGGTTCATAGTGAGATTTTATCCACAAAAAGAAAAAGGAGGACGTTTTAAGAAAAAACCAAGACATTTAATGCATGCTATATGCTCTTAAAGCAGATACAAATACGTACATGAGATAGTCTATAATGTGGCTAATATTAAGATGTAAATTTTAAGCAAATTGCATGTTTATAGCATAGCATTTTGCAATGCAACATCATACATTTATTAAAAATAAAATGTATAGTATTTAAAATGTTATGCACTTGTTTTTCATAACATTTTAAAAGTTATATTATGAATATTATTCATTGTTACACTATTGTTTTAATGTTTTGAACTTTTAATAACTTAAAATTTGAAACTAATATTATAAATGATTGCAATTATCATATTGATCTTTAGTCATTCTAAATAAAAATATTGATTTTATAGTATTATTTACATTGAAAATGCAATTTTTAATTCTTGCTCATTAATAATTATCATTACAGCATGCTTCATGATTGCCTTTATAACTATATAGTAAAATATTTAAGTGCTTAAATTCTACTTTATTTTAGTGCTTTAATTTTTTACAGCTGGAAGACATTAGCCTGTTTATCAGAAGGTTCACTTTTTTTTCACTTAAGGATCATTCCACGTGAAATGAGCACAGTCGGTTGCTCGACCATTTTTTTTTTATATCCCTGCCATAGTTAGTAGTATTTGTGTGTACACCAAAATAATTTTTTTTAACCACCATTTTTGATTTGGGCCTAATTTTAGTTGCTGGGTTGGGCCAAAATGCGGATTTTCTGGGGTTTGCAAAAATAACTATAACTATTAGAGATATCTAAAAAAACTCCCCCACCCCCTAAAGGTAGACATTTTGAGCTTTCAGAATATGTATTTAAGTTGCATTTAGTTTAACAAGATTAAAATGGACTTAAATTCAGCAAATAGGAATTGCAAAATCGTCATTTTCAGGTGGCTATAACTCCAGAAGGGCTAAAAACGAGGAACTAATATTTACTCCTCACAAAATAAAAGAAGATAGCTTTTATCTTAACAAGGGAAAAAAAAATCCATTTTTAAAACCCCTTTCTATCGTTTTAACACTAAAGTTGCCGAAATAATTAAAAAATTGCACATTAAGTACAATTATCCTAAAAGAGGAACATGGCAAAAAATTGAAATTTTTTGTGTTAACTACTTTATTGATATCCTATAAGTGGTATGAATTTCATTTTGTGATTCAGTATGGTTTTATAATTATGAGGACTCAAAGTGTGGTAGGAAAGCACTCTTAAGATAAACAAAAAGTTGTGTATTTAGGCTATTATTATGGGTAAAAGTAATTTTATATACTATTAAAAATAATTAAATATATTATATTTTGAAATGTTATATATTGAATATACCTTACTGGTCATAATGCATGAAGATTTCACCCCCTACCTTAAAAGGAAAACATAAACGTCATTTTTGATGTTTTCTAGCTTTTAATCATAATATTTGATGTATATGTCTGCTCTTTCTATGTAATAATTAAATGTATTTATAATACATTATTATAAATTTTAATATTTACTAACAGTATACCCATTCTTCATACAGAATATATAATATAAAGAAACTTAAAATTTACAATTATGTGCAAATTCCTATAGTATTCTAAATGGCATTGTTATTCAAAATATTCTATTAAAATATTTAATTCTCCTACAAATATGTATAAAAATCACTGTTCTCACTATACGAAATTATCTTCACAGACAGATCTGAAGTATAAAACTTCCTGGTTCCTTTTGTAAAAAATTTACAAAAAATATGAAATTTGATCAATATATGCCAAACTAAAATTGCTATGAAATTGGGTCAACATATGCCAAAATGAAAGCACTAAAATAGTATTAGTAGATATAACCGTACCATTTTTATTTTGTTTGGACAATTAGCTAAACTTTAAATATGAGTTTGAAAAATATTTGCCAAACAGATGACTTAAGAAATTGAAAATATCAATAATCTCCATAACCTTTCACCCAGAAAGCCATAATTGATATAATTCAATCAAAAATGTAGCCAGCTTCTCCAGAGAAGAATAACTTCATATTCAAAATACTAGATGAGGATGAAGTTGATATAAAAAGCATAAAAGAGAAAAATAACATTGTATATACGTATTTATGATGAAAATTGGTTTGTAGCTCAAGTTGAAGAAGTATCAAATGAAGATGATGATATCTGGGTTAAATTTTATCTTCTAGTGGACTTCTACAACTTTCATTATGAAAGAAAATGCCCAAATAAGCTTGGATTTCAATGCAAAACATACTACCCAAGTTGAAGTCTCCTGAATTTACATCAGTAACCGGGCGAATACACAACATTACACAAGAAAAGAACATTAAACTCAGGGGCGGTTATTCAGAGGGGCCGCGCAGACCCCCTTGATCAAGCACTTCAAATTATTTTAGTTATATAGGTTAATTACAATTTTTAAGGAAATTATCTGAATTTTATTTCAACTGAAAGTCGAATTATTGGAAATAAGTGATGAAATTGCCACTAGATGGCAGCACTAAAGCTTTGACTCTCAAAAAAGTCTCTTATGCTCTTTTCATACCATATTAAATCTATAGGGAAAAATACTGCATTACAGGGAAAGACGAGGGATTTTTAATGAGGGCCGCGTCCCTTTATCACTTCTGGCTAATAAAACGAATGGTATGTTAATATAATGGCAATAGAAATTCGAGTTAAAAAACAGACATTGCAATCCGATGTGAGCCGCATCAGTTTCCGCGCTTTTCGCCAAAGTAGAAACAAATACTGTGAACGACTGATTCGAAGTGGCTAAGTTTCACTAATTTGGCCTTGAATTTTTCTTGATAAATGTGTGTTCTCTCTCTCTTGCTTCTTTTTAAAATAATAAATTTGGATGTTTAAATAAATATTTGAAAATAAATTACTGTATTTATGTATATAATTCTGTGATTTATTTTATTGATTCTATTGACCTAGTTCTTTCAGTTTTGGTTCATGATGAAATAGTTTAGCATTAGATACAGAAAATAGAAATTCAAAAAAGTTTCGATACATATTTTGTGCTTTTTACTTAATTGAATAAGTGGGGGTTATTTATGGTATTTTGGGGGTTTCTGTTCTTCATCTTCGGTAGAAAAATGCATTGTTTGGGGCACTCAGTTTAGTTTTGACCCACCCAGCCGTATTACTTAAACTGTTTCGCTCTGTAAGCGCCCGGCGGAGAGGGGGGGTCATTTCTGATGTAGGGTGGTTCAGTCCTTCGGAAAGGGAATCATTTTTGATTTAGGGTAGTTCTATGCTTTGTTTGTGATGAATTTCGATGCGTTTGACCTCTTAATTGTTTAAAAGTCATGAGAATTGTATTTGTGGCATACCCATGGATATTTTTAGTGACACTTTCAGAAATGTGTTGTCTGAGGGGGTTTTGACTTACTCAGCTCTCTTACTTTTTCAGCTATTTAACATTAAAGCTTGAAAAAATTATAAATATTTGTTACAGAATATTAAAAAACAATTTTCAACCAGATACTTGATTCTTTGATCTGACATCGTTTTCCTTAAAATCTCCCCCCCCCTCCTTTACAGGCCACTACTCAATCCCCCTGATTTTGCTTCTAATTTCACTAAAGACCAATATTGCTCCGATACTCTCAAAGCATAAATTTTACTTGAGGTAGTCCTAAAATTTCTCTTCTCGCTTCCTAATTAAGCGATTTTGAATCTACTGATGGCTATAGTCTCTGCACTATCTATACGTGTATCGCCTGGACATGAATATTTTTTTATTCAAACCCCCTGAGCGTAACTTTTAGTTTAACTAGCCCGCACGGTTTTACATCTTGGTTCCTAAATTGGGCGATTTTGAATCTTCTGGTAACTACAGTCTTTGTACCATTTGAATATAAATCTCTTTCGTATCAATACCCTGGGCGCAACATTTACTTTAAGTAGTCCCTCTCTAATTTCACATCTCAGCTCTTAATTGAGCGATTTTGATTCCGCTGGTGGCTATAGTCCCGGCACCATTTGTACATGTGAACTGGATATACATATTTATTGTGTCAGCTCCCTGGGCTAACTTTCAATTTGGTTAGCCCCCCCCCCCAGTGGCGGGTTTAACGGTAAGCGGACTAAGCGGCCGCGTGGGGCCCCCGGGATACCATAGGGCCCCGAATTTCGCAGTATTCAATTTTTTTACAAAAAATTAAAACAACTTTTTTCTTCACAGGAAAAAATGAAGAAACATCAAAATGGGGCAGAAAAGCGAAAAAAAATTAAGAAAAACCTGGAAATTGTTGACAGCCAAAAAAATGCATTGCATAAGTTTTTAAGAGTAAATTCAGAGACAGAGTTGACATCAACATCTACTTCAGATAAATTGTCCGCGTTCGAAACTTCTTCTGAACCACACAGGCCTATAAGTGAAGAAGAGAAAAAAGAACAAGTTGAGCATCAAGAGGTTGAAAATGCTACTGATAAAAGAAAGTGTGAAGGTGCAGAAGATAGAGATAGTCCAGACAAACTCTTGAATATAGACATTGAAGTAATAAATGATATAGCTTTATGGCCAACAATTTTTTCAGATGCTATTATTGACCATATTCTTAAACACAAACCAAAAAATATCGGGAATATAGAGAATTTGAAATCAGTGTATAAAGACAGAGATGAAGTTTATTACAGAGGACTTTCTTATAATCATTTTTACAGAAAGAAATCAAATGGAATTATGGAAAAGAGAACTTGGCTCTGATATTTTCAGAAACAAGCAACAGTGTTTATTGCTACCCTTGCAAGCTCTTTTCAAAATCAAAATCTAAATTAATAACTGGTTTGCAAAATCGGAGATCAATTACTGTTATTTTATCGGACCACGAAGTTTCAAAAGAACACATGTCAGCCATGTGTACTTTGTACAAAAGATTAACCAAATTCAATAGAATTGATACTCAACTATTATGGGAAAAGGAAAAAGAACAATGTTACTGGAGAGAAGTGTTGAAAAGAATTGTGTCAACAATAAAATTATTGAGTTGCTTAGGATTAGGATTTAGAGGTCACGATGAGGGCAGATTCCAATAGGAAAGGAAATTATTTAACCTGCTTGGAATACCTAAGCGAATACGATGAGTTCTTGAAATTACATCTACAAAAATATGCCAACCAAGGACGAGGAAATGTGAGCTATTTATCTCACAATATATGTGACGAATTTGTAGGCCTTATTGGCAATCAAGTAAGAGCTGAAATAATTGAGGAAATCAAATCTGCGACTTATTATAGTATAATTGTTGACTCCACTCCCGATATTTCTCATGTCGACCAACTTACTTTTGTGATAAGATATGTTTCATCCTCTGGTAATATAAAGGAAAGATTTGTGGGATTCATTCCTATAGATAAACACAACTCTTCATACTTGGAACAAGAAGTTTTGGAAACTTTAACAAAATTAGGAGTGGATATTAAAAACTGTCGAGGACAATCTTTTGATAATGCTTCAAATATGTCAGGAAAGTACTCAGGTTTGCAGGCACGCATTAAAGAACATAGTCCAAGTGCGGTTTTTATTCCATGTGCTAACCATTCTTTAAATTTAATTGGAAATTTCGCTGCAGAAAGTTGTAGCTCTGCAGTTCAATATTTTATGTTTGTGCAGAAGTTATTAACATTTTTCGCTGCGTCAACTCATCGCTGGAAAATTTTAACAGGTAAACTAGAAATGTGTAAAGATAAACAATCCGTCTCTCTAAAAAGAGTTTCTGATACAAGATGGTCAGCAAGAGCAGACGCTGTATTAGCTATAAAACTTGGATTCGCCCATATAAAAGAGGCTTTAAATGAAATTTGTAATGCAAAAGAAGAAAAACAAGTTACGATAGTGGAGGCGACTTCACTTCTGAAGAAAATGGACAAATATGAAACCGCCCTAATGACAGTGATTTGGAATAATATTTTGCAAAGAATAAATGCTACTAGTAAATCATTGCAATCAGTAGAGTGCGAACTATTCAAAGGATCTATCCTACTGAAGTCATTAGAAAATTTTATCAATAATTTCCGAGAAGGATATGAAAAAGTTGAAAAAGAGGCAACTGATTTATCAGGGCTATCATTTAGTGTGGAAGATGAACAAACTCACAGACGACGAAAGAGAAACATGTTTTTTGATGAAATCAAAGAAGTCGGACATGAATTCACAATTAGAGATTTTAAAGTCAATTCATTTTATGTCATATGTGATAACATTGCGGCACAACTATCTCAAAGAGCTCAGAAGTATGAAGTTGTTCTAGAGCCTTTTCGTATATTTTTTGATTGGAAATTGTCAACAGAAGAAAGAAAGAAAGCGTTAAAAATGTTGAAGGATATGTACAAAAATGACACTGATGTTTGTACTTTGGAAGATGAATTGGACCATTTCTTAATATTTCTAAAAGAAAACTAGGACACCATAAAAACCACACCAGACAATCCAGACATTTTAGATTTCTCGTGTGATAGTGGTGTCGATAGATATCACATCCATCGAGCCGCCAAAGAAATGTCTTGCACATTTCCGAATATTGAAATATTATTGAAGATTTTTCTAACAATTCCCTTATCTAATGCGTCCGGAGAAAGATCATTTTCTGTTTTAAAGAGAGTAAAAAATTATTTAAGGAATACAATGGGAGAAGAAAGACTAAATAACTTGGCCATTTTGTATATAGAGCAGGAAATTTTAAACCGCATTGACACTGTCAAAATAATTGATGATTTTGCAAGAAATAAAGCAAGACGGAAATTCATGTAAAAATATTTTTTAAATAAATTTATTTAATGTGTAACGATATAAACTTTTTCATTACTTTTCTTTTTTGTTAATAAGTTTATGAAAGTTTTCTTACAACTTCTATTTCAAACTTGAGTTTGAGGGCTCCAAAATATTTACCGCTGGGGGCCTCCACTTGACTTGAGCCGCCACTGCCCCCCCCCCCCTCCCAAATTTCTTATTTCACCTTCCAATTGAGCAATTTAGATTTTGTTGGTGGCAATCACTTAGATATACAACCTTATTATGGTCAACCCTCTGGGCATAACTTTTACTTTAAGTAGCTTCAATTTCATATTTCGGTTTTACAAAAAATGCATCACCTTGGTACCTGAAATATCCATGTACAACATTTCAAGGCCGTATGATTTTTACATTTTCTGCTACAGACCTTAAGCACACACGTCGACACACAAACATTGTCTGTTATAATGTAATATAAAACAACTGTGGTGGAAGAGGGAGACCCTCCTCTTTTTCATATTTACATTTTTATCTATCTTAGTAACTCTTGCTCCGATTTTGATGCAATATTTTCACACTGTATTTTCTACTTTACAATGGACCCACTCGATATGCTCACTCTAAACTTTGATCCACTTTTGTTGCACCTGTGTAAAGAGCTAACTACTTATTGCTATAAAAACAGATTGCTATATATAGTGACTGCTAGCAGGCAGAACTCGCTAATATAATTTTAAAGACGAATAGAGATAAGTATAAAGCATAAGAATTTTCTGTAAATTCCAAATTCATTCTTAAACTTGTATTAAAAATAGTTCTTTCATTTCTACATATAAACGGCCGTAGATTTAGTTGGTTTTCGCTCTCTAATTATGTTACTGTTTGGGTTACAAGGACGATCAGGTACAAAACTATTAGCCATAGAGTGCATATGAGAAAAATTGTGTGCATTTTGGGTATAAAAACATTTGCGCTAATCATGAAAAAATACTGCACATGCATACGACTGAGAGTATCTAATTTTTACAAATTTGATACACATTTATTTAGAAATGTATTCAAATAATTTCTATGGTTGTAATAGGCTCTTATTCATTTTAAGGAAATTTGTACAACATATATCAGCAAAAGTAAAATAATAATTTGGCATACAGCTATTTCGAGGTAACGCCGGAACCAATTTATTAGTGCCGGACAAACGACGAACTCTAAAGGATGTAGTTGGAACAAACTGAGGGATATATATATATATACATAAATACATAGATGAGAGCCTCCTTCTACATGTCGCTCACGAGCTGCCACTGACTAAACTCTCATTTAAGTTATTGTCTTACTTAAAAAGGTAATATTGAAAAATAGACACATTCTGTGTAATGTAGCTGAAGGACAGTAAATGGCAAAACTGCTCCATAAACAACAAGAAAGATCAATCATACATAAAGCATTGATTATGAAACACTTACCAACTAAAATGCAATTTTATTTAAACATCCCTAAAATGTGATACATTCAGTGCTGACATTTTTAAAATTATCACAGTACTACAATAATTTATCATACTTAAAAACTTAAAACTTCATCAAAAAAGACAATGTTAGTTATATAAAATGGACTTTATTCAAATAACGCCATTGAAAGTATAATTTGCGAAGTGTTTACGATGCTTTTGCAGTTAATATTAAGTCACAATTATAATATTTCATTATTATAGAAATTACATAGTTTGCTTATCACATATTAAATTAGTTCTTCAAAATTGTTGTAACTATGACAAACCATTTCATTTTATAAATTGTCTGCCTCTCTATGTAAAATAAATGAATATTTCATTCATATCACTTACATTCCAGATTCCAAAGCTAAATAATTTTGCATAAAAAAAAAAATTTAGCAATTCTTATACAAGTCACCTTACAATAGATCGATTTGTTTACATTCTGCATGTTATAGTTTAGAGTTAAAATTAGGTTTAGTTGTAGGAATAAAGAGAAATTAGTGATAATTTAAAATAGCAAACATTGGAATTGTGTTGGCACAGAATTTAGATACATAGATAATACATAAAAATAAAGTGTTTTTATGATGGATGCAACACTAAATAATGTAAAAGATTTTTAAACATCTACGGTACACAGCGGAAGAAACAGCAAGTTGTAGTATTTTATTTTGCAACAAGTCACATGATCTCTTCATATATCAGTTCATATACTATGGGTGTCAATATTATTTGAATTCTTATTTAAAATACTACCTAATATATTTTGCTGAAATTCTTTTTACACATTTTATGTGATAATTTGAATATTTCCTAAAAATTTCGAAGCAATTTGTGAATTTTAACACTGCTTAAAAAATGTTTGAAAATTAAAGTCCCATAGGGTTCAATGTATTTCTTTTTTTTCAACCCAGGTAAAATACGAAACCAATTTGGTGATATTATTAATTTTCATTTCCAAACATCCCACAGACCATCCTAGCATACTAAAATGCAACTCTGATAAAGCCATTTTTGCGAAAGCTATCGTGCAAACGGATAGACAGAATGACCAGTCATAAACACTTTTCAACTATGTTGGAAAGTGTTAAAAAGGATTTGTAAATACTTTTTAATATAATAGAAGCATACAAGAGATTTCTATGAAAACCATTAAATATACGAGGGTCATACTGAAATGTTTGAGATAAGTGGTACAAGTTAAACTTACCAACTCTTAGGAGTGCTCAAAGTACTCCCCTCCAACATCAATGCACGTTTGTAGGTGAATTTTTTAAAGATTAAATGTTTCAAGCCATCCATTTCTTGGAATCGATGAAAATTATGCTATTATAGCCTCATCAATCTCATCTTTGGAATGAAAACGACACATAAGTAAATTTTTTTTTTAATTAAAAAATAGCCAAAAGTCACACATAGCAAGATCAGGAGAATAGGATGTATGTTCTATCACTTTGATGTTTTTTTGTTCAAGAAATTCGAATGTCATTCTTGCTGAATGAGAAGATGCATTGTAATGGTGAAGCATGAGTCCCCTAACATTTACTTCCTTAAGAATTTCTGGAAGACACTCAGTGGTGTACCAATTAGCTGTAACTGTCTTCTGTTCCTCTAGCTTTATGGCTTTTACCAGACCTGTAATTCTGAAGAAGGCGGCATATAAAACTTTTTTCATTGCTCGTTGTCTTTTCATCATTGTTGGTTTGGGGGTCATTTCCAAAGACCCATACTTTACTTTCTTGACATGCTGGAACGTCAAAAAATGGTATGTACATTTCATCATCAGTTATGATTTTAGAAATAATGTGGTGTCCACCATCATTAAGTAATTTTGGGGTTTCTTTACTGAATCTGACACGCTCCGCTTTTTGGTGTTCTGTTATATTATGGGAGACCCAACGACAAACTAATTTTTTCATATGCAGTTCTTCATAAATAATTTTATGTATAGCTGTGGATCCAATGCTAAGTTCTTTCTGTATCATTTGGTAGGTACAACAATTATCATCGATTAACATTTTTCAAATGCCAACACATTTTCTGGGACTACTGCTGACAAAGGTCTGTCTTCCTGTGTGCTCATCCAGGAGAGAATTTTGACCTTTTCTAAACTCTGTAAACCATGAGAATCCAGTAGCACAAGATGAATCATCATTTCCATATGCTAATTGTAGATGTTGAAGACATTCTTCTTGATTTAGCAGCACTTTAAAATCATATAAAATCATAGCTCGATAATGCCCTCGCATCAACTCCATTTTCTTTTCTTTCAAAATGTATTCTACGATAGCTAAATTGTAATTTTTGCCATAAATTATCGCTTGTGGACACAAAATAGTTCAAATTTAAATATCCGAACAATAATTTTTTTCTAGCGCATATCATCTGCCCCCGTCTCAAAAATTTCTGTGTGATCCTCATATTTGATAATATCTATTTGTAAATACACTACCCAACAAAGAAAATGCAACACCATGAAAGAGCAAATGGAGTGTAATGACAAAGGACACACAGACATAGATGGCATATATAAATAAGTGATATTAAATCCAGAAGGATAGTGCAATACAGTAATGGCATAGACAGGGTGATCAGTAGGCATTATGACCACCTCTTGCAATGATACAAGCAGCAATCCTTTAAGGAGCAGATGCAATGAACGAGTGGATAGTTTCGTGAAGGATGGATGACCACATGTTATCAACCATCCTTCACAGGTTGTCCTCTGTTTGAGGCGGGGGCAGAGCAGTCAAACAATGGCCAATCATATCCCATATATGTTCGATGGGTGAGAGATCCGGAGACAGCGGAGGACAAGGAAGCACTTGGATACCTTGCAAGGCTTGTCTGTTGATGGTTGCTGTGTGTGGTTGTGCGTTATCTTGCTGGAAAACAGCATTTTGCAATTACTGAAGGTAGGGCAGTGCAACTGGCCACACCACCTCATCCACATATCATCTTGCCATCATTGTGCCTCTGATAAGAACCAGAGATGACCGGCTACTGAAGCCAATAGCACACCGAACCATGAGTCATGTTGTTCAGCAGAATGGCATTCAACACTCGCAGCAGGATTGGTTCTGTTTCCAAGTCGCTTCCAGACTCTCACATGGTGACTGTCATTTGACAAACAGAACCGAGACTCGTCATTGAAATCTACCCTGTTCCATTCAGTCGTCCAAGAGGACTGACACCATTGCAATCTTTTATGTCGATATCTTGTCATCAATGGCAGTCTTTGTAAAGGACTGTTTGGGTTCAAGCCCCGCTTTTGACCAATCATCAAGAAACAGTTCTCACTGATATTGGAGTATCCAATGTAACCTGCAAATTCTGCAGAATGTCGACAGTCGTCGTTTGTGGGGCTGCCACCGTATGCCTTCGAATGCATCGATCAACGTGAGCCAATGTACGTCTGTATGGACCTGACCACTGCAACGATTCACACGCCTTTTTTCAATTCATCTTCTCCAAAGCCTTTGCACAGTGGATTTATCTAAGTGTGCATCAGCGGCAATATGCCGGTACGACCACATAGCCGTACGTAGGCCTAAAATGAATTCCCTTACATGATCGTCCAAATGCTGAAACAGACTTTGTCGTCATCAGCCAGGCATCTCTTCAACAATACGTATCCTACTGAAATGAAAATCAGCTCGGAAAACGGGTTTCCGTAGGTAACAGACAGAAACAACTGTTGGCATATTTGCCATTTCTATACCTTTTATCCTGTACTCTAATCACGTGACCTACTTGCATTTCAGATCATTTGCATACATCAGCCAGCTGCATCTGTCTTGCAATTTGCATAATTATATGGCCAAAGCTTCATGGTGCTGCATTTTCTATGTCGGGTAGTGTATTATTTTAGTTATCAGAAATGAGTGATTTTAGTTTCATGGTGCTTTATTCTTAATTTTACAAAACTTGGAATTTTCTGTTAACTTTAGCTGACCAGTAAGGTACGTTCAACATACCTTACTGGTCAGCTGATATGAATGAAACATTCATTAATTTTACATAGAGAAGCAGATGATTTTATAGCAGACTTTTTCGATGAAGTTTTAAGCATAGAGTTAAATTACTTTTACCTCCATGGTTTTAAGTTTTTAAGTAAAATAAATTATTGTAGTATTGTATTGTGATGAATGAAAAGAATGGAATAAAAGTGTGTGAGTGAAATATTTACTGCTTTTACATAGAGAGCTAGGCGATTTATATTTCAATGACATCATTTGAATAAAGTTCATTTTTTTCTATGAAGTTTTAAGTTTTCAAATATAATAATAAATTATTGAAGTATTGTGATAATTTTAAAAATATTATCACTGAATGTATAACATTTTAGAGATGTTTATATAAAATTGCATTGCCGTTGGAAAGTGTTTCATAATCACTGCTTTATGCATGATTGATCTTTCTTGTTATTTTTGTTCTAATGAATCATTGTTATGTTTATCAAATCAAATTATCTTTGTTATGAAAAATCAAGAAAATTTATGAGACAAAGAAAACCTGGAAATGTTCATTTTTCATACATAAAAATAAACATGACAATTTTGTTATGTGCCAATACAGTGTATATCATCAAAATTTTATGTAACTTTTCTTGGGTATTATGCTCTTTCTTTTCAAATCTGATTTTCTGAAATTTCTGACTAAAATTTAAAACATAGTTTTAGTTAACATGTGGATATCATACATATCGGGTCTCTTTAGTTTTAATAATTCTTTTACCTGAAGTCTATTAAAACTATTCTGAAACTTTAATTTTACCACTTTTACCTATTTTAATTCATATAATCATAATTACATTGTACACCCTTATGCTTCATAATATACAATATGATAATTTCAAGGATTATTCTATATGAAATGAGAACAGTGGGTTACTTTTCCATTTTATTATTTTTTTATATTACTACCATAGTTAGTTACATTTGTGCCTAGACCAAAACAATTTTTTTTTTATTTATCACCATTTTTGATTCGGACCAATTTTTATTTGCCATAAATAGCTATAACTCTCTAACTGTCTAAAATAATCAAACAAGCTGTTTTCCTCTAGAAGTAAGTAGGCATTTTAAACATTCAGAATCAATTTTTAAATTGCATTTAGTGTTTAGTTTAACAAGATTAAAATGGACTTAAATTCACCAAATATGAATTTCAAAATTGCCATTTCCAGATGGCTATAACTCCAGAAGGGCTAAAACCCATTAACTAATAATTTATTCTCACAAAGTAGAAGACAGCAGCTTATGAAGAAAAAAATTAATTTTTAAAGCTTATTTCTACTTTTTCTACACTAAACTTGCAAAAAATTTCAAAAATTGCCTATTTTACAGTAAAACATCTTGAAAGGGCCCCCTGACAAAAATTTGAAATTTTTTGTGTTAACTAATCTATAGGTACCCTATAACTGGTATGAATTTCAATTTGTAGTCCATTGTGGTTTTAGAATTATAAGGATTCAAATTGTGGTAATAAAGCACTCTTAAGGTAAACAAATTTTTTTTATTCCATTCTTTTCATTCATCACAATACTACAATAATTTATTTTACTTAAAAACTTAAAACCATGGAGGTAAAAGTAATTTAACTCTATGCTTAAAACCTCATCGAAAAAGTCTGCTATAAAATCAATGAATGTTTCATTCATATCAGCTATATTGCAGACTCCAGAGCTAAATAATTTTGCATTAAAGGAATTCAGCAATTCTTATACAACTCATCTTACAGCTTGATGTGTTTACATTCTCCATCAGTGAAAATTAGTCTTCATTGTAGAAATAATCAAAGTTTGATGATCATGTAAACTAAAATATATTGAAATTGCGTTGTTTCAGAATATAGATGCATAGAAATTAAGTAAACATAAAGTGGTTTTAGGATAGACCCAACACTAAATATAAATTAAAAAGGACATAAAGCGGTTTTAGGATGGATACAACACTAAACATAAATTAAAAAAAACTTTAAAAATCACAATTTTGACACAAGATGGATGCCGGGGCGCGGTAGCCCATTGGTTAGCGCGCTGGAGTTGCACTCGGTAGGCCCGGGTTCGATTCCAGCCACTGCCAAAAAACTGCCGCCGTGTTCATGCGGAGTACGATCACGTTAAACATGTGGGTCCGAAAGTCCTTCCGAGAGGTTGGTGGTAGGGGAAGAAGGGTACGGTCCCTGTGGATGCCTCCCCCACTGGGTTCCGGTCTGAATTGGGTGGCACTTCCCGACCGTCCAAACTGTTACTTTACACCTTTCTGGTAGGTCGGACGGTCTGGGTTTCAACAACAACAAGATGGATGCCCTTCCCGACCGTCCAAACAGTTATCTTATACCTTTCTGGTAGGTCGGATGGTCTGGGTCTCAACAAACAACAAGATGGATGCCATATTTTATTTTGAAGTGGGTCATGTGATTTTTTCATACAATATGGGTGTAATTATTATTTTCATTTTTATTTAAAAAACTACCGAATATATTTTGCTAAAATTTTTTCATATTTTTTTATAGGATAATTTGAATATTTCCTAAAATTTTTGAAGCAATTTGTGAATTTTAAATTTGCTTAAAAAATGTTTGAAAAATTAGGTCCCATAGGGCTCAATGTATTGCATTTTTTCAACCCGGGTTCAATCCAAAACCAATTGGGTGATATTATTCATTTATATTCTCATATGTCCCACAGACAGTCTGAACAACATACTAAAATTTCATTTTGATAAAGTCATTTTTAAGGCAGTTATCGTACGAATGGACAGACAGACAGACAATGAGCAAAGTCATAAACACTTTCCAACTATGTTGTAAAGTGTAAAAATTTGATAAACACTTTGTGCAAAGGATAAGGAAAAATTAAGCAACATATTATCAACAAATTAAGACAATACAGCATACAGCTCTTTTGGGGATACATTTTAGATCCCTTTCACCAGAGTCAAAAACCAATAAACCCAAAGTCATAAAGATAAAATATTCCTAGACAAATTTGTTCATTTCACCTTTTAGGCATCAAGCTTGTTGGTTCTTTTAGTACTGGCAAGAAGGATCTAAACCTGTGGTTTCCAAAGTGAGGGCACATGGATCCCTTGGTGTGTGACAAACTCTATGGGGTGTGAGGGGGTGGGGTCTGGGAATAACACAAAAAATATATGTTATAACTAATACAATTTTATTAAATCCTAGTCTTTTGATGTAAAATAAGCCTTTTTCCACACCTGGTATGGATGCCATGTCAGCAGATTGGGTGTGACGAAACAGGGTGAGATTTTGAAAGATTGTAGCTGTAATAGTCAGAGGGGGGACGGAAGTGGCATCAAGTGTTAGAATAATGATGTAAGTGTATTATGAGAGGTGATTCATTGGAGTGACATGCTTGAGAGAGAAATGCGACCCAACATGAAATAAGGAGCAACATGTGTATTTGACATCTCAAACGATTTGCTACTGACTGATCTACAAAATAAAAGTGCAAAAATAGTGAATGAGTAACTACACCATACTGAAATTTTGGAAACAAGGATAAAAATTTGAACTTAATTTCAAAATGTCAAAACATTTACATAGAAAATATTCAAAATTCTATAAGATTCAGGTGCAGTAAGAAAGAAGGCAAAACACTGAATAAAAAAAGGGGCTACTCAGCGGTACTGAGCAAATGTGTAGATACTGGCTATTCTGCAACACCAATGATAATTACTGGTGACTTCAATTTTGACATGGCCAAAGACGAAAACAATACTTCAGGAATTCATGAAAAGACATTTCGATGTGGATTTGATATGGACTATAGGGCCGCCCATAGAAATTGTGGGCCCCCTCTATATTTGATTATCTCATTTTTTTGTGAAATTTTTATGTTTTCTTCAGTTCCCAAAATAAAATATTAGTGGTCCAGGATCCCTCTGAAGCCTGGGCCCTTCCACTCTAGTGGTGTCCCCCCTTCCTCTTATGGGCAGCCCTGCAGTCTAACTACACCAACAACATAAGGTGGCTCACATTTAGATTTAATACTTGTAAAACACCCAGGTGTTAGGTGTTTGCCCTTTGAAACTTATTTCACAGGCGCTGACTTTCAAAAATTCAGGGGTTGCTCAAAAATTAAAATATCTTTAAAATTTTTTAATCGTTCGGAAAAATGGTAGCTTATCATGAATTTAATGAAGTCCTATAACGTTTGAAAAATTGATCAAGATGAAACATAAACTCATGCAGAACTTATATCCCCATCAGGGACGTCTCCAGACCAAAAACCAGGATGGTGAGGCAAATGGCCTAAAAAAAGTAATAACATAAATGAGAAAAGTATTTGCACTCTCATTTGCTAGTAATTTCTGTTATTACTTATACAAAATGCATTTAATAGGACTTGTGCTCTCTTTATGAACTCGTCTGCGATTAAATCCATGTTCAATTTGGCAGCTATATCCTTATGAACATGCAGAATAGCTACGCTATTTAGTCTTTGCTGCTTCATTGTAGATCTCAAATAAGTCTTGAGTTGTCAGAGAGTAGAAAAAGATCTTTGAACTGTATACAGGATGTAACCAGAACTGTTAATATTCAGTTTATTAATTTATAGAACTCTGGTATGAGCGAGTGGAGAGAAATGTTTTCCTTTCTATATTAAAAAATTCAACCATATCAGATATACTGTTAATTTCTGCAGAATTCGCCTTAACTGTGTCCCACCACATATCGCGGTGAAGCGATAACCTTTTGCCATCAAAATCCGAACCGTAAAAAGATACTATTTGTTCTTCACTTTTAATTTTATTGAGGACAAAGTTGTTAATCATGGAAAGATGCTACATCATCTTTTTCTCACTTCTTGTTTTTAGGGAACTTACGACATTGTCCACTAATTGAAAATAAATTTGACGCTATCTTTCTTTAGGTGACTGAAATTGATGAGGATCACTTCCCTCGTCAAATCTTCTTGCAAATTTTCTAATCCGTGGAAGGACAGGATCTTCTAAATCCAATTCTACACCTTTTTTTATTACTTCTTCCCATAAATCCCCAAAATTATTTTCTTCTGAGTCTGAATAAACTCTATTACATTTTTGATGTAATTATTTGCATCTTGAAAGTTCAAGGATGTTTTCTGGAGAGCAATATTTAATGTCTCTACTCTTTGAAAGACAAAAATAACAATTTTTGTCATAAAGGAAAATTCGAATTCTTGATTTTTTTTAAAGAAAGCTGTTAGCTTTTGCTCCTGCTTCACTAACTTCCTTGCACATACCTTCGAGGAACTTAATGACCGTTTCGTAATTTTTTCCAGTGATGAAATGGAGTTAACTCTCAAACACCATCTAGTTGGGCAGAATGGTCGCAAGGAAACTGTATCGTCTGAACCCAATTGAAATGTTTGGAAAATTTTTAATCTCTTTGAAGATCCTCTTATAAACGATATTAACTAGTGCACCAAAATTAAGTAATCACGAATTATTTGTAATTTGCACATACTGTATTGCACTACCAAATATAAAGTACGTGCAAAACAATGAATATAAATAGCCCTTGGCTCAATCGACAAAATCCTTGATTGTCGTCTTGAAATATGGCCGCTGACATTAGCAGCTCCATCGTAGCATTGGCCATAGCAATTTTTGATATCCAGACCACAGCGAGCTAGAACATCTGTTATTGCACATAACAAAATTGGTTAAGGATAAAATTTTAGAGGGTGCTGAGCACCCCCCAAATTTCCCCGGGGGGTGCTGGAGCACCCGAGCACCCCTACAGTCGGCGCCTATGACTTATTTCTCTTATCATAGACTACTGTTTGTAGTTTGTTGAAATAAATGATATTTTTATGTAAACCATTGTTTCATTTGTAAGCACCCATGTGACAAGAGGTCTTCTACGTTGTGGACATATCTCTGGTACAGCCCCTCAATTATTTTCTAATTATAAGTTATTGAAAAGTCATGTATCATATAAAGCACCTCTACTGATTGCAAAACCGGGGAAGTTCCATATTAGTGAATTGATTTACAAGTAAACCATATTATCGGTGAAGAAATTGTAAAACCTTCTGTTCAATTATTGGCCATAGCAGTTTTGGATGAGAAAGTGGGTAAGTCCCTAAATATAGTTACATTATCAAACAATACTTTAAAAGAAGGAAAAATTTCACTTTTGACGTTCATAGCCAAAATAAAAATTAAGTAATAAAAATTAAATACCCATTTCATGAAAAACTTAAAAAAAAAAGAGGGGGGGGGGATAAGAAAGCATCAGGATGTGTCGGCCAATCCTGAGGACTTAAGCTTTATTATAAATAATGGTGGATATAAATAACATATTTACATATACTATGATATCCAGTTTGATTTAATTTTCTTTTGGGCAGGACTATAAATTGAAAATTAAAACAAAATATATTTTCTGTAATACGATTGTAACACCTTGAAAATCACAAACTAAAGTCTGAGTTTCAAATTTATTATGCCACAGTTCATGCTGGAAACTATTCACGAAACTTATTTGAACAAAATAAATAAAATTATCTGCATGTCATGTGATTGATTGATGGCTTATGGGGAGAAATAAGGGGATCCTGGAAGTTTCCACTCCCTTTACAACTTCTTGGTAAAGAAACTTGGAATGAAAATTAAAATGTAACCCGAACTGGTCAGATGAGTGTATTTTCATAGCATTGATGGTGTTGCGGAATTCACGGAATTTGTGAAAAATTTCAAAATGAGACAAAAAGGGATGGGCAGGGGTATCCCGAGGGCCAAGCAACCCAACCTCAAAATTGGAAAGGAGAAAAAAAATTATCCTAAGCCTTTTTTACATTTTCCTTGCAAGCTACTTATTTCAAACTAGCATCTTACCACTATTTAGCCACTACTATGTTTTCCTTTATTATTTTGTGTTTTTTTAATTTTACCTCAAGTCATTTGGGTTTCAGAATACAGTTTGAAGCTGTTAAGGTAGTTTTTTTTTATTAGTTTTCCTCTCTTAATGTTTCTGTAGTTTGCGATTACAGGAATACCATAGAGCCTAATGGTCTGAAAGCTTTTGCCTAATCTTTATTCCTGCCTGAGCTATAACTATAGACCTTCTAGTAATAGAAGATCAATTAGGAAAAATCATGGCTATTACCATGGTCAAACAGTGGCATAGTTAGAATTTTTGGACCTGGAAGCAACATCTTTAGTCGGCCCCT
The DNA here is from genome assembly GCA_951213105.1 of Amaurobius ferox. Lineage (NCBI taxonomy): Eukaryota > Metazoa > Arthropoda > Arachnida > Araneae > Amaurobiidae > Amaurobius > Amaurobius ferox. Next base: position 110,014,445 of record OX578133.1, on the reverse strand, counting down.
ATGTGTGATATTTTTTCATTCGATATGAGGGCCCATATACTATATTTTCCATTGGGTGTGAGGCCCCCTATTCGATGTTAAACCCCCCTATAATAATAGAACTCTAGGTATGGATGTTTATTTTTTTCAAATATCTCTCATTAGGGTCCCCAAAGTATTTGTTTAATCTGTAACATGTTACTGCATGTAAATGTATGTTTATGCTAATATTGAAAGGAGTCCCAGAAAAGCAAAATGTTGAACCATGGGCTAACAAAAATAATAAAATGTTGTAAACACATCAAATTTATCACAGGTTATTCGGAGCAAGAACACAGAATATCTGAGTTCTTTGGTGGGCTTCATAATGCAGCTATAGAAATTGCATATGTTATGCTCATCTACTTGGAACTAGCCTATCAAAATGGTCTTCTCAAGATTCATGCTATTTTAAGTCATCGTATAATGTAATCTAAAATAAAACATTAATAACTTAATTCAGTTCATACTTATAGGAATCTCATAAGCTGTTGCAGGTACTAAATGCCTTCCTTTTTTCTTTCAACCCAGACTGTCCGACAAAAGTGTAAGGTATCTGTATGGACGGCTGAGACAGTGGCACCCATTTTACACAAGAACCCAGTGGGGGTGGCATCTACAGGGACCGTACCTTCCTTACCCTACCACCAACCTCTCGGAAGAACTTTCGGCCCCACAGATTGTGTCACAGGTACCAAACACCTTCAACACATTTAGAATTTTATGACAAATTTATTAAAAATCCACTTAATTGGGTAAAAAATTTTCAGACTAGCACACAAGCTAAATAGGTCAATTTACAGAATGATGAAAACATGTCAATATTGAAAATTTTGCTCTCTCAATGATTGGGCTCTGACAAAGAGGGGCTCTCAAAAATGACATTTTTCATGCAACAAATATTTATTCTCTATATTTTAATGAGAACAGAAATTAAGCTTTTGAAATGTATTAAGTACCCACTTTTCAAATGGTTAAAACACCTCTGATAATCGCCGAAAGAGAAAATCTGCTATGGGGTCCCTGATTAATTCCAGATCACAGAAGCACTACTTTTAGCGACCTTATTTCTATGTCCCTGGGTTCAGATTACTTATAAAGTTTTGTCTACATTTTGCGATTTCTGAACAAAAATGCCAGCAGTTTCTTTGTAAAACAATCATTTATCGCCTTTAGTGGTTGTAATGAGGTTATTTGATGCGGAATTTTAAAAATGAAGTGATTTTGAGGTTTAGAGTAATTAGGGTAAAATGATTTATTGGAGAGGAAGAATTTTGCCCCCTGAGATATTTCTTCTTCATCTTACAAGTTGTGACTCATGTACAGAGGTAGATTTAGTATGACACTAATAAAACCAAAGCTCCAAGCCCAAAACCAAAAAAGCGACTTCCAGAATCCCAGGTTATGAATATATCATTTACACTTCATATGAAAAAAACAATTCTTTTATAAATTTGCACCCTGTTTTTTTTTTTTTTTAACTAATTAAGACCACCAGATTGTAAATTTCCATATTATTTTTAAAAGACATTTTCTTTCTTGAAAACTCCAAGAAAATAAATATGAATTTCACTTGTTGATAATTTCCTTAGATGAGAGTTCCAATTGATGCCAATGGCAGTTATTCTCTACAATGCAGTCATAACAAGCTAAATCAACCTCCTAATAAATGACCTTGAAAATGATGCAAGGCACGAAAACTTATAAAATATAAGCCTGTGAGTTGGCTAGATAAATTTGCATTGGATTGCTTAAAAATTAAAATGAATGATTCAAAACTGCAAGGAATTCTTGGTGATTTGCATAGTAGCAGATTTACTGTCTAAGAGATTTCATAGCAATGAGTTTTAGAGGCCCTATTCTGTATTTTTAATAAATTAAAGTATACTGAAGCTCTATTCAGTGATCACTTAGCTTGCTTATGCAGTACCCAAAGAGTCTCATGAAAAATGAAATGAAAGAAGGTAAGCATTCATTTTATATCTTCAGTAATACAAAGTATATTTAAATAGAAGGTATTCTAAAGGTTCAAAATTCCACCTACTGAATTTGATGGATTTGCACATTTTAAGCAACCCTGAATACAAATCAACTGTTTTTTCAATGATATTTGCCTGCAGAATATCTTTTGAACAAATTGATTGATTTAAATAAAATTTTTTATGATTATTTCAATCTGTAAATGAAAGAAGCCTATTTTTAGGGAGATTGGACCAGAGAAAAGCCCTCACCTTTTTCAACATTTTATTCTCAAATCAAAAAATATAAGAAATTAACTATCATAAAAATTTTACAAAAATAGCTGTTTTATTTAAAAATAAATGTTATTTATTTAAAATGAAATGACATTTTTATAGGATGCTAAAAAGTATGTTTTTCTCGAGATATGATTTTTTTTTTATCTCACTTTGAAAGACAAATAAATCAATATATTAAATGTTAATATTTTGTAAGTACATTTTATGAGAAAAGAATGGACACCATTATTAGCAATTATTCCGAGCTGTTCGTGAGATATTAAAAAATTATTTTTACAGACAGCCGGCCCAGTAGCTGAGAAGTCGAAAGCAAGTATTTCCTCATGATCTCTCGGCTGCTTTTGTGGGTTTGAGTTCCACCTGCAGTTATAAATGTTGTGGTGTCCATAAAAGGCATCACCCCGCAGGGGGCTTGTCACAAGATGGCGGTGTAAGGGAACTTGGCTTCCTCATAGCCCTGATCCTCCTTTCCTGTGGGGTAAATCAATATGTGGATAGCCCGGTTGCTAACATGATTTGGTCCTTGAAGCAGATGCTTCCAGGTGGTGGAGAGGAGCAGGCCCTTTATGACCTGTTTCCAACCCGTCGGCAACTGGGGTCAAGTCTCAGTGGGTTGCCTTCGCCCTGCCTGGCGAATGGTTCCACTGATCCTTGCTCTCCTAGTTGTGTATCTCGCTAGATGGTGGATACATAGCTCTTTATGTCCCTCCTCATAGTGGTGTAAACCAATATAGGTCACTACGGGGGTTGGTCTTAACCTGTCCATAAAAGGTGTAGTGTGTTCTGCCTCCTCTGGTGCACCGGAACGTCATATAACGGCAAAAGGATTCATGATTCGGCTGCTAAAAATGGGCAAGTGATTGGATGATCAAGTGTCTGGCCATTAAAAAGAAGAAAATAAATTCAGACAGTGTGATATCTCTAGAAATAATAATGTGATTTACATAAAATTATTGTAATCTGAACCAATACTAAGCCGATCAAAATTTTAAGATCAAGTCATATAAGAAAGTGTTTTCTTACAATAAATTAATCTGTAGAAAGATGTCTTGTGTTGGAATTATCTGATTTTTAGTTCTTTAGTGCAAGATTATTTTTATCATGTAATGTTTTAAATGTGGGATAATGTTAAATGTTTATAATTTCTAATATTATAGTTATAAATATTATATATTTTTAGTGTTATAATTATAAATAATATAATTTTTTTTTGTATTATAATTCCTAGTTTTAGGACGATTTAAATATTTTTATTTCTTTGTTTTAATATATTTTTATATTTATTAAAATATTTTATGTGAAACTAGTTGTTATACAATATACATCCTGTGCTTAGATAAAATTTTAACAATTCTTGACCAAATGTTATTGCATATTAACTGTGTTGACATCATATTTAGTAATATTTCTTTTATAAAGAGCTTACTTAGTTTGAAATTTATATCATTAAAATAATAGTTTTAGCAGCTCAATAGATAGTATTCTTTGGCAGCTAGAGACTAGCATTTTCAATCATGTCTATCAGGATTAAAATGATTTGATATTTTTACAATCTCTATATACTGTATTGTTCAATTTCTCTTAACATATTCATTCATTCAAATTCCAGTGTTTATGCCCACATATTTCATAATTAATTACCCAAGCTTAAGTCTGCCATTGCAAAAGTTCACATTTCTAATGATATTATATTTGGAATATAATTTTTTTAGAATTCACATTTGTTTGGTAAAATATCAACCAGCTACTCCTGAAGAATAATGCAAGTAATGGCAATTTTCATAGTTGTTCAGTATCGTTATCATAGTATCTTATCATTTATTGGTATGTTCCAATTGCTCATAAGACACAAAAAAATTGCCTATCGTTATATTATGCAGAATATAACTTGTAATGTGATTTATTAATGTAAAGAAATTGTAATGTGATTTAAAAAACAATTAAATTGTTGGATATACTGAAAAATGTGATTATGTCACACATGAAAGATAGGATTTGAAGAAAAGGATGATCTTCATTCTACAAATATTTTATTGTATACAAAGTATATATCGGCATAAACAAGTCATTAAAATTCACAAGTCGATTTTTCATTATTACCCCTTGAACAAAATTATTTTTAAAATAAATATAATGGTAGTTCAGATTAAGAGAAATTGAGATAAATGTGTTTTGGATTGTCAAATATTTGTTGTTTTGATAAAATTGCGATTAAAAAGAAGAATGCAAGGAATTGTAATTCATGGAATCGGGATGAACCCCTTCCCACCTGTTGGGGAATTCCTGATGCTGCCCCTGAGTGGGGTCTCTCAAATAAGTGTGCTTGGGGCTTCAATAAACCTTGGGAGGTGACTGGTGATAGCTTCCCAGGGAAGATGGATCGGCATAAACCTATGGTATGGAATCTGTGTAGTACATCGCTAGGTACACGAAATGGAAATGCTTTACTTTCCCCATAAAAGAGAACTCAAAATGCGATTTTAACTGGAGAATTTTGAAGACTATGTCGGATGTATGTCACAAAAATAAAATTTCTGGAAAGAAAAACAATTTATTTTCAATGATATGCTTTGAACAAGATTATATACTTTCTACCTTTCAATTTTTTCAGATTCATGACAAATTTAGCATTCACTAAGTTAACTTAATATCAGCTACTGTATAATGAAGTTAGACTAGCATACTGTAAATACATCATGTTTAAACTTAGAATTTAAAACCATAATTTTTGTCCATATAGACGTGAAAATACAAGGGATTCCACAGGAACAGTAATGTACCGCAAAACGCTTGTTTGTTTTCCCTCTTCTAAAACAAATCTCCTGATACTATGTGTTTGAAGTGCTTAATTTAACGGTTCTCCATATAAGAATTTGAACATTTTTAATGAACAAATTTTTCAACCTGTTAAAACCTATAATAATGCTAAAAACACATAAAATGACTTTTGCTTACTTGTATTATCGTAGCTCCGATGTTTATGATTAAGGCCATAATGCAATACCTTCAAACCTGATGCAAAAGTTTAAACAAGCATGTATTTACATACATCTTACTAATAGTATATATCTTTACATGCACCTTGCTAATAGTTAAAATATGTACTTTTTTGCACCCCCTCTGCTTTATTATTATAAACAAAACCCTTTCAAATTGAAATTTAAGTTTCACATCCCTCACACCTATGAACTACTCAACATATTGTATAATCTGTTTGATTTCCCAAATTATTTTCATCGCCAACTATAGCAGATCTAAAAATTGTAAAATGGAAGAGAAGAAAAAGCTTCTGAAAACAAGGTTTTTCATAAACATCCAGCTAAACAACAGCAACATGCTTGAAGTCATTTGCAATGATTCTGTTTACCAAAGATTGTTAAAATCTTATGAAATGTTTATAAATTTTTCCTTTTTATTATTTAGATGATTTTTTTTTGTAGAATTTTTGAAATTTTTTCTCAGCTGATCATAAAATCAGCACAGCATGGCACAAGCAGTTTTTGTAACAGTTTGTAGAAGGTAAATATAATTTGTGCAAGTGCATGGGCTTTGCTAAAATCTTAAATACCGTTTTTACAGGTGTTTTTGAAATATTAATTAAATCTTCAGGTATTATGCTCTATTAATAAACAAAAAGTCCCAAATTTAGAATAAAAAAAAAAAAAAGTACATTTTTTTAGTTTTCTACTAAAAAGTAAGGAAAATAGGTCTATTATCTCTGATTATTAGAATTCACGCACTTTCATGTATAATACTGTATGTACTAACCTTAGAATATGCCTTCTTATTTTTTTTCACAACTTGCTCAGTTGGTGATTTTTTTGTGGCAGGAACAAGAAGAACCATTTCTCTACAAACAGATGTAGAAGGTAGCGACTTCTTCTCTTCAACATGACCAAAACTTTGGCTCACTTCCAAAGCTTTATATTTCATGTGTTTATTTTCCATAACATTTCTAATACTAGCACGTGGAAAAGTGTTATAACTTCCTTTATTCTCATCACACAGAAAAATTTCAGCATGTTCTTCAGTTCCTTTGAATTCCCAGGATTCAGTAGCTTCACAAGTTTCATCATATTTTTCAAAACCTTTAATTTTACCTAATAGAAATATAAATTACAAAGATAGTGAAAAATGAATTTAAAAAAAAAAGAGGAAAGCATTGAACACAAAAGAATTTAATTTTTATTCATAAATTCTCAATTTCTATATTTTACTACATATTTAAATATACAAATTTGCAACATAAATAATTTTTAAAAATATTATGGGTAGAAAAATAATCATGAAGACATACTGAGCAATTATTAGTAATACATGCAGAATGGCAGAAAAATGTTATTATAAATCCCATATAAATGATGTTAAATATCAGAAAATCATAACTGATCAAAATTAAAAAATTAAGTATTGCAATCATGCATCAGTAAAAATACAACAAAGTGGCCCTACTAATTGGGTAGCCTGATACAATTCTAAAACCTGCATTTTGGGTTTGATTTTAATAACATATTTATTATATCATTAATGTGAACCTCAGTTAATGTTAATACACAAACTCATTCTACATGACAAAAGAAATAAAAAAAGTGAATTGACTCAAAAAAAAAAATCCAATTTTGTCTGCAATGTTATGATATTCCATTCTGATAAGCAATCTTTATATGCAACTTATCACAATAAAAGTATAACCTTTTTGATTGGATTGGATTTAGAAAAGATTTTGCTTGATTTTTATTTCCAGAACTTAATATGGATGTAGGATAACAGTATCTTAAGATAACGCATATTAAAAAAAATCATATATATCACAAAACCCTGTTGATAAAGTAAATCAACCAAACATTGACTACTAAATGACTTATTTCCTTATGTGTAATGAGGTGGGGAGAAATTTCACAGAAGATAGGTACAGAGGATATTAGGATTCCAAATTGGAAGGCCATACATGGGCCTACTCATAAGAACATGAATCACTCCTGGTATTCTATCATTACACTTCTTACTGTAGTCGATGGTGGATTAAAGAAAGTGCATTGTCAAAAATGCTTGAAATGGGTGAAGAAATACTGGTATTGGACCAACAAAAAATTAGTCTATGTGTTTAAGGTGGCTGATGACACAGGGAAGTTTGTATGTAGAATAAACAGACAAAATTTGAACATCAGCAGCCTTTGCTCAAAAGCAAAATTTACTCCAAGTTTCATGATAAAATCATGATAATCACAGCTAAAAAAGTGGCAAGTTATGTATTCCATAAGTTCTCTGAATGAATTAAAAAAACTTATTGTCAACGATAAGGATAATTTAACATTTCATGATGTTCCTTGCCATTACGTCATGGGTGGAAATGATTTTCAAGGCCCTAAATAGTGCTATGTCACAGGAATCCCCCTTAACCCTTTCGCGATGATGGCATTCCGGAGCTGCCACGGCCCAAAAGACGGAGAGGTTCGCTTCCGAACTGTTCCCAAAGGACGGCAAATTTTTTGCGCTAAGCCTAACTCTCGAAAAAAATTCACTAAAAACCACCTATTCAACATAGAAATCTACTTTTTTGAGGAATAAAAGAAATATTTATTTTCTATTTGATGTGTATTTTTCATACAAATTTGAATAAAAATACTCCTTAGTTGCTCCCATTCTTTTATCCGAAATAAACGAATAATTTCACTGCCTCTACCCCCCCCCCCCCCAAAAAAAAAACCCTCTCTTATATTCCTGATTCACCAAGGAAATCATAACGCTGAAATAAAAACAAAACCCGAAACTCAATTATGAAATTATTGATGCTGCGAGAATTGCTGTCTGTTTATATTACAAAATCATGTTTCACCACTCCAAATGGAGAAATAATTCATTGGATCCTCCTTGTGCCAAGGTCATGCATCTGCAAAATACATTGAAGTTAGTTCCACGGACATTTAACGCCATCTAGTAGAGAAATTTAAACGTTTCACGTGACGGCACGCATGCGTGCCCACTCTAAGTTTAAGGTAAAGTTTCCTCTGTCATGAGTGTTAGAAACTTGGTTTTGTTTACATCGCGATTCTCGTTTCGCGGGAGCGTGACGTCATTATTAAAATGATTATTCCGTTCTCGTGAACGAATCGCGATGTGGACAAAACTTGGCTGATCATGCAAATCACCTTTCTCGCCGCTCACGCATCCTGTTTTGCATATCCAGAGGGCGTTGCCGGCAACGTTTATGTTCCGGAACGCACCCATCTTCGGGTATAAAGGCTAGACACTTTTCTGGTTTTAAGTCAGATCGCTTTAAAGGAGATCGCTTTAAAGTGAGATCGCTTTGTCAGTAGATCGCTCTGGTTTTAATGTAGATCGTTTTGATCGACGGATCGATCGCTTGGAAAGCTCGTTGGATAGCTTGCTTATACTGATCGATGGAAGGATCTAGAAGGATCTAGATCGGGCAGACGGATCTTCGTAAAGTCATGTTTCGATGTTATCGAAAGTTACGATAAAGTGTTTATCGGTGAACGCGGATATTTAAACTAAACTTAGTAGTTTTTGATGGTTCTCAGTTAAGGAGACCATGTTTCCCGTGTTGTGGACTTTATAGTGCTGATCCGGAAAGTTTAAAGTTTTTGCCATAGCGTGTGCCCAGCTAGTGGTGGCATCGGAAAGTGCACGTGGTCACGTAAGTGTGAAATGCTTTTTATTCCACTTACTTGTGTAAATAATACGTTAACCAGAAACGTGTCTAGGCATGGAACTTACACTGAAAAACCTTCATATGAGCTGTAGTGCTCATGTTTTGTAAATAGTATGCTTTAGTTATTTGGCTTACCTGTTTTCATGATATATACTGTAAGCAAATACAATGGATTCACTCTTCAATAAAAGTGATTTTGATTTAAACTGGAACTGTTCTCATTTAACACTTCTACAGCTACTTGTATTCCTACAACTACTATCTAACGTTTGTTATAGCTGCAACACTCTGTTTTAAATTTTCAACGAAGTTGTGGAACCAGAATTTCGTGGCTCATAGTTATTCTATCACCAGCTTCATCAGAAATTTAATTATACGTTAATTTTCAATATATAACTTACGGATATGATACATATTTCCGTCAAAGGTTATGGGCCCGTGCTCCCCATAACAACGTTAAAAATTTAGAAGTGTTAGAGTTCCAGCAACGAATCCTGTCGACGGGGGCCGCGGACGGCGCCATTTGCATGTCGACGAAAGCGTAAACAAAAGGTCTGTTCAGCTCAGTTCCAAAAGGCCACCTTGCCATGGAGGCAAATAAAATTACTGCATTAACTAGAGACAATTACGTCACTTGGAGGAATGAAGTTTCATTCGCTCTTAAAGGAGAGGGCTGTTTCGGATTTGTAGACCGAACAGCGTTACCGGTGGATGAAAAAACATCACGCCGTGATTATGAAGATCACATGCGAAGAAAGGACCGCGCGTTAGCAATCCTGTTCCAGAATGTTTCATCTGATTACCAAGAGTTAATTGACATTAACGACGATCCGGCAGATGCGTGGGATAAGTTAAATACGCACTTCGACGCGCCGACTCGCGCCAACCTGGTGCGTTTACTGGATGAGTTCTTCAGCCTACGTCCGGAGCCAGATGAACCGGTGGATATCTTCTGTACGCGTTTGAAGAAGGCGGTCGCCAAATTGAAGGACGTCAAGCATCCGGTGGAAAGCGTCTATGTGGCATTCCAGGCCATAAGATACCTCTCTGATGACTTCCAGGGAATAGTTCAGCTAATCTACAGATGGGAGGACAAAGATTTCACTTTGGAGAAAATCCAACATGAATTGTCTGCGGAAGAAGGACGTATCCGGCAACTCCGTAGTGATAGAAACAATGTAAGTCAAAATTCATCTGTATTCTTGTCTCAGAGTAATGTAAATGTAAAATGTAAAAATAACAAAGTGTTTAAAAGTGTTAAACCAGTTAAAAGGGTCATAGGACCATGTTATTTTTGTAAGAAGGCAGGTCATTTAAGGAATAATTGCCCTATTCTTAAGTCTAGCTCAAATATAATTGAATTGTATTCATCTGCTAGAGTTGAAGCTAATACTGTGCAGGATCCTAGCGATAGACTCAGCTGGGTAATTGACACCGCTGCTACGCGGCACTTTTGCAATGATATTAATTTATTCTCAAAATTTAAGGAAAGCAAAGGTGCATCTATGTCGCTAGCAGTGGGTGATATTGAGAGCCCAGTTGAGGCTATCGGTACGGTCAAAATGTATGTTCAGTTTCAGAACATAAGAAGTAATATTGTTTTGTCTGATGTAATGTTTTCGCCTAAGTTAAGACGAAACTTATTAGCCGCATCTGTTCTTGAGGAACAGGGGTATACTTTTAAAGGGGCTAATGGGGTATTGTGGTTTTACACTCCAAAGGGAGAAAAATTCTTCTATGCTAAGCGAAAAGAAGGGTTATATTTTTTAAAACCTCAATACGAAGTTCAGACTGCAAATAACAATATTGAAGACCGTAAAACTAAAGGAAAGGATCAGGGTAGGGATAAAAATTCTAAGAAAGATAGAAAACCCCTAAATAAGAAAAACAGTATTGACAAAATGAAAAATTTGCCTAGAATAAATAAAAGTAAACGTAACTCTGAGGTGAAGTCGAGGTCAAAAGAAAAGGTTAATGAGAAACCAAGTTGTGCGGTTTCTGAGGTTTTGAATAAAACGGAACTCTGGCATAGGAGATATTGCCACATTAACTCTGATTATTTATATCAGACAAGTAAAGTTTCCGCGGCTAATGGACTCCCTAGACTAAAATATGCAAAAATTAACTGTACACACTGTAAGTTAGCAAAGTCTAAGAGAATTTCTTTTAAGCCAATTGGTAGGATAAGGTCCACTAAACCTTTACAATTACTCCATATGGATGTGTGTGGTCCCTTACCTACAGCTTCAATGGGCGGAAACAGATACTTTTTGACAATCACTGACGACTTCAGCCGGAAAGTGTTTGTTTATATAATGAAACAAAAATCAGAGGTGTTTAAGATATTTAAAGAATTCCAAGCTAAGGAAGAAAGGCAGCTAGGCAAAAAGATTTTGTGTATCCGTACGGACAATGGTATGGAGTTCTGTCACAACCAGTTCAAGGCATACTTAAATAAATTGGGGATTAAATCGGAAAGGTCAAATGCATATACACCCGAACAGAACGGGGTTTCTGAAAGATTTAATCTGACTGCACTAGATTGTGTGAAAGCTATGCTTGATCAAAGCAAGGTTGATAACAGAATGTGGGCAGAAGCGATTTTGTGTTTTACACACACCAAGAACAGAATATGTCATAAGTTCAAAACCAAAACTCCACACGAGTTATATTATGGAAGGAAGCCAGCCGTTGCTCACCTCAAAGTTTTCGGGTGCAAAGCCTATGTGGGCACAGCCAAACAAATTAGAAATAAGTTGGATATGAGAGCCCAAATAGGAATAATGGTCGGATATGCCGAAAGCACCAAAGGCTATAGGATTTATATAGCGGGTAAAAAGAAAGTTGAGGAAACTTCTAATGTAAGGTTTGAGGAAGGAGTGGCAGCGGAAGGCGTCCTGGGCCCTAATTACCCTAAAGGAATCACCTTGAGGAAATCGAACGTTACTCAGTCGATTGACTCGGAATCAGAATGCTTAGGAGGAGTGTCAGAGGAAGAAGCAGGTGAGAGCCGTGACACTAGTAAATCTAGTGGGGATGAGGACTCTCCTGCTGATTCTGGTCTGACACCCTGCTCAGATATTGACTGGATACGGAAAGCAGTACCTAGGCCTGATGGGAGTAGGACGGATATTTACTACTCAGTAAAAGGTGACAATAAAAGGCTGAGATCTCATAATGATGTCAGAAAGTTTTGTGGAAAAGCTAACATTCATTATGATCAGCAAATGTTTAATTTTAGAGAGAAAAAGGGGGTAAGTGATATCAAAAGAAAACCAGAAGCAAGCAATGTTGAGATCTTGATACCCAAGAGCTATAAATCGGCAATAGAATCTCCCCAGTCCGATAAATGGCAAGAAGCCATGGATGATGAAATAGCTACAATGCAAGAGAGGGGTGTCTGGGACTTAGTGCCTGCACCCATCTCACAACAAAAAATTATAGGAAGTAGATGGGTTTATACCATTAAGAAGGATGAAAGGGGAAATGTTAAACGATTCAAAGCTCGCCTAGTAGCTCAAGGATATACCCAGATAAAAGGGGACTCATATGATGAAGTGTTTAGCCCTGTGATTAATTTTAGTTTAATCAGAGCTTTCTTCTCCATATTCGTTTGCATGCTTAAATGGAAACATTTTCAACTGGACATTAAGTCCGCATATCTTTATGCAAAGTTGAATGATAAAATTTTCTTGAAACAACAAAATGATATAGACCATACAGTTTCACTTTTGAGTAAAGAATTTGATATCAAAGAATTGGGAAAAGTCAAAAGACTTTTGGGTGTGGAATTTAAGGAACTTAGTTGTAAACGAGTCTTTTAAAATTAACTTTGTTAATACTAAAGATAACGTAGCAGATTACTTCACGAAGCCAATGACTAAAGATAGAGTTTTAAAATTTAGTAATGATATCTTTAAAATATAAAATTTAACTGTTCAAATAAAAATTTTACTTTAAATTTTTTTTCATATTTTCAAAGTATAAATGGTTAGGGTATTTTATAATTTATTCCTCTCTCATTGATACAAATGAAATGTATCTTGAGTATATATTGTTATGTGACAATGAACTGTTACTTTTCTCACATTACACTTGAAATATATATATCCACTTTTTACTACACGCATAATGCATTTTCGCTTATGTGAATAAAATGTTATCTGAATGTACATTATTGATATAATTCACATGAAACATAAAATTTTTTAATCTGTGTTTATCTCATATGTATATTTACCTTCTGTATCTTTTATTATCATTGCCATTGTATTGGGTATTTAGTGTGTATACTAGTCATGGGCTAAGATAATAAAACTTAAATTTTTAATCTTAAATGTTAAATTTCATAGTTATACATTAAATTTTCTACAAACTTGAATTTGATGTTTAGACTTAAATTTTTAATCTTAAATGTTAAATTTCATAGTTATACATTAAATTTTCTACAAAACTTGAATTTGATGTTTAGACTTAAATTTTTAATCTTAAATGTTAAATTTCATAGTTATACATTAAATATTCTACAAACTTGAATTTGATGTTTAGACTTAAATTTTTAATCTTAAATGTTAAATTTCATAGTTATTAAATTTTCTACAATTTGATTTTGATGTTTAGATTTAAATTTTTAATCTTAAATGTTAAATTTCATAGTTATACATTTAAATTTTTCTACAACTTGATTTTGATGTTTAGATTTAAATTTTTAATCTTAAATATTAAAATTGATAACTATACCTAAAATTTTTCTAGAGCTTAAAATTTTTGATATCTTTAGACTTTTAAATTTTAAACTTAATGTTTGTTTTAATTTTCAAAATAGTAAAGAAATAGCTTTCTTCAGTATGAGCTAGTACTTAAGAAAGGGCAATAGTATGGTTATACTGTTTTCTTTGACTATGTTATCCTTAAACATGTAATTTAAAGAATGCTTATGATCTGCATAATAGATAAGTGTACTCATTTGATTGTTGCCATTTTGAGAAAAGGCTATTCACTTTCTAAATGTTATAAGTGTTATAAATTTCTTTAATGTATAAAATTTTGTGTATGCATACATTATGTTTTTAGGATACTAAGAACTTTGATTCTTAGAATAACCTTTTGTTGGATGAAAGCATGGGCGCCGAGAGTTGGTGTTTTTGCATGAGGGGGCCGATTGTTAGAAACTTGGTTTTGTTTACATCGCGATTCTCGTTTCGCGGGAGCGTGACGTCATTATTAAAATGATTATTCCGTTCTCGTGAACGAATCGCGATGTGGACAAAACTTGGCTGATCATGCAAATCACCTTTCTCGCCGCTCACGCATCCTGTTTTGCATATCCAGAGGGCGTTGCCGGCAACGGTTATGTTCCGGAACGCACCCATCTTCGGGTATAAAGGCTAGACACTTTTCTGGTTTTAAGTCAGATCGCTTTAAAGGAGATCGCTTTAAAGTGAGATCGCTTTGTCAGTAGATCGCTCTGGTTTTAATGTAGATCGTTTTGATCGACGGATCGATCGCTTGGAAAGCTCGTTGGATAGCTTGCTTATACTGATCGATGGAAGGATCTAGAAGGATCTAGATCGGGCAGACGGATCTTCGTAAAGTCATGTTTCGATGTTATCGAAAGTTACGATAAAGTGTTTATCGGTGAACGCGGATATTTAAACTAAACTTAGTAGTTTTTGATGGTTCTCAGTTAAGGAGACCATGTTTCCCGTGTTGTGGACTTTATAGTGCTGATCCGGAAAGTTTAAAGTTTTTGCCATAGCGTGTGCCCAGCTAGTGGTGGCATCGGAAAGTGCACGTGGTCACGTAAGTGTGAAATGCTTTTTATTCCACTTACTTGTGTAAATAATACGTTAACCAGAAACGTGTCTAGGCATGGAACTTACACTGAAAAACCTTCATATGAGCTGTAGTGCTCATGTTTTGTAAATAGTATGCTTTAGTTATTTGGCTTACCTGTTTTCATGATATATACTGTAAGCAAATACAATGGATTCACTCTTCAATAAAAGTGATTTTGATTTAAACTGGAACTGTTCTCATTTAACACTTCTACAGCTACTTGTATTCCTACAACTACTATCTAACGTTTGTTATAGCTGCAACACTCTGTTTTAAATTTTCAACGAAGTTGTGGAACCAGAATTTCGTGGCTCATAGTTATTCTATCACCAGCTTCATCAGAAATTTAATTATACGTTAATTTTCAATATATAACTTACGGATATGATACATATTTCCGTCAATGAGTGCGTGCCGTTCGTCCTTGAATGCAAGTTCGCAGCCGACACGCGGGCGTGCTAATTGTCCCGAAAGGGTTAATATGTATGCATTGTGCTATATTGAAAAGCACATTCTACGTCCACTGTCATCTGTAAGGGTCCTAAGTGACTGTTTAGTCTGAGTATATGCAAATTCGAACCTAAATGTAGTATAACATTCATGTACAGACAATAGATTGATCTTCAAAAAAGCCAGATTTGAACTTCACAGAAAATACATAGCATGAACTTAAGAAACAGGTTGATGAACATGAATAAATTATACACTGTCATCATCAAATCATAGAAAAATATTATATCAATTTTTTATCAGTAAAAATTATCTTAGATAATTTTATTTAGCCTAACACTTTCTGATTTGAGAGATTTTCAGCTTAAGCATTTATTAGGCATTAAGTAAAAATGGGTTGTTACTTAATTATATTTAACAACATATTTATGATTAAATATGCTTGTATCGTTACTCAGTTTCCTTTACTTCTGTTAGAGACAATTAAACATTGCATGAACTAATTTTTTTGTATACAATATTCTTATCATAAAATTGAGCGGGGAAATACTTACTGGAGTAATTTTCTGTAGATGAATCTTTCACAGAGCTACTTATACCAGCTATTTTTAAAGATTTTGGTCGAGTATCAATGGCTTTATTTTGAGCAGACTTTGACTGACTAAAAATTAATAAAAGATAAAACTATTGTACCTTGAATTTAAAGCACAAAGCAACAGATATTTCTGGATTCATATAAATTAATATAAACTTATCAAGATGTTAAAAAATTACATCTGACTTAAAAAGTCAACATAAATTTTCAGACATCAAATAAATTATTTGTTTGACATTTTATCTTATACAGTCCATGGACAAATTATTAGATGCACTAGAAATTTTAATGAAAAATTGAGTACTAATCTAATTCAGTTGACTGTATTAATAATTCATCCTAATTATTCAATACTTGGAATGAAAGTTGGTGTATTTTCTCCACCTCAAAGTAAATATTAACTTAAAAGATAATACTAATAAACAATGAAGAAAAAGTGTCCTTATATACAGGTAATATTTAGAACTATTTCTGCTATAGTAAGAATCTAAACATAACAAATCATATACGAAATATGACATATCAAAAACAGTAAACAAAGATAAATATTCTACTTAATTAATTTGTAGATTAATGCTCCCAAGCTTAAATCTGACTTTCAGTTAGCATACTTCACAAAAGCCAATAAATCTAATTAACTCAAATATAATTTAAGCAATTACTTTATGCTCTTAAATACACACCTCATCAAAATAGAAAGAAGTACATTAAAACTCACATAAAATGAAGAAATTAAAAACATTTGATTATACTTTGATAAACTTTTGAACATAGTTAATTCAAACCTGATTTACTCATCTTTAATGAGCAAAATGTTATAGTTCTATTGATTTAACAAGTATGCATAGAATGAATAGAATAAAATGTTAAAATGGAAGAGGAAAATTAAGACAAAAAAAATAATAATAATGATTATACTTTCTAATGAATAGACACAGAAATAGACAGCTGAAGATCAGCAGGAAATCACATCAGAATGCAATTTCAAATATAAAAAGATGTATCAAGAGTTTATGGGAAAATACATTGAATTAAGTCACATGGAGCTAATTTCAATTTGTGAACACAAGGAGGAGTCATTGTGCCAAATTTCCTAAATTTCGTAAACCTAACACTTTTAAGCATATTTTTGCTGTTGAATTCAAATTCTCTCTCTGTTTTTTTACTCTTTCAAAATAACTTATGCCTTCAAATAGAGCTAATTCACAATATAAAAGATGAAATTCAATGAAAAACTTCAAAATCAATGTAATTTAGAAAATATAATTTTGTAATAGACTGATATAATTATTAAATCAAAAATGATTTCAATTGGTAAAGTTTTCAAAAATAAATAGATTGAAATCTCTTAGGATAATTTAGTAGAGCATGTAGAGGATACAAACTTTTGCTGCTAACTGTTAAAAAACAGTTTTTTTCAAAAGCAGAGAACTTTGCATCTTGGGATTTTTCAGTGAGTCAAAACCACAGAAATGGCATGTTTTGTGGTATTGTGCTGTGCATGTACTATGCTGTGTATATACTATTTCCACCTAAAATGTTACAAAACAAATGAAAGTTGACCGTCTGATAAGATCCAGAGATATTTCGGACATATTTTATTTAATCTATATGCTACACTGATTGGTGGTAATTCAGCTGTAACACTGATAACTGTTTCTTCTGGTTGGTTGTTGGTAGCAAAAATGTTACAATACCATTGTTTTTACCAAAACAAAATTTTTGCAGCATCAATTTCTCAGTATCTATTATAGGTGGAGCTTAGATAAGGACTGATATGGATCCATAATCATATTCTGAAGAAGGTAGGGAGATTCACTAAATATTTCTATATCCAGTCCTTTTTACATTTCTAGTTCAAAATTTTCCCTTTTCCTTAAAACATCCATTTTCCAAGATTGACTATAAATAGAGCATTGGCGATGGAAAACAGAGGGATTCAGGGAGAATTTTTAATTCAGATTTTTTCCCACTTCTGGTTCAAAAATTTCCTTTGCCGCATCTATTTCTTGGAATTGGCTAAGGGTAAAGCTTAGACAATGATTGATGCAGTATCAAATTTCGAAGGAGTTAGAGGAAATTTCAACTTCCAATTGAGGAAATGTCACTTCCATTTAAAAAATTTACATTTTATTTACATCTATTTTTCTTGGATGAGCTTAGATGATGACTGATATGGATTCAGCATCAAATTTTAGACGGAGTAGGGAACCTCTACTGGAATTTGGTTTTCTAAGGATTTCTACTTGCAGTTTTTCATCTTATGGTTCAAAACATTTTCTTGAAACATATATTTCAATTGACTATAGATAATGCTTAGGTGATGGCTGACATAAATTTAGCATCGAATTTTAAGACGGGTGGGGATTCACTATGGAATTCTACTTCCGAAATTGTTTTCCCAATTCTGGATAAAAAATTTTCATTTTCCTTCAAACATTTATTTCTGAGAATCAGCTATGGATAGAACTTAGATGATGACTGATATGGATTCAGTATCAAATTTTTTGGTGATTAGGAAAATTCATTAAGGATTTCCACTTCTGGTTCTACAGATGTCACCTCCGATTAAAAAAATTATAATTTTTTCTTACAATACTTATTTCTCAGGATTGGCTATAGGAATAGCTTATATATAATGACTGATTCAGCATGGAATTTTGGAGGGATCACTAATGATTTACACTTCTGGTTCTGGACATGTCACTTCCGCGATAGTTCCAAAAATTTATACGACTATGCGAAATACTGATGCAAAAAGAGTATAAAAATATTTCTTTTAAAATGAAATGTACACGCCACTTGCCATCATATGAAAGATCTTTCATACATTTATTATTTTTCTGTGTTATATTGTTAAACCTTGTACTTATATATTTTATGAAACTGTATATATTTTATGAAATTCAACACTATCCCCTAAATAATACATAAAAAAGGGTGTACCCCTCTCCTTTATTTTTTATCTAGGGGCCATGGCTCAACTTGGTACCCAGGCCCAAAATTGGATGTGGGGAGGGGGCACCTGGGTGGAGCACACTCTTGCTACCTTTTACATTGACTGAATTGCAGCAGCAAAAAATTCAAGGACTTTTTTATTTTTTAACAATTTCAAGGACTTCCAAGTACTTGAAAATGAACTTATTTTTTCCCGAGCATTTTTCAAAGATTTTCATAAACGTACGAACCATGTGAAGAATATTTAACAAAAATATGTTTAACAATTATACATGTACATAAAGAATACTTTAATCTCAATTTAGATAATTGCTATATATTTTCTAAATTTAAGCATTAACAAACCCATTCACATCCATCTCAGGTCTCAAGACCTGAGTTTGGATTCATACCTAACTGTCCATAATGTGCTAATTTTAGAATTAAAAATTATAATGACTAGTTAAACTATACATGATCAAAATAGACTCTTTAAAGCTAAAAATAATACATCATTACGAAATTCCTTCTTGTAAAAATATTCAATTTACCAAGTGCACCTTAAAGTTAAAAATGAAAAAATCACACCTCAGTAGTTGAGCTATATTTCATAGTACTGTCCCTAGAGGGCAGCACCAAAATACCCATGATGATAACTTCAATATTTGCTGTTTTAAAACTAAGAATCCCACACACAATTGACGATCTTTAGATGACAGATAGATTTAAATGTTTCAGATTTTTTATTTGAACAATATAAATACAATGGCTAAAGGTACACATAACCATGCCAGTATTTTATAAAACCGATAGGAGGAGTATCACCACTCTAATTCTTGCTAGCACTGAAGATTGACATTCATCATGATGACATTCATTCACGAAGATGACATTCATCATGAAACTTGTTGACAAGAAGGCACTAATATTTCAAGAAAGATAATTGTATGTAGGTAACATTGGACAAACACTGGCACTGGATTTTCACAGGAATCGTGAATGAAGCACACAAAACTAACAAAAACATGAAGACCCGATCCAGCTCTAAGCCATTAGAAGACATTGCAATATGTCCGGCTGACAAGAACCAGAAATGGAACTACTGCAGATTTATAGAGGATTCTGCAGATACCGGTCGCCAGATGCTACAGCCAAAGAAATCTATGTTACACCCAGTGGCGGCTCGTGAGCAACGTGTAGAGGGGGCGCTCATCTATGTATTTATGCCTATGTATGTGTTAGTAATATCTATATCTATATCTATATATATATACAATTGAAGAATTTTTATTTTACTTGTATTATATATACCTGAGATTAATCATCAAGTGAAAATGTTCTGTATAGCAAATATGATAAGAAGATGGACTAAAATATATATATATATATATATATATACAGTACGCGATCTCTTATCCGGCGTTCCAATATCAGGATTCTCCCAAAACCGGAATACGGCAAAATAATGCCAAATTCTGCGCCAACAAGCGATTATTTGCTAAATATTGCGCCAAATAGCGATTTTTTGTTTAAAATCCCACCAATTGCTTTTTTGTTTTAATTAGCAATACCAATAAAAAAAAAAAAATGCATTGAAACCTACTATTTTAGAGGATTTTGAAATAGGACGCGCAAATCGCGCACGAAATAATCGTGCTTTATAAAAATTTATTATGAAGCAAAATATGTTATTATGAATATCTAAACAATTAAAAACTAATTTGGCAAACTGAAAATTTTCATGCATGATACGAATTCCGTTTGTATGAAATGCACACGCAATCGGAAACACCAGTCTATAACTAAACAAAATGTCTGTAATGAGTTCTTATTCCTCTTCCTTTGCAAGTAAATCATGCATTTGTTTTTCGTTTGTTCAGCTATGTCATTTGCAATGAGTGTGCATCTGTATATTTATCAAACTGCAGAATTGTATGGTTTCTCAGAAAATTTTAATTGAAGATCGTGAATTTTTGGAAAAAATCAAAGTTTGTAGGTGCTAAAGAGATTTCACTGAAAAGGAGGAGAACAATGAGAAAAAATTAGGAACTGATAAGAACTTTTTTGGGGGAGAACTTGTTTCTGCGAAGTAAGGGGAGTTCGCATCTTAAAATGAGACAAAAGAAAAAAAATAAAAGTTGGGGGATGGATACAAAGCATGACAAAGGGTACAATAATTAAGTGCTTATTTTGAAGATTATCTGGGGATGGATAGGTGATAGGCATTTGTTCTGCAGATATTCTTTGGTAGCATTTTATTTTTAATTCTTAACTGAATATTTATCTGCATCTTAAGTCGACCGGCGATGCAAGTCACACATGACCCTACTTTCTGTTATGGGAGCAGCAACAGTCAATGTCTCTGCAAAACACAAAAAGTGTTTATTAATTTTTTAAAAAATCATCTATTAATCATATGGATTCCATTCAAGGTTGTTTGAAAGAATTTTTTGATTATGACAATGGTGTTAAGATGGAAAGCGTATTATTATATTTTTGAACTTTAACAATTTTACAGTGATTTGTTGAAAATTTCGAACATCGAATGCCAAAAGACATTTCCCTTTCAATCAAATTAAATAAAAATATTTCTGAAAAAAAAAACTCAATGTCTCACAGATAAAATATATATGAAGGGAGGGCTCTACTCGATTTTCTTTTACAATTTATATTTTTAAGATGCACTAATGTTCTCATCTCATAGTTATTAAAATTCCATACACAAAATGCTCTCTTAAGTTTACCTCAAAAACATTTTGTTACTTATATAAACTTCTTTCAAATTCTTCTTTATTTTAAACACTTGTTAGTTCTGTGTAATCGAATGTGTACTATCAAATGTAAAAGTAATTAATGAACAACATGTAGTTTTATGCTTAGGATGAAGGCACCAGATGGCACCATTAAAAACAATGATTAGAAGATATGGCACAAATTTGCTGTGAATGGGAATTTTTACAACTAAAAATTCTTGGTGAAGTATATTGTCCTGGGTCCTGAAGTACCTGTGTACTAAATTTTATCGTCATACGGCATTTAGATTTTTTACTACAGACAACACAAAGACACTTACTTCCTTTATTATTATTATACATAAAAATGAGCTTATTTTACTTTTGCAATAGAAATTAGTAAGAATAATAGAACTACATTCCTGGTAAGGACAATTGTGTGAGGGCTGTTACTGTTAAAACGTTTGCTGTCAGGCTTATTCATAAAATTAAACTGTATAGTTTACCTGTAGACATTAAATATTTTAATGTCTTATTGCGATTTTAAGGTAGGCAGAATGTTCTGTTTTTACATTAAGTCATTTTCATTCATTTTTAATTGTTATAAATTTAATCTATTTTTATAGTTGCTTGTTTTTAATGGCATTCATAAAAATTTAGAAGCCAGCACTTTTTATGGTAGTATTTTATAACATAACATTATGTTTTAAAATATGTACAATAAATCTATAAAATGCTAAAAAAATTTCATTATGATTTTTATTTTTATGTTTTAAAATATCTTATTTAATATTATACAGTCCACTCAGACGTGAGAAATTTTTGATAGATCAATTCACAGTATATTTTGAACTGTATGTATTTCAAGATTATATGTCCTTAAAATTAAAGAAGCTGCCACCCATATTAAGCCAAAAAAAAGCTATACTAAATAAAGGGTTAGTTTTTCAATATGAGTATACCAAACTTTTCATCATCGCTGTAATACAGCATGCTATGCTATTTTGCCTTTAGCATTTTCAGAATAAAAATGGTTTAATTAAAAAAAAAATTCTAAAATTCTAATTAGTATTTCTGTTAAACTGCTACTTAGATAAATCCAGATTTCAGTGGATAGAAAGTTCTGCAAATGAAAAGCTCTGTTACAAGTTTAGGAGCTTTATTGTCTGTGTCATGGCATGTTAATTCAATGATAATGAAGCAAACTTTCTGCAACTAAGAATGCAAGGTAAATAGAGAACTTATATTTGAGTTAATATATTACAATATACTATATTTGAAAGCAATTGGTGAAAGTGATTATAGTGATTAAAAGTTACAGAGCACCAATAATAAATGGGATTTTTTGCTGTAAACATACTTATTGTTAAAGAAAGCCATTTGTACATTACACATATTTATAGTCATGAGCAGTTATGTTCATTAACAATTACAATTATCGAATTTACTAAATTAAAAAGGAGAATATTAAATCATGTTTCCTAAAATTTTCTTATTAATCAATGAGGTTTGAAGATTTTAGTGACTGTAGGTGCATGAGCTGTTGCAATTTACAACGAGAGATGGCGCTGCATGCACTGATGCAAAATTAATTACATAAGTGTGAGACAAAGAATTTGTAAGTGAACGCTCCAACATGGTCTCTGAGTTTGTCGGCCTTGAGATGTTTTAATACGAAACTGACCTGAATGTTCGGTTAATATAAGGCCTCCAGAGTGCTATGCCAGTGTTAATAAATATTCTTTTTCAAGAAAAAGAACTGTGGTGGTGTTTTATCTTTACATTTGGTTACTTAGAAGAATCAGCAACCAAGGGAAATAGCGGTAGGTTTCATTTACAGTTTGTTGTTTGTTTATTGCTTCAAAATGTCTCTAAAACAGATATTAAATAGAAAGAAATAAGTGAAATCTACAATAACAAAATTATCAGAGAAAATTTCGGACAAAGAATTAGACTTAACTGAAGTCGAACTTTTAAAGGAATTAAATGAAATATTTAGTGATCTCCTTACTGACTGTAAAGATGAGGAGACAGATAAATTTATTGAAGAACACATCGGGATACAAGATAATGTCAACGAACTTTGCTTAAAGATTGGTAGGCAAAGGCTAAACCCAAATACGTTGAAACCAGAAGTAAATTCATTAGAAAATATTTTGTTACCAAAGCTGAATTTGCCTTCATTTAGCGGTAACATTCAGGACTGCCTCTCCTTTAAAGATTTGTTTAGAGCACATGTACATAACAATGTGAATTTATCAGATTCACAGAAACTTCAATACTGGAAGTCCAGCCTTAAGGTAGATGCAGCTCGAATTGTGCAATCTATCGCGAGTAGTGACAGAAATTATGAAACAGCATGGGTGCTTTTGGAAGAAAGATTTTCAAATAATCGTGAACAGGTTTTTGCCAATATTAAAAAACTAATGACAATACCTAACTTTCTAAATGAATCACCAGATGCAATTATAAATCTGGTTGATACCGCTAATGAGTGCATACGATCTCCAGAAATATTAAATCAAAAGGTAAAAGGATATTCGGAAACAATTTTAGTTTACATATTGCTGCAAAAGTTGGATTTATGCACGAAATTGTGGTGGGAGAGACAGATAACAAATGACGAATTACCCAAATTAAAGTGCCTTACAGATTTTTTAAAAAATAATGCTCGTACATTGCTATCATCGAAACCAACTTTTACTAAGGCGAGCAATCCAACTGGAAAACAAAACTACTCATATAATAAAAAAAACTCTGATATCTAGTGCTAGTAATTCAAAATGCATCATATGTGAAAATAATCATACTTTATATAAGTGTTTCAAATTTCTAATATTATCTATTAATGACTGTATTGATTTTGTGAAATAACATAATCAAATGCTCATGGAGTAAGAGTTTGTAAATCAAAATATAACTGCCTCAAATGCAAGAAGAGGCATTTATCATTGTTACAATTTATAGAAGAATTTCTAAACAAAACAACCGTTGCTCAGTCAGCAGAAGACGAATTCCAATATCGGAGTCAGAATGCCTCCCCTTGACCACTGTCTGAATGCAGATGCAAAACTTTTCGAGGTCAACTTCAGTTTTTTCGTGGATTAAAATAAAAAGGAGAAAATGCATCATTATAAACCGTTATTGCTATCCACTGCCATTATTTATATAAAATATATTTTATGGGAAATTTCAATGGACTCGGGTTCTGTTAAGATGTCGGTTCAATGAGTTGCTTTATGACCACAAATTGTAGAAATAGGTTAGAAATAAAAAGAGAGAAAGCTAATATTACAGTGTCATGTTTTAACAGTGCTAAATGATAGTGAAGTCAAAGTTAAAGACAACAATTTCAAACAAAAGGGATTACATTAAGGCATTAGACTTTCTGGTTGTCCCCAAAAATTACAGATGTGCTATCGGGAAATTATTTTGATGTTTCATTTAAGCAATTCACACAGAAATTTAAATTGGCTGATCCAGATTTTAACAAACCTGCAACTATTGATGTGTGTTAGGAGCAGAGTGTTTCTACAAACTTTTGAAGACTGGCCAAGTATGTGTGCCTAACTTGAATTTAATTTTACAAAATTTGGTTTTCAGAACATCGTTATACTGAAGATTATAAACAGAGGGAATAGTTAGTTAGTTGATTGATTCACCAGTGACATCACATTTTTGAATTAACAGAGAATGGTTCAGTATTTATTATAAAATAAACTGTCTCAAAGCATTGATTTTGAAATGCATCAGCAAAATCTTTGGAAAAAAAAGAGACAACTTTTTATTTTAAATATGGTAATAAATTAGTGTATGTTTAGAAAATGTTTTGCATGCACCTAAAATGAAGAAATTTGATTTTTGGAACAAGTATTGATACTGCTAAATTTAAAGCCAAATGAAGAAATCATAAATTAGTTTTTATACTAATGAAGGCGATTACTTTTTATGTTAAATATGCTAAAGCTTTATACAGTTTATAGTTTTCCAAACAATTGCAAAAATGCAATATATGTTCCAAGGACATACTTGAAAAATGGAAAGTTAAAATTAGATATAGCACATCAAAGATTTGAGCATGCGAATGTTTCAGTATTTGAAAGCATGAGTAAGAAATCATGTGTAAAAGGTACTGAGAACCTAGTAGGTAATTAGATAATTGTCAAACTTATAAAAGTCAACAAGTCACAAAATATATTTTAGCATTTGGTTAGCAAAATAAAAATAATTTCTGCTTAATAAAAGTAATAAAATTACCCAGAGAATACACTTTTAGGAAAACCACTCCTTACAAAAGACATTCTATTTTCCTTAGAAGCTTTCGCTTGAGGCACATCAGAAACTTGTACCAAACATAAATCTGGTTTAGCCATCTACTTAAAGAGAAAAATATCTAAACTAAAATAATGAAAATGTCAGTAATAACAAATAACTGTGAAAATGTTAAATATTAATAGAAATTTACTGCCTAATTTGAGAAAAATATAAGATATTGGAAAACTATTTATGCCTTAATTGTCAAGAAACACTGAAGATAATTGCTAACTACAGTGATCATAATAAATATAAAATTTTGTAGAAAATAAAATATTGTGTACACACATCTGGTTTGACATGTATGACTAAAATCTAACCCAAATGTAAAAAAAAAAGTAGATTGATGATTTGAAGTTGTTTTCAACAGTTTGTAAACCAAATATGTTCAGCCACATTTTTAACACTGCCATTTTTTTTTACAATGGACTTCAGAAAAAAGTTGAACACAATTATCTATTAAATATGAATATTTGTAATAAATTTATATTAACCCTTCTGAGACAGGTGTCTCACTGGTGACCAGTAGTGAATGTCACTCACAGCCAGTTGGCTCATATATTACCCACAGCTTGAATTGGTCCTGAGGGCAGGTGTCTCATATATGAGTTTGAAGCAATACTCATTAATTTAGTATTTTTTAATGCTAATAGATAGAACCCTATGTCCACTACAATTAAATTTATCATGAGTCTCAAATGTTGATCTTCAATTTGTTCCAAGTGTTTTGTATTTTTGATATTTTGGTTCGATGTGGAAGCCAGAACTGAGAGTACTGTAAACAAACTAAGCTGGCTCTTTAAATGTTGTACATGGTACAGATATTCCAGTGTTTCCAGTCCTCCTGAATACTTTTATTTTCTTTTAGATGGGGGTATTTCTGTAGTTTTGGTATTCAGTCATTTTGTATTTTTTGTGTTTTTCACAGCATGTAGAGATATATTTTGTGGAGCATTTAGAGAAGAAATTAGTGATTTTGTAAAGGCTAAAAGAAGGCATTTTTTATTCAAAGAAGAAATCATTTATATTGTCAATTAACTTTTGAGTTATTCAAATGAGAATTTTGTGCAATGCATTGTCTTAGAAAGAAGAAATCATTTATATTGTCAATTAACTTTTGAGTTATTCAAATGAGAATTTTGTGCAATGCATTGTCTTAGCAATGCAGCCTTTGTGTGTATCCCTGTTTTAAAGATTATTATACAAAATCAAATTTTTAAACATTGTTACATTTTATTGTAAATAGTCTTTGTTGCATATTTTCTACTAATCTTTGTTTTCATTAATTATTGTCTTAATTAAAATTCCTTATTTTTTTTCTTAAATGTTTAATCAATGTAAATCAATTTTTTATGATCTTCATGTAAATTTCAAAAGAAAATATAACTCGAAAACTATGATATTTATGTACATGTTTAATTCAATAGTCAGCTAAGGTTATACGAAAAAATGAAACAATTGAATTTAAAGTCTTTTTTATTCGATATTTTTTTTCAAAACTTAGGCTTAGTTATGCAAAAAGCTTTGTCGATTGTGATCAGTGTATTTCGATTCTGCTCCGTCCTAAGCGAGCATTCTAGACAGCAATGCACTGTGGTGAAAGGGTTAATAAGTAAAATGAATTTTTATAAAAATATCTTGTTTATTCATAATTGCTCTAATCTTTATATACCATTTAGTTCAAGTATATAAGGATCCACTATACTATAGCGAATTGTTATACGCCTAAATAACATTCTGCTGTCTCACAATATTTTTTTAAAATTAGTTGTCGTATATAACATAAGCCATTATTATATAAAAATATTGTGTTATATTTGGGCTAATATAATATTCTATGTGTAGATTCCAAGAAATGTCCATAATTAAAAGATGTCCATTACTGAAAAGTGCCTGTTTAGAGAAGTCTTACTGTATTCATAATGCTTTAAAATTTTGTTAAATTATTTTGCCTTTAATATAAAATTTATAGAATGCCCTGAAAACACAAACATTTGACATTAAAATATTTTGTTACTAACAGCATAAACAGTTAATTAAAAGAATTAACTGGTTTTGAAGACAAAAACACAACCACCTTCTTCAGGATAAAAAGACAGCTTTAAAATACCACCAAAGGCATCAGCATTAAATTTTGGACTGCTCACAATAATATATATTGATAACTAACTAAAGTAAGTAGTAAATTAGTCATGATTAGCTCAGATCACTTGACTACAAGAGAATTCTCATTCATAACCTAAATTTACATGTTTATAATACTATAATTTTACCCCCCCCCCCCTCAGTACATTATTTTGGAGAAAACAGATAAGATTGCAATTTATTTTGAAAGCTTTATTAGATGTCTACAGAAATGGATTTTTACCATTAGTTACTGAATTAATAAGCTATGTTAAGGACAATTGCAATTTCTTTAAATTTTCCTGCTCATGGTGGTGAGCTTGTTTTTGTATGGCACATCAGAAGTGAAAGAATACCAACTTACACAACTCAGTCCTTAACTGTTCACAATTCAGTTAATTTTTATTAAAATTGAAGTGAAGTCTTTATAAACCTATAAGAAAAAGACCTAACAAAGAGCATATATATATACTATACATTAGCCTTAATCAGCCTCAATTTCTTTTAAGTTCTTAAAGATAACACTGATGATAAAAATAAATAATCAGTCTCATTTTATTAATAGCATTATATGTAAAAAATGACATTAAAATTTACAGTTATAGAAAGTGACAGATTTATACGAGGGTCACACTAAAATTTTTGAGATAGAGCTAAGTGGTACAACTTAAACTTACCAACTCATAGGAGTGTTCAAAGTACTCCCCTCCAACATCAATGCACTTTTGTAGGCAAATTTTCCAAAGATTAAATGCTTCAAGCCATCCATTTCTTGGAATCGATCAAAAATATGCTTTTATAGCCTCTTCAATTTCATTTTCGGAATGAAAACAATGCCTACGTAACTTTTTTTTTTAGATTAAAAAATAGCCAAAAGCTACACATAGCAAGATCAGGAAAATAGGGTGGATGCTCTATCACTTTGATTTTTCTTTTGTTCAAGAAATTTAACTGTCATTCTTGCTGAATAAGAAGATGCATTGTCATGGTGAAGCATGAGTCCCCTAACATTCACTTCCTGAAGAATTTCTGGAAGACACTTAGTGATGTACCAGTTAGCTGTAACTGTCTTCTGTTCCTCCAGCTTTATGGCTTTGACCAGATCTGTACTTTTGAAGAACCCGGCATACATTACTTTTTTCATTACTCGTTGTCTTTTCATCATTGTTGGTTTGGGGTCATCTTCAAAGACCCATACTTTACTTTTTTGACGTGTTGGAACATCAAAAAACAGTATGTACGTTTCATCACCAGTTATGATTTTAGAAATAATGCGGTGGCCACCATCATTAAGTAATTTTAGGAGTTTTTTTACAGATTCTGACACACTCCGTTTTTTGGTGTTCTGTTAAATTATGGGGGACCCAACGACAAACTAATTTTTTCATATACAGTTCTTCATGAATAATTTTATGTATAGCTGCAGATCCAATGCTAAGTTCTTTCTGTATCATTTGGTAGGTACAGCGATTATCATCACTTAACATTTTTCGAATGACCGACACATTTTCTGGGACTACAGCTGACAAAGGTTTTCCTGCGTGTTCTTCATCCAGGAAAGAATTTTGACCACTTCTAAACTCTGTAAACCATCGGAATATAGTGACACAAGATGGAGCATCATTTCCATGTGCTAATTATAGACATTGAAGACAATTTTCTTGATTTAGTCCCACTAAAATCATAGAAAATCATAACTCTATAATGCTTTCGTGTCAACTCCATTTTTTTTTCTTTCAAAATTTATTCTATGATAGCTAAATTGTAATTGTTGCCACAAATTATTGTCTGCCGACATAAAAGAGTTCAAATTTAAATATCCGACCAATAATATTTTTCTAGCGCATATCGTCTGCCGCTCTTTTTTTCTAGCGCATATCGTCTCAAAAATTTCAGTGTGACCCTCATATAAAAGAAAGAAATGGATTGCTTTGCAGCAGCATAACAGGATGAAAAGTAAAGCACACAACTTAAAAAATAATGATTTTTAGACAAACTTACACTAGGATCTCTTAAATGTAATGCAAGATTGATAATATACTGTACATCAGTAATATGTGGATAATGCATTAAATAACGCAAACAGGAAGCATAATCATTCTTCAGCACTATAATACAAAAATTTTATTTCTTTAGAATAAAATTATAAATTAAGTTTATATAACAAAAGTATAATTTTGATTAATAAAATATAGAAACTTACATAAATCTCTAATAGCAATCAGCATGGCAACAAAGATATAATCTACCAAATCAAATGATATACTGTCAGCAAATATAGCATCCCATATGATAAGTAAATCATCAATAGGAAATTCTCTGCCAAATAATAATCTCAACCAACGACTGTAATGAAAGAAATTAAATAACAATTGTAATTTGGCATGTGACAAACAATGTAGTTTTTTAGTTACAATATACGAAGTAGGATTCAAAAGTTCCCGGACTGAGTCTATAACTTAAAAAATATTTGCAGTAGAGCGTTTCTGTGTTACTACGTTCTCCCCCTTTTCTAAAAGTGGTTTGATCCAAATCACATGGTCGGTGGCTTGCCACAGCATCGTATTTTGTAGACAGGTGCACTTAGTAACTGATGATTGAAAGAAATGGCGTTTGTTGAGCAGAGAATTAATATCAAATTTTGTATTCCCTTGGGAAAGAGTGCTACGGAGGTCTACGAAATGTTGAAGCACGTGTATGGCAGTGACACATTATCGCAAATGCAAGCTTTTGAGTGGCATCAACGTTTCAGAGAAGGCAGGGAAAGTGCCGAAGATGACGAATGTGCTGGCCACCCACAGACTTCCCACACTGCTGAAAACATCAAAAAGGTTTCTGCGACGGTATGTGGGAACAGGCAGCAAACAATAGCGGAAATAGCAGAATCAGTTGGGATATCCAAGGCTACATGTCAACAGATACTGACTAAGGATCTTAACATGCATAGGGTGTGTCAACATATCATACTTGGCAGAATTGTTACTGGAGATGAGAAATGGTGTTTTTTATACGACCCGCAATCCAAGAGAGCATGGGCAACGTGGAAATCACCACAATCTTCATGCAAGCAGAAATTCCGCCAAGATCACTCTAAAGGGAAGGTCATGCTAGAGGTGTTCTTCGATATCCAAGGCATTGTGCATCTGGAATTTATCCTTGAAGGATGCACTGTGAACAAGGAACTCTATGTAGACATCTTGCGTCATTTGCGCGAGTCAATCCAAAAGAAGGGACCAAAACTGTGGGCTGAGTAGTCATGGGTGCTTTGCATGGCAACGCTCCTGCACACTGATCCCTCCTCATCGCTGACTTTCTTGCAAAAATGCAAACAACTGTTCTGCCACATCATCGTTACTCCCCTGATCTCACCCCCTGCGACTTCAGACTATTTCCTGAACTGGCAAGTCTCTTGCAGGGTCGTCGATTTTAATCCGCAGATGAAGTTAAAAGTGCATCGCAGGCTGAATTAAAGGACATGGCTAAAAACGGATTCCAGAAGTGTTTCGATGACCTTTACAAGTGATGGCAAAAGTGTGTTGTTATGCAAGGGTCTTATTTCGAAGGAGGATGTATGTGTTTCAGCATTTTAATTGATAATATTTTTTAAGTTATAGACTCAGTCCAGGAACTTTTGAATCCTACCTCGTATATACATTCTAAAAAATAAAGCATAAATATACAATTAAAATAATTTTAAGAACTTTGCTTACAATTTCAATTTTAAAACTTACTTTCAACTTCATAAGCTTGCTCAACTTAAATAATAAAGATGTTTGTGTGTGTGTGTCATCTGTAGTGAAAAATCCAAGTATTGGATAGCGATGAAATATGGTGTTCTATTTCAAAACCTGAGACGATATGCTTCAGCAAGATTTAAAAAAAAAAAGAAAGTTAAATTAGTTTCGTAGTTATTTTATGTATTAGCATGATTTTGAGTGCTTTTCACACAAACCAGTTCCTTAGCAACCGAAAATATTATCACAGAGTTTCCATTTTGACACCATCGGAAAAATCAAACAACATTCTTTCCAACGAAGTTTGAACCAAATCTGTAGGGCAATTCTTCATATTTATTTATTTATTATTAAATCACCAAAAAAATTACATTTTTATGGTTATATGATACTTATTTTGCCACATCTGAAATAGGAAAATTAACACAATTCTATAGTTTGGCAAAAAGTTGTATGTATATTGTTATGAATAATTTCACTGTGCTTTGCATCTATTCAAATAATACAAAGTACATCTTTACTTCTATTCAAAGCCTTTTCTCTATTCAAGGAGAAACCACCTTTACAGACATCCATTCCTATTATGTGATGTAGGGTTGCCATATTATGAATTTTGAGGCAGGATTGCCAGATTTGGTGTTTTATTGCCTAATTGGTGACTTTTTTAATGCACTAGAATGCTCTTATAATAAACAATACTCTTGGAGATAGAAGCCATTTTTGAAAGTTTCTACAGCGAGTATATAAAAGCAGTGATCACTTAGCTGAAGTGATACAAGCGAAATTGAATTGTGAGATATGCCAGTGTTTTGAGAATAGTATCTACTTTTTTGTTAATTAGCTGAGAATTTAATTGCTGTTTTATTGAATCTGATAGTTCTTTGGTGATCTTGTAAGATAGTTATCAAGCAATTTGCTGAATATTGTTTACACTTATTAGTGCTTTTAAATAAAAGTGTTAATTATTTAGAAATTTAGACTCATTTTTGTATCCTGAGAGTACATTCACGATTACAGAGGATACATCATAACAATATCTTCCCATTCTAACATTTTTTTTTAAATTACTACATTATGTTATCTATTGTGATTTATCAAGCAAACACATAAACATTTAAACTGTATATACTGTAAATGAAGTCGAATGGATTCTTCTCCCTGATGAACATGCCTGCCTTGGAACTCAAGGTAAGTTTAAGCTACACCTTCTCTCCTAGAAGGAGAAGCACATGCATACAGATTTGGTTTGAAATGAAAGGAGGAAATGATTTGAAGAGGCTATTCTGTAAATTCATTATTTAAGCAGTAGGCACTTATTTAGGACACAAGTAACACCGGTTAATTTGTTCCAGTATTTATATAATATTCAAACGCATTTCAATTTTTATGTTTGACCGAAAGGACTGGAGATAAATGATACAAACAAGTTATTTTCATACTTAATACAGCTGAAATACCATGTAAACACCAATAATTACTATCTAGTAGCATTCTTACTATATAGATGTTTGCCACAAGTTCTATGCATGAATTAGGTTTTTATCCAGAACAGTATTTATGCATGGATGTTATAAGTCACTACAAATTTAGTTAATAATACACCAGAGAAAAAACAGTCACTTGAGCTTAACAAACCATACTCTAGATGTAATATAAATAGCATTTATTATAGAATAAAAAATAAAGAATAATTGAATGCAAAAGAAGAATTATGTTGCATATTTTTAAAAAATGTTTTAACTCCACTTTTGAGTAATTTTAGCTGTGTTAAATTCAAGTTCATGTTTTTATTTAACTCCTTGAAAATAATTTAAGTTTTTTTTTTAATTGTTCAAAACACTCAATTGTTTTAGATATAGTAAACTTGTAATTTTATAGGGTTTAACTATTTAAAAAATGCTTGTTTAAGAAGCTTGCTCACTTAGGTTTTAATTCTTATATTATATCATGTTTTAGTAACCAATTTTAAGCATTATGAAATAAGCAGTAATTATCCAAGACTGTAGAAAATAGGTGCTAATAAGTAAACATTAATTACCAAAAATTTCTTTCAGGTTAAGTAAATCAATAATTATAAGCTGTAATTTTGAAGATAATTAAGTTTATAGTTAATCCAGTTCATTGTCAATAATAAATGCTTAAATGTTTTCAACATCTCAAATTGGAAAATATACTTATAAACAAAATATACCTACATTCCATATATTTGAGGAGTGATCTCCATTTGCTCTAAGTATAAAAATAGTTCAACATCATGATGTTTTAACAAATGCCTGTAGATATTTTTTAGTTTTACACCTAATGAATTAATAGGAGAAGACAGATCCTCAGTAAAAGGCTCAGAGGATGCAATTGAAATATACTGGAAAAAAGACAAAAAATATTAATCCCAGAGTACATTGTCTCTCACATTAAAAAAAAAGAAATTTTCAATTGATTGTGAACTAAAATGTAAATATATGGTGATTCAAAATAGTTTCACATTCACATACAAATTAGAGATGGAAATGGATTAAAAAATTATAAATCTTGCTGATAAAGAAAAATTTGAAAAGCTACAACTTGATATTAGAAAAGCTATAATTGAAATAAAAACTTGCTATAAGCCTCAATTTTTGCAAAAATTGTGGCTTATAGCAAGTTTCCTGCTGCAATTGCAGATATAGGCTATTCTATGTTGATAATCACATAATAAACACAACACCTGTCCATGGATGCTGGTATCTGCAATGGGAGAATCTTCCATATTTCTGGGAATGCTCCTTATAGATGGGTTTTGTTTTACAAACTTTGCCTTTTTCAGCTCCAAGTGGCCTGAGTTAAATTGCAAAGAAATTTTATGGTGGCCACAAGGAAGGATTGAAATTGTCAGTTCCCATAGAAGCTCACAAAAATTATAGCTTATAGCAAGTTTCGTGTTCTAATTGCAGATATTGCCTATTTCATGATGAGGTGCTCCTCATCATGACATAGGTAATCAGCACATAATAAGCATAAAACTGGTCCATGGTTGCTAGTGCCTGCAATGTGAGTGTCTTCCATATTTTGGGGGACACCCTTTATAGGAGAGTTTTGTGTTTTACACATTTATATACTTTTTTGTTTTATTTAAGCATTTCATAATATATTTTTTTCCCAATTGTAAAAAAGGAGCATTTTTGACAAGGTTCAAATATGTGTTCCAACCATGCTTTCAAGGCATTTTAGAAAATATTAAACTGTAAAAATAGTAGAAGCTTTGCATATCTAAAAATATGGAAATTAAAGAGTGTTTATTTTCAAGATTTAAAACATCATATAAAACTTAAAATAAGTAAATCTCACTGTAAAGTTATGTCAACAATTAATACATGAAATTGCGATGACAAAATTATTTAAGAAAATTAAGTTTGAAACTCAAGGAAAGACAGCACAGATAAGAAAAGGTTGAGAATTACACAGGAGTGATACTTCAGCTTGATATAATAGGATTCCCAAAGATATAAAGTTGAATAAGGCTGTACTCATGATAAAATAAGAGAATCTTGCATATATTATTTAAAAATTCGCACAAAATATATCAATATGTGATATTTTCTCACTCTTTAGTATATTGAGTGATTTCTTTTTTTCCCTCTTTTTTAAATTTGAGTGGAACCACTCAGTCATATTCTCAGTGACATCTATATACATTATATTGCAGTTAAACTTTTTGAAATTATTTAGTTTATTTTTAATACTTGTTATGTTGATGACAATTTTACTCTTCTAGATCATTCTCTTAAAGATGTTGATTGTAAAAAACTTGAGTAATATATTTAAGCATAAATAAGATAATAATGCAGCACACAGCTGTTTTAAGGATATGCCGAATCCCCTTCGTCATTGCAAAGAACCAACAAACCTGAAGTCAAAAAGACAAAATGGGTGCAAATTGAAGAAATGGGGGGGGGGGGGAAGATTATATACCCAAGACCAGGATTAAGAGTTCACCTGAGAGAGCCAATATAAAAGAAGAATGAAGAACAGTCCAGCCAATTCAAAACGAGAAGTAAGATACAAGATTGGCATGATGATGGTTGTTATTTTATTTTCCAAAACCAGTTATTTTAGTTAGGTGCCACTAAATTTTGTGTAGTCATATATTCATAAATAATTTTAGTGCTTTGAAAAAAAAATTAAAATCTTCTACTGCTCACCTCACTGTTTTATATCTTCTTGGTCCTTTTATTTAATAATTTATTTCTTTTTTAGAATTGGTAATACCTATCTTCTCAGATCACATGAGCATTTTTTAGATGGCAGAAATTTCTCTGGATTTGCTGTAGTGACTCTTCTGTCTCAATTACACTAATGACGATAACTCTTTTCTTTTTCAAACTAAGTAATACATTTAATCAACTGTCTTATGCTGTTACTAAGTATTTCAATTTTCAGATTCTTTAAAACAGCAGTTTTAAAACAATTTTTATAATTCAAAATAAGATCCAGATAATCAAGCACTAGTTAACTAGGTCTGATCATTATGTACAACCATATTTCTCAAATAATCATTTACACCCAGTTGATATGAATTATAATTTTTCAAAATTAATTAAAGCACAAAAATTTAAACTATTAAAATTTTTAAATCTATTTTTATCCAACATTATAAAAGAAAAGTAAGGAAAAAAAAGTATTGCTAGTTTAGAGTACAACAAAATTTCAAGCAATAAAATTTTAAAGTAAAGCATACCTAAATTGAAAAATTAAAATAGAATAAAAAGTCTATGTTACTTTAGAATAAGGATTTTCAGTCATAGTATATAAAACTTCAACACCTTCCATCAGATGGCGGAACAAGAAACTAAAGATAAAAAATATTAAAATAAATAATAAGTAATTATTTAAAATAATGAATCATATATATAAAAAAAATAATGATAATAAATTATTTTACTAACAAAACCTGCATATAGGGGTGTTTCAAAATTATGATTGAACTCCTATTGTAGATAATAGTATCCATGGACTAGCTTTGTTCTTATGTATACATTAGCATGGAATAGATGATACCTGCAATGGGAGCAATAAAACTTGCTATTAGTCACAATTTTGTAAACCTCTATGGAGACTGACAAATTCAGTCCCACCACACAATAAACTTCAACTTTTTACAAGGAAATTTGAAGCTGACTGTATTGTAGGGCTGAATTTGTTAGACTCCTTAGAGGCTTGAAAAATTGTAGTAAATAGCAAGTTTTGCTATTACAGGTATCAGTTATACCATGCTAACGAGAACATAATATGTGCAAAATCAGTCTATGGATGCTGTTATCTGCAATAGAAGTCAGGTCTTAACTTACTTTATATACTTTTAGCAATTTGATTTATATCTAGTTTAATACCTACAGTTAGAGAAAATAAACTTTTCGAATAGCAGGCACAGCTGATCATTCTAGCAAACATAATCAGAAAATGGATCCATACCTGTTATCTTATGCTGATTAGCACATAACAAGTACAAAACCCGGCCGTAGATGCTCTTGTATATAATGGGAGCCCAATCCTAAATTACTTTATAGTGA
Organism: Amaurobius ferox; assembly: GCA_951213105.1. NCBI lineage: Eukaryota > Metazoa > Arthropoda > Arachnida > Araneae > Amaurobiidae > Amaurobius > Amaurobius ferox. The sequence continues at coordinate 109,977,226 of OX578133.1, read as the reverse complement.
TTTGATTTATACATAGCTTACCTACATAAAATGAGAAAATCTACTTTTGAATAGTACATGTTGCTGATTATTCCAGCAGGCATAATCAGAAAACAGATCCATATCTTGTATTATGCAGAACCTCTCATGGTGTATGTATGTGTGTGTGTGTGTGGTGGTGGTGGGGGGGGGGGGGGCAGACACTACTCGAATATGGGGGTCCTGGACTTTCAAGGCCTTTTAAATTAAATATATATACGGAAGGGGAAATAAAATATGGAGGGGGTATGATAAATGTTTGCAGGAGGGTCTTTAAGTTGTATGGGCAACCCTGTTTTGTGTAAATTTTCTTATTCATTATTTTAAAGATCTATTAGTGTTGTATACAGGGTGTTTCATAATTCACTTTTGTAGCCGCATGAACTGTTGCAATTTATAACGAGAGATGGTGCTACGTGCGCCGATGTAAAATTAATTAGATGAGTGTGTGTGAGGGAAAGAAATTGTAAGTGAACGCTCGAGGGTGGTCGCAGAGATTGTCCACCTTGAGAGGTTACAACTTTCAAGGATTTTTCTTGTTGGTAGTTGCTCGCAGACCCATACTTCTAATTAGAAAAGTCATCTAAAAGGACAGTAGCATTATGCTGTGGCCTTTTGCTGCAAGGGGGTGGTGTCAGCAAAAAAAATATAAGGGAATCTATAATTTTATATAATTCCTCTATCAAAAAAGTTTCAATTAGAAAAAGTTTTGTTTCAAACTCATCAGTACAATAAAACATACTTCACTGTTTGTTCTAACTTCAAAACTTGTTGAGGTATTAGGATGATAATTTTCAAAATTTAGAACATTTCAGGTTTGCTGAAAGGTCATTTTACCACGAAGCAGTTTCTGTTAATTTAGTTAAATGTGAGTGTTTAGTTTTTTTTTAGTTAAATGTGAATTGCAATATTTGTACAACATATCTTGATTTTCTATGATTATGAATTCACTTGAAAGATTAACATTTCTATGCTTGGATTAGTTCTGATAAAATTATGTGGTTAATTGACAGTCAATTCAGTTAACCGAGTGCTAAAATTTATACCAGGTAAGCTAAAAAAAGATATGACGCAAAATATGTAATATTTTCATTTAACTTTTTTGGTTAACCAGGTATAAATTTTATAACTGGTAAATCAAATTGATTGTCTATTAGCTGGATATTTATATATAAACTAATCCATGTGAAGAAATGTCAGTCTTTCAAGGGAATTCATAATCATAAAAAAACATGATGTGTTTCGATGCAAATATTGCAATTTGCAGTTGACCCCTAATTGATAAAAACTGCTCAGTGATAAAATGATCTTTTAGCAAGCCCGAAAAGTTTAAAATTTTGAAAATTATCATCCCAATATCTCATGAGTTTTTTTATTTAGAAAGGGGGGGGGGGGGAGGGGGTCAGTTTTATTGCACTAATGAGTTGGAGGCAAAACTTTTTCTAATTCAACCATTTTTGATAGGGGAACCATATAAAAATTTAGATCTCCTTTGTTAACACAGTATGGGATTTATTATCCGGAATACTTTGGATTTTGGACTTTCTGGATAAGGGGTTTCCGTAATTTGGAACACTTTTTCTAAAATCTACAGAAATGTTTTACAATATATAGAAGAGGTTTGGTCGTGTGGTCAGGGTCTTCAATCAATCAATATATAGAAGAGGTTATAGTAAAATTCAATTTTTAAGCATAAATGTGTTACATAAATAAGATTACGGACACAACTTTAGACAGAAGGTCTTTTATTAAAACTTCTTATAAGACGTACAAAGTAAAAAATGCCAGAGCACTTTCGAGCGTTAATACGCTCTTCATCAGTGGCTACATGGAAAGTAAATAGGATCGTTCATATATAGACCAATAACACAGCAAATTTGCATAAATAAATATAAAATTAGTAAATGAACAGACAATTATCCAAGAAATATACACAAAAAATATAAAATATATTTTAAACGGATTCCAGATGCAAGTATATAATGAGAAATCTTGCATCTTGAATCCGTTTAAAATATATTTTATACATTTTGTATGTGGATTGCATTATGAAGCAACACAAAAAAGGTTGCTAGCTAAGAAGAATCTAAAGTTGAAGGAAGTTAGTGACTTACTTTAGCAATGGAATTATCCGAGCAAGGCTCTACTAATATTAAAGTTCCAGTAGCTGCTAGTGTAAATAAAATTATCAATTCAGGGGGGAAAAAATTGTTTTAAATAAGTTACCTGTCCCAGCTGAAAATAATTATGTGATTAAGTATTATCGTTTTGGTACGTCTCACACTGCTAACAAATGTAAATATAAAAATGCTAAATGCCATAAAATAGGTTATATAGCCCGTTTGTAGGTCAAAAGATAAACAGATTGGATTTTCTGCTAAAATGGTTTCAGCTGATAAAGAGTCAGATGATACAAAACATTTCAACTTATTTTCAATAAGCAAAATAACCAGAGAGCTCAGATATGTAATTTTGGTGAAATTTTTTGATATACCTTTGGAAATGGAGCTAGATACTGATGCTGATGTTACTATAATATCAGAGAAATGGTTTAGCGATATTTTGCCAAACATTGAGTCAAGAAATATTTATCTGCTGCTTACAAAATATAATTAGAAACATATTGAGATTATTGGGGAGATGTATATACTTGTTGCATATGAAAGTCAAGTTGCAAAAATTTGTGCTATTATTGTGAAAGGCAACTGTCCATCGCTGTAAGAGACTGGATAATATGGTAAATACAGATGATAGCCCACCACACATATTTTTCCTAAGTACAAATCGCGCCAAGTTGGAGCATTCTCCAGTGTTTTGAATTTGGCCCCACCCATCCTAAGTGAAGTATTCTTCCGTGTTTAGAAATAGGCTCCTCCCACCAAAATAGCGTTTGCTACTGGTTCTGAATAAGAGATTTTAATGTAAATGATAGTGTAATTTAATTTGAATAACAGTGAATAATACTCATAAAGACGTTACAAAATAAGGTTTTTGTGAATTTTAAGAAAATTGTGTAACTTTGCTTTGTGCTAACTTTGTAAAACTGCAGAATAAAAAAATTATAAAATGAATAGTACTCATAAAAGTTACAAAATAAGATTTTTGTTAATTTAAAAAAACTTTAAAATTTTATAAAACCATACGATGCTTATAACATTTTGTGAATTTAAAACCGATACATTTTAGAAAACATATGATACTTAAAATGTTTTGTGAATTTAAAAGCGTTACTTAACTCCATTCAAAACCACCAATCATTCGGTCACTCTCACACAACTTCATTTCATCTCCACACTTAGGACACACATACTTATCACTCATAATCCCTTTCATAATACACCAATTAATCACTTCTTTAATACCTTTATTTTCCAAATTATAGTAGAATTTTATGCTAGATTCATTCAAACCAACATCCATTTAAACAAGTTTCACAACACTACATTCACCGTCCATTTGCTCGCACTTACCAGAAGACATAAGGAAATGAAAATCGACAATAAAAACAAATTTGCAAAAATAAAACTAAGATTACAAAATATAATTAAATTAAAATCAATTTGGAACTTAAGAAAAAAAATGAAATAATAAAGTACATGCTACTATGGGAAATACATTGAAAAAAATGTTTTCTTACATCAGAAACAGTAGTAATCATAGAACCATGTGCTTATTGGATGTTACCATATTACTGCCGAGAACCGCCGATACAAGAAGTTACCAGATTACAACATAAAGTGCTTGCAATCAGTACGCTTGGCGGCGACTTGGCGAGTGAGCTGCAAGTACAGTGGGTTCTTCTCCGGTTTAACCAAATATTTATCTACTGCTTACAAAATATAATTAGAAACATATTGAGATTATTGGGGAGGTGTATATACTTTTTGCATATGAAAGTCAAGTTGCAAAAATTTGTGCTATTATTGTGAAAGGTGAATGTTCATCGCTGTTTGTAAGAGACTGGATACAGAAATTTAGGTTGAACTGGCACAAAACTTTTCCATATACAATCAAGTGCGCTTGGTAGCTTGAATATGAAATTTTTTTTCATAAATGCAAAAATACTTTAGTGGCAGAATCTGTTTTGATGAAAAATGAAAATTAACCTTGAAGATTCAAAATGAAAAATTAAATAAAAACTGCCCTTGCAATCAGCCTGTGATGCATCTCTTTCTGGGCATGAAATTCATGATTTGTATGAAAAATGCTAAAGTTAGCAATTTGATTTAACAGTGTCTAAAATTGCATTTTTTTTTTAAATGCTAAAATTCAGTATTTCATTTAAAAGAGCTAAAAATCGTAATCATTTAAAAATGCTACAATTTGAACTTTTATTTAAAAGTGCTAAATTTCAAGATTTTATTCAAAAGCACTAAAAATACATGATTTTATTTTAAAATGCTAAACTATGCGATTTTATAAATGCTAAAATGCCCAATTTTATTTAAAAATGATAAAATATACTATTTTATTTTAAAGCTATTTTATTTAAATGCTAACATGCCCAATTTTATTTAAAAATGATAAAATATACTATTTTATTTTAAAGTATTAAAATATGTGTTTTTATTTAGCAGCGCTAAATTAGGTAACATTATTTAAAAGTGCTAGACCCTTGCTAACATTATTTAAAAGTGCTTTAACCCTTTCGCGACGATCGGCACGCACACGTGCCAGTTGCGAACTTGCATTCAAGGACGAACAGCACGAACTCGTGACGGAGGAAACTTTACCGTAAGCGGAGAGTGGCACTTATACGTGTCTCCACGTGGAATGTTTTAATTTGTCTATTAGATGGCGTTACATGTCCGTGGAACTAACTTCAATGTATTTTGCAGAGGCATGACCTTGGCAGAAGAGGATCGAATGAATTATTTCTCCATTTGGAGCGGTGATACATCATTTTGTAATATAAACAGACAGAGCAATTCTCGTAGCATCAACAATTTTATAATTGAGTTTCGGTTTTTATTTTTATTTCAGCGTTATGATTTCGTTGGTGAACCATAGGAATATAAGAGAGTATTTTTTTTTGTTTGGGTTTTAGAGGCAGTGAAACTATTCGTTTATTTCAGATAAAAGAATGGGAGCAACTAATGAGTATTTTGTATTCAGATTTGTATGAAAAATATACATCAAATAGAAAATAAATATTTCTTTTATTCCTGAAAAAAGTAGATTTCTGTGTTGAATAGGTGATTTTTAGTGAATTTTTTTTTAGAGTTAAAAAATGTGCCATCCTTTGGGAACAGTTCGGAAGCAAAGCGCTCCGTCTTTTGGGCCGCGACAGCTCCGGAATGCCGCCGTCGCGAAAGGGTTAAAGTATGAAAATTGCATGAGCATGACATCCAATAGAACTGTGGATGAGGCCATTGGACTGATTGATGTATGCAAAAAATTCAGGAATTTCAGGACGAATAATGAAATTTCAAGACATGAATATTCTTTTCAGGAAATTAAGGATAAGTACTACCCTTGCAAAACATGGTTCACTGATGTGGAGGGCAAGATATATCTTGCTCATGTTGATCAATTGTGACCACTCTAAACATGACTCCCAGGTAGTTTAAAAGCCTAGAGTGAGACACGGTAGTTATAATTTACCACAGTGATGGATATTCATGAAATGTCAAGTACCATTTCCATGGATAGTTCATTCGTTAGTATGGCTGTTCTGAATGCTGATGCCTTTGATGCTGTGCCTGAAGACAGTTCACAAATACCTGAGCAGCCGAGTGAATCAGTTGTTGACAGCACATCAAAAGCAGATCCAAGTACTTTGTTTTATGCTAAGGATAAGGCAGTATCTTGTCTTCAGCTGAGTCCAGTTGTTTGTCGAAACCCCCATGTGCCCCAAACAAATCTAAACACTTTGATTTATAAACTCTTTAAAAAGGAAGGTACTGTGATATATTAAAAACAAATTTGTACTGTGATGTTTTAACTGCAAGTGTCTAATAGTAGTAGGACTTTTCAAGGTATATGAATTGCAACCAGAATAGACACAAGGATTTCTACGACTTATACATAGCACAAATGTTTACGTTAAATGATTTTTAATTCTCCAATGATTTAATTAGTTGCATGTATTTTAGCTAATAAAAGTTCATAGTTCATTTTTACACGTATATTATACTGCCCATACTTCATGTATCCAAGGGTCATTCATAATGTGAATTGAATCACAGAAATCATTTAGTAGGGTTTTAAAACATTTTTTTCCAGCATTTTATTTTTAAACTATTAATGACAGATAGATGGTTCTGGTTAAAAGTTATTTTAACTATTAAATAAGGTGAAAAATTGATAATTATGATTTGTTGGCCAGTCAGATGTTTTCCTAACAAATTCTATGGAAAAATAAGCATATCCATTAATTTTTGTAATTGGCTGGAGATCGGCTGTATTTGCCACAAATTATAATCATCTCACAGAGATTGGCATTACTGAACAGCACCCTAATTCAAACTCTAAGTCAGTTTTTAATATAATGTAAACTCTTATTAGTTATGCAGTAGAGTTACTTTGAATTAGTACAACTTTCAGTAACTATTTACAACCAAAATTGATTTGTGCATGCTTTATTTTCCGATGAAAATTTTAATCAATAACTATGTCAAATTTGATTGTATATAAGCCAAATTTTTATCAGTTTTACAAAGTACGATGTGAGTAACATTTTTGTAAATTGTCCTTTTCTGGTATGTATGAAAAATTAAAATTTTATTATAAAACTATTACATATCATTTAATTTACTATTTCATAACTTTCTAAAAGCATTTTTGAAATTGGAATTATGTGTCTACAACCAAGGGTTAAAAAAGGCTTCAGCTGTTCACTTTTTTTTAAACACACTGTATACATTTTGAATAGATACTCAGCCCTGATGAAGAATTTATACCAAAATGATCTCCTTTTTAAGCCTAGAGCTTTTTCACATATGTGACATTAATGCTTCGTCTTTCTCTGATTTTGAAATCTCATCATTAATATTTGTTAATTATTAATTTCTTAATGACTGTAAAATATGCATTGTATTAGTTTTATTCTCCCCTAGATTGTTGAATCTTCATTTTTTCTAAATTAGAAAGTCATAGTGCTTACTTACCTAGTTTTTCTTTTCCATAGTAGTAGATGATTAAAAAGTGTTTTTATTTTGTTTTAATGTTGGTATTCTTATTTTTTAAGTTATGGTTTTATGTATGTGTTACAAATTATCTTTACTATACCTTTGGATTTTCATAAACTATTTTTATTATACACACACACATATATATATGCATGTATGTATATACCGGGTGGTCAGAATTAAAACACCCCTACTCTGAGCTCTCTATACATCGAACTACTCAGTGTAAAGGCTCCAAAATTGTTGAACCAACTATTCAAGACATGGGGAAAGGAATTACGTGAAAAACAAAAATTAGTTCCAGAAACACTGATAGATGGCGCTGAACAACAGAAAATATGTTGAAAAGACACAAAATAATCACAAAAAAACAAACACATGCGATATGGAATTTTTCCTTTTTAATTTCTTTTGCTGATATGAAAAAAAAAGATAAAAAGTGAAGAAACATAAACTGTCATTGTAACTGCAATTTCACACTGTAAGCACAATTTGCATAAACCCTTGGTTTGCAGCTACTATGTTCTGGGCATAAAAGGGGATAAAACTGGGAAGTTTTCATTCTTATCAGCGATGGCTGTCACACTGCCAGAACGCGCTTTGCTTGTGAAGCTGTTTTATGAAAACAAAGGACATGCTGCAGCTGCGCTTCGAGTTTCGTCGACTTAAGAATTTGCGCAAAGGACCATTACTTTCACAAGCTCTCAGGAGAATGATCGCTCGATTCGAGAAAACTGGACATCTTGGAGTTCAGCTGGGTCGAGGATGCAAATCGACTCGTTCAGATGTCGTTGACGATGTTGCCACCGCAATTGTTGAACAATCAATGGATAAAGTTATATGCAGCATTCCCTGCATCAATAGATCCTTGTGATATGAATGTTTGGTACGTTCGAATAAAATGTGTTACAAATGTGTATTTTGTGTTTTTTTCAGCATATTTTCTGTTGTACAGTGCCACCTATCGGTGTTTCTGGAACTAATTTTTTTTTCATGCAATCCCTTTCCTCATGTCTTGAATAGTATGTTCAACAATTTTGAAGCCTTTACACTGAGTAGTTCGATCTATAGAGAGCTCAGAGTAGGGGTGTTTTAATTCTGACCACCCGATATATATATATATATAATAACATACTTTGTAGTAAAGTTTTAAAATTATAGGTTATTATTTATATATATAAATTAAAACTAAAATAAAGCATTAAAACATACTTACAATGCATCATGTTCAATGTAATTCTGATTTAGCACAATCCGAATATCTAAGCTAAAAAAACATATGTATTTTTATAATAAAATGTTTCTATTTAATAAATCAAATGTCATATCAAGAGAAAAATATAAATACACATTACTCTAAATTATCAGTTTTAGATACTTCTAAGTAAGCCTGCTGATCATAATGAAGGACAAATATAATTGGAGCAAGGAGTTCATGCATGCCCTAAAATGAACATAAAATATTTATGCTACAATGCTCACCACAGAAATCACAATGAAAAAAAATACGTTTAAGTTATCTTACTTGTTTATATGAAATATGGGGATATTCTCGAGCATATGAAAATAAGATATTAATCATCATTTCTTGAACATTTGCAGAATGGAAAAATTCTATCTCTGGAAAACTAAACAAATTATAATTATGTATTAAAAATTTGTTCTATTTTCTGAACATATTTATGAAAATATATGATTATAAAAAGGAAGATTACGTTCGAACAACATCCTGCTGAATAGTAACTTTGAGCTCACTATCCTGAAAATATTGATTCCAAGGGCTCTAGAAAATAAAATGTATAAATACAATAGAATTAAAACACTTGCTACATTAGTGTTTTAAGAACTGAGAAACTTATAAAATCAATATGTATAAGCTAAATAAACAATTTTTAAAATGTACACAAGGTTCCAGCTAAGCAATAAAAATAAGGACTTTAGGACAATAAATAAGGATTTAAAGAATCCCCATTAGAATAATAAATTTAACCTCAAAATGATTTAATCAAAAATAAAGATAGTACTTTCTCACAATTAAAATTCACTCTTGGTTAAATGAAAATATAAAGTGTAGTCATTGATAATTAATGATGAATTTTTCTTTTTTTCTTCTTTTGTAGATTGCACTCAAGTTACTGTCAATTTTTGTTGAAGTATTTAAAATATTTTTACAGAAAAAACAAGGGCCTTTTAAGGATCCTTGAGATAAGTAAGTGCTTTTAAAGTGCCCTGAAAAAGATAGTAGTTTTAAGGGCTCTTAGAAATGAAAAACATAAAATAAGGACTTTTCTGGATGTTAGGTCATTTTCAAAAATTTTTTATGGATTTTTACCCCCTCCTTTCTAAACCATAATTTGACATCTTCTAAACTTCACAACAAAAAGAAATTTGAACAGTAAGGTAAAAACGAAGTAAATAAAAAATCAAATAAAAATTCCTAATTTATGATATATCTTTAATGCAATCTAAGCTCTTCCTTTTCTTTAATTTTAATCTCCTTTTTCTTTAATTTTAATAACAGACATAAGTTCTTGTTCTGTTACAAATCTACTTTGTTCCAGTCCTTTAATCACAATGTTTAGTAACCCATCTAAATTTTCCAAGGAAACCTTCTCTTCATCAACATCATCACGATCACTATCTTCTTCTTGCTGCAAGACCATTTCCCAAATTTCGCCGTTATGATGGGTGCATTATTATCAACATTTAAATACTCTTCAATGTCCTCTTCCTCCAGATGTAGTGAATTTAAAGGCACAGTTTTGGCACATTCCAACAGTTCCGAAATTTCGTGTTTCAAGAGGGCTGTTTTAGAGTGTTTGAAACCTTTGAAATCCGGCTCTGTATTGTCATTGGTAAATAAAGTTTGTGGCTATCATTCGCATGCTATTATTCGCAGTTTCCTATGCACGTACTATACTCCACAATGCATGGAGTTCAATAGATTTTTTACAATTCAATAGACAGGCCAAAACGGTCAATCTTTCTTTGACATCTTTCACACCTGTAGAAGCATCTTTATCTGCCATTGAAAGTGTCTTTCTGGGCATGTACTGCCAGAACAGAGATGTTTCATCTACATTATAAATCTGTTCTGTGGTGAGATTCTCTTCTGACACTAAAAGGCCAAATTGACCCACAAACTGTTCGGCAGCTTCATGATCAGTTGATGCAAGTTCATCACACATTTGTAGCTGCTGAATTCTGTGTTGTCTTTTGAACTTGGTAAGCCATCCAGTTGAATATTCACAGGCAGTTGCTATGTTCATATCTTTATGAAAGATTCTGGCTTGTTCCATTAACATAGGTCCTGTTATAATAGCCCATTTTTACACATCTATTGTCTAAACCATTCAATCATAACCTTGTCATGGTGTTCATTTTTCATAGTATACATTGTTTTCCTTTTTTCCATAGCTAGGGGTGTATCACTATCTGCAAAAAAACTCCAAAAGTTCTTTTTTTGCTTTTGTAAGTCATAAATGGTAGACTTTCCTATTCTATGCTCTTCACACAACAAATGAACTGAAGTTCCTTTTTCCATTTTCTCAGAAGTTCTACCTTCTGCTTAATTGAAAGAAAATTATGTTTTCTTTTCGAACTGTTAAGAGTAGTTTCAATGGCTCTTTTCGACAATGACACAATTTATATTTTTTAAAGAATAAAATCAAATGCAAAAATAAAGACTTGAAAGCATGCACTACTGTTCAAAAATCAGGTAAGACGACAGAATGAGCACTTTTCTGCATCCCCCTTTTTTCTTTTCAGACACTCCCCCTATTTGACCAATCATTTTAAACCAAGGCTAAATTTGATTTCCCTGCAAGAAATAGAGTTAAACCTTGCTTAAATGTGTAAATGTCCAGAGCATTGCATTTCTTTCACCCTTCCCCTTTTCCTCCCAGAGTCAATAACATATACCGATCCTCGATGTGTAACTGGTGGGAACCCATTGCTTCTAAAAATAGATTAGCAGGTGGCTGCTGGGGCTTTATTTCCCTCATCAGAGTAGTTTGTTCTTTTCAAGGAGGGGAGATTTTTTATGTTCTTTCTTACGGTGTTAAAAGAGTCTGGCTATATCTCACAGCTCATGGGCAAATAGTTGAATGATCAAATGCCGAGCCATTAATAATAGTAACAATATTTTTTTAAAAAAAGGCCATTTTTGCTAGTGTCCAGACATTGGATAATTCTGAATTTCGGACATCTGAATTTGAGACATTATACTGTACCTATTGTTGCAACACTTTTCTTTGACATTATGTTCTTTCGAAAAATGGAGAGCATTCTCCATGGATTCCGAAAATTAATATGTCACTGTTCATCGATTGAAATAATCACACAAAATTTTATTCGATTTGCTCAATTTGGTCCAGAGATTTGACTCCAAATAGAAAAATAATAAAAATTTTAATATCTCAACAGCATCTCGTGATAATTTATAAATAATAATATCTATTCATTTTGGATTTAAATTGTTTATAAAGTATTCATTCAATTGACAATAGTGAGTTTATTTTATTTTTTCTGAATCAGTTCATTTTAGATCAAAAACAAAATATCTCAAAAGCTGCATCTTATAAGTGATGACATTCACAATAATTAAATATCTATTTCCTTAAAATTTTTGTATGTCCTCGAATAGTAATATGATGTTTATATTACTTCTTTTCGATTTTCGAAAAAATTGATAGATAAAATATGGGCCTTCTTTTGGTTCATTCATTTCAAAAGGCAATAGGTCTCTGAAATTTACCGATTGAAATAATTATACTAAATTTTATTCAATATTATTAACTGCCTTCTAAAGATATTGTACTCACAGAGAGATAGACACATAGATAATATGGTCAGTTTATATTCAAGAAAGCTCAAAATGTATATATCCATCAAGATACAATGGTTTGATTATTGAGTCATCACAATTATTTTTACATATAGTCGTATTATTACATCAGTCACATGTACGTGACCTCATTATTTTTGATAGCCTAATGAAACAAGCTTTCTTTTTTTTTGGAAAAGTTTGTTTCTCACTGAAAGCATATATTTACAATTACTGTCTAGGGTTGGTGAAAATTTTAGTCTCAATTAATTTCAAACAAATACATGAATTCATTAAAGTAATACAATGTGTCACATTTCATTTCTATTTAAAAGGAAATGTTCTGGTCTCCACTCATTTTTGGTTGAAAATACTTAAAAGGCATCCACTCATTTTATAATGCTGATCGTTTTTATGATCTTCTCATTTTAGAACAAAAAATGTGAAATATTTTAAGAACAGCTAATATTTGCATTTTAAATGATATTCACATATAAATGATATTCACATATGTTCAGTTATAAATGAATGTGAGTTGCATTAAATACTTTTTCAGTAACGTTGTATTGAATATTAAAAATAATTGGTTAATAATTATATATGTTATAATCTTCATGCAACATTAAAAAAAAATATTTTCTGCACATTTTCTAACCATACATGCAATTCCTCTTGCTTCCCATCTTTAATTCATTTTTAAAAGTCTCATATTTTCTTTTGTCTGTTTTATCACTTCTTTCTTCCAATTTTATACACTCCATTAGGCATGTATGCTATAAAAAGTATATATTAGGTTTGCGTAAAAAATGTCTCTGCAACAAGTCAAAAGAAAAAACAATATTATTATCAGAGGTAGTGTCAACAGAAGATGTACCAAAAAGAAATGCAGATATGATGAAAAAAATAGGGAGATCATAAAAAGGTGAAAGATATGCCATCAACCCAAAAAATTATTACATAATTCAATAATTTCTGCCAAATGCAACAATTCAGTGTTTAATGTATATTTGGGTTTTTAATGTTAATGAAATATATTAGCTAAGATAAGAGTGATTGTTCTCCAAAGGTATCCCAGATATCCAATTTTTTTATCCCTGGTGAAAGTTGTATCATTTTTTGGTTTGTTTCTATGAAACATTAGTTTTTGGAAAAATCTGTTTAAAGAGTTTGCATTTACACTCCATGATGTATATTTTACACAGATATTTTACAAGAGAATACAAGATATGCTGCTTTACACTGGAAAACTATTTTTCAAGCATATTATTAATGAATTAAAAAATTATTTTTTGAATAACATAATTAAAACAATAAACATTTACAAATACAAGATTTTGATAGCTTAAATTAAAATTTAATATATTTGTACATTTACATGTTCTACATTTACATGTTCATAACTTTTATTAAACATTAATTTATTTTTCATCTTAATAAATGTAATTTAAATAAATAATTATTGGAATAATAAATAAAAGAATATAAAATTTTAAATATTAAAAAAAAAATATGCAATGAATAATAAATTTTGTAAATAATCCGTAAAATATGGAGAGTGAATTTAATGAGGAAGTCACAAATAAATTTTCAAACCCTAAATCTCTGTTGTAGATCACACAGAAATGCTATTGGGCTTGTTGATGCTCAAAATACTTCATTTCCATTTGCTCAACATAATTGAGGGTGAAATAAATACATTTTTACATCAACAGAAATAAAAACATGAAATGATACATGAACAATGATAAATATTAAAATACTAACCTGCTGAGATTGAGATAAAGGATTATTAACATGGACATCCATACTTTCTTCAAGTTTTCTAGGATTAATGTGAAACTGAAATAAGAATAAATGATTAAAATAGAAGCAATAAAAAGAGAAACAAAAATTATTCAAGGATTCAGAGCAATGTAACAGCAATCCAAATAAATATACATAACAGTAATTGTTTCTCATCAAAATCAGTTTAATTAAATTTGCTTAAATATATAAAAAAAACTGCATAAAAAATAAAATATACAGTACATGAGCGTTTATCCAGGGTCTCGATATTCGCAATGCTTCAAAAACTGGAATTGGGCAGAATGATGCCAAATTTTACGCCGACAAACACATTTTCAACAAAAATTTGTCAATATAGGGTTTTCTTTTAAATCTCGCCAAATGATCAAAAGTGTTATTTTTCACTGATTTCTTTGTAGCTTCTACGGAAAACGTCCTCATAATACGAATTACAGTTTTTCCATGTTCTCCTATGAAAAATTGCTGTTGGCCACCGAAAATTTACAGTCACGTGTGCTGTCAATCCATGCAACAATGGGAATTTACACCCGCGTAATTCATTAATTAATATCTTGTTTTTCTCGGACATAATATGTCCATAAAAATAATATGCCCATAATATGTTTCATAAAAAGTTTCTACATTTGGCATAAATTGCTAAGCGGGCCATCGAGATTGTTCTCATTGTATAGCACCTCTAAGTTACGGAGAGATATTTTCTGATTAGATCCGAGTGATGTGTCTGATGTTTTTTTTTTTGCCAAAAAAAAATCGCAAAAATTTATTTTCTGAAAATTTAATAAGACAAACTTTGCATTTCCATGCTATAATGCATAATTTATGCAGATTTCTAGGTGCATCACTTTCATGTTTGTGCAATGCAATTTTCGTCTAATATTTTTTCTTTTTATTAAACATTTGATAAAGAATTTTAAAATCTCGATTTCCAAAATTAATTTGAGTTACCCAAGTCAAAATGCCAAGAAAAAATTAGCTGCTGTAATACATAATTTAAAACCCACCTCTTTTTGACTTTTCAGACAGTGCCATTTTTTCACGAAATCCCAATTTGTATATTTTGTGCCGATTTTTGGGCAAATATGCAAATATCTTGGTGTTTGAAGTGTTTAAGAAGAAATTTTCCTTTTTTTTTTAATGAAAAATAGCTCACTCGGCATCTATGGCTTACATTTGACCCAAAATTTAAAATTCATATGTTGATAAGTTTTTAATATATTTTATTTATTTGTTGGCAATTTGAAAAATATTCTCTAGCAATATCACGAAAATCAGCATTTGTATGATTCTTGTTATATTTCGCTTTACTGTAAAGACATTTTCCATTCTTGAAATCTGTGTGCATCAAGTAAGACTTTATTAATAATTTTATGTTTTATGTGGGAAAATTACTTTTCAAACATGTAGTTAATGAAATGAAGGGTTATTTTCTAGAAAAATGTATTAAAACAACAATTTAGACATTTGAAATACAGCCATTTTGACAGAATATATAAAAATAAAATTTTTTATTATCGTTAGTGTAAACTTGTGTTTTATCAAGCCTCAATAACAAATTTCTTTCATGTTTTGACCTTTTTTCATAATTTTTTTCTTAACAACTAGATTTGATTCTAATTTAATTACATATATATTTTTAATAATATATAATTTTATTTAATTAAGTATACTTTTTCATTACAAAATAACACTTTATGTAATACATGTATACAAAAAAATTAAATTATAATTTTTTACAACATTGTAGAATATTCTGGTAGATTTTCAGAAAGAGTTTCAAATTACAGAAAAAACCCCTTATCGAGAAAGTCCAAAGTCCCAAGCATTCCGGATAAAAGATCCCATACTACATTAAAAATAAAATGAATTCTTATACACAATAATTACACTTAATTTGATTCTTTGTATGTCTAGAGCCATACAATACCAGAAGGTATTTTAAGACTTTCAGCTAATAAGGTATTTTAAAAGCTCAGTTAATATTTCTAATCAAATGACTAGAAATATTAACTGAGCTTATTCTGTTCAATTAATCTAAAATAGCTGCCAATCATATGAAATCAAAATATATTTTTGCACAATGTGAAATTCATAATAGTGTCTTTAAAATTTTGTAAGGACTGATTGGGAAAATAATTTTTATTTACTCTCTGGGTCTCCGCACCCATCTTCAAGCAGTGACCTTATATACTAGACCTGCTATTGGGCGGGGCTTGCTACTGTTACTGCATATAGAAGTAATAATATCCAATAGAGCATATCAAATGAAACACAACATTAAAACCTATATGATAAATGAAACATAACATTAACCTCTTGCCTGTGGAGTATATTTCAGGAAAGTGGGTCAAAAATGGAAAATTTTTTTTATGCTTCAGTTTTGTCTATTATAACATTTAAAAAGGTTAGAAAAATTTTATTTTGTAAAAATATAAATTTTTATATGAAATAACTACTATATTTAATATTTTGATATACATGTGGAAAATTAATGGATTATATTCATATTTTACTCAAAATTGTTTAATTATAGCAAAATAAATCAAATAATCTTTCGAATTTCACAAATCATTTCACAGAATCATTTTTCAGAATTTCACAAATCTTTTATAGTATGATATATATGAAAAATATGACCCGGCACACAAGCCGACATCACACTCTTTACAATAAACTCGGTTTATATCCCGCCTAATCAAGCTAGCTGATCCCACCTACTTAAAAAAAAAATGTGGACAAGTATCACCATCTGTTGGAAAAACAATGAACTATATTGCAAAGCATTTGGTAAGACAAAATGGACTCAATTCGGGATCAACGGAATAGAAACACTGATTTTTGGCTTGCCCGAAGTCATTTCGGGCATTCCAAATTTGGCGCAGAAGGGTTGCCCGAACTGGATTCGGGTGGCACAGGCAAGGGGTTAAAACCTATATGATACACGAAACACAACAATAAAACCTATATGATAAATGAAACACAACATTAAAACCTATAAATACACTTAAAAACAAATTTTTTGGTTGAATAGGAATTTTTGATGAAATATATAATTTCATTTTTAAAATCCATAAATAAGTCAACTTCCTCTTTAGAACTTATATGAAAACTTATAAAAAATTAGAATTTATAATATAATATATGGAAGATTTGCATGTAATGCACAGAGCACATTTGCAGCTGAAGAAAATCAGCGAATTTGTAGCTAGGGTTTAACATTTGAAGATGTAAAACAGAAGTACCATACATTTCCAGATATAAGCTGATTTGCGCATAAGCTGAGTATGTAATTCTACTGTAAAAATTTAGACCAAAATTGAAAATGCATATATAAGCTAAATTAAAAACAAAAATCAGCCAAAGAGTACAATGCATTGCTAAATGCGCCAAAATCTGCTGAACTGTTACTGCCAATCAAATCATTAGGATATGCTGACATTGTTGACAATGAAAGATGACCATGCAGTCTGTTCAGCTTTAAGGTGTGTGAGGTTGGTCAGTAAGCCATTTTGATGCATGATTGCTTCTGATTTGCTATGAAAAAAATCACTCACAAAACAACTGTTTCAATGGACAATTCCGGGGTTTTTTTAAAAGCTCTTAAAACCAATTGATATTCATAGAGAATTTTTTTCTGATTTCAAATATCCAAGCGAAAATCTCTTAAAATAATTATTTATGTAAATATCAAGAAATGAAAAAGTGCAAAATCTATTCAAACACAAAATGGCCCATTATTGGTAGTGACGACACATTGTCTGTTCGACCTGTGATGCAACATTCAATTGCGTTTTGCCTTGAGATATTTGCAGGGTAGTAGGGGGTTTAATTTTGTGTACAATTGAAATTTTCTATTTGTACTTGGTCTGTTTGAATTTAGATCATTTCCTGATTATTTTATTTTATTGAAAACACGGATCCTGTTTTGATCCTAGTTATTGAAAGGGAATCAGTCAATTTGCCAAAGACCGATTTTATTGCGATGGTGCTCTATTTCAGAAACAATAAATATTTTGTGACAGCTGAAACTCGAGGTGTAAACTTGATACCCTTTTATTGAAGGTTTATTATTATTATTATGTGAATTACATCTACATTTAGGGTATCTGTGGTGGAAATAGGAGTATTAAGAAAAATGCAAACACTTTGGATACCAATTTCTCCGAACCTGATAGATAAAAATGTACATATTTTTTCCTTGTTCTGTTGGTCCAGGTGATGTGAATATATAAAATAATTTTAATACTTTGGAATTTTTTAGAAAACACTTAAAGCATCTATCTGAGAGTGACTTTTTAAATTTTCTTACTTTCACTTAAACTTCAAAAGAAAGATATAAATAGAAAGCGACAAAAATATGTATTAGCAAATTTAGTTTCTGAATCTAATTTTTGATAAAAAAAAGCTAATTTATTTAACCTTAGTAATAGTTTTTGAGTAATCGTCAAGTTGAAGAAGATTGAAAAATTTTTGTTTTACAAGTTTGTAATACTTATAAAAACTAAAAGTGCTAGCTATGAACAATAAGCAATAATTAGTAGCTCTTTTAAAGTCTTGCAAGTGCATACATTTGGGTTTTGGATCGAGTGGTTATAATTTTGATAGCTTAGTTTTTAACCTGGATTTTCCAATAGCTGGTAAAGCTGCAACATTTAAAATATCACGATTGTTGCAGCTCAGTGTCTTTACTTACTCCTTGGTGAAATATGGGTGCACAAGAACGAGATATTTTATTTTGTTTAAAAAAATTAGAAGGTTAAATAAACTTGGGGATTCTAAAGATATTTATTGATTGGTGAGATTTGAACATAATACATGAAAATATACATAATCAACTACATAATTATATGCCGTCAGACAAGTTTATAAATTAATTTGAATGTAAAATCTCGTCAAATATATTGTTACCGCAAAACAAGTTAATAAAAAAATTTCATATTTTGAGAAAATTGCATATCTAGAGTCGGAGTATCCAGATGAAATCGGGACGAAAAGTAAAAGTGCTAGCTAGCTATAAACAGTTAGCAAATAATTTGTAGCACTTTGAAAACCTGTAAACGAAACAAATGAGTCTGAAAAAAAATCTAACAAATTGAATCTTACTGAAGTTTTATTTTACAAAATATTATTTACGCAAAACCTTTTAGGCACCATCAGACTGGACGATCCATTTTTGATTCTTTTTTTTTTGTAATGTGCTCTGTAATTTTTTGAGTGCAAATAGCCTTTTATAGTTAAGTTTGTTATACAGTAAATTTAAACTGAAAATTTAGATTGAGCGGTGTATTTTTTCTGGGAATTAAAAATAATATTTATGTTTATATGCATATATATTTTTATTATATTTATATGATTTGTAAGGATTCTAAATATAATATTTAATAATTTATTTTTAAATTAAAAGCAGTTTTAAATTGTTTCTTATAATATTATATTTTAAAACCTATAATAAACAGTAAATCATTTATGATTCTGAATAAGTGAAGCAATTTTAAATTATTCTCCATTTAATATCCATTCCTTTTGTGCAATGTTTCAAATTTGTGATTTATTTTTTTTAAATAAAATATATTTTATAACTTTTCAAAAGCATATGTACTTAAATACTAAATTGCAACTGCTCACTGCAGTATACTGGCATAAAAGAATTTTATGCACAGAATTTTTTATATTCTCTAAATTAACTGCGAACATCACACACTAAACTGGGTACAAAGTCAATAATCCACTTTGAATCTGGCTTTAAATTCATCCGAAATAGCAAAACTAAAAATAGAGTGCCGAACCAGTAGTGGACACCCACAAGGATTTTCAAAGTTTATTAAATCATAAAGAAATAACTTCTCATAAAAAGGCTTTGAAAATTGTAGTATACAGTCACTGATTTATTATCATAACATATGTAATGAACACTCTTTAATGACAGTGGTGAAGTTTGTTTACAATCTGGCTTCCTGCGCTTCACACTATTTTTTACGCAAAACATAATTTTTTGGCCCAGATATAAATATTTTATCTGATGATGTAAAACTAGTAGTTGGGCACATTGGAGCAATACAATACTTCAGCAGTTTGGGACGGAAGAAACAATTATAATTTCAGAACTTTCTGAACGTAACTAAACTTATGCACCAATTCTCGAAGACGCGAGCAGTGACATCACATTCCGTGTGCGCCAAAATGGGTCGTTTTCCCGCCATAGTCAGAAAGGCGAACTTTGACTGCTAATAAAACATGAAATACAGTTCAGAGAATAAAAATGTTTATACTTTTGTCCGTTTTCCAACATTTTTAATTGAATAGAAAAACAAAACAAAATGAAGCTGGAATTGTCCATTGTGGTAACTTTTGTGCAATACATAGGAGAGGTTTTTTTTATTATTTGATTGCTTTCTGTTTCGCGATTGTCAGTATTAAATTTTCAGCTCTTTATTCTCGCTATTTAATTTCTTGCATGTATTAAAGTAAAGATGTCCATACAGAAAAGAACCACACATGCTGCTAGTTTTAAATTCAAAGTTATCGTTTTTTCAAAGCAATCCGACAAATCAATGGCTGCTCATCATTTCACAGTAAAAGGAAAGAAAAGCAAGTATGGGAATAGAGAGAAAAAAAAAGTCCATGATTGTCTCTGATGCAGAGGACGAAGAAAGCAGCACATGGGCGACTGACATAATTTCCTCTATTCCATCATTAACTCACATGAATATTCGAATCAGGGGACTCGAAAGATCCTGCCTTCCAACCACTAAAACCAGTGGACTTTATTGCTTTTATGAGCTTATGAGCAAATAGGACTTGTCTATGAATACACTTAGTTTGTTCAAAAACTGTCAAAAGAGTGAGAAGTTAAAATTGAATAATTTTAAAGGTTCATTATTCAATTGCGGAAGCAATATGACTTCGTATTGTCACAAATTGAAAATATGGATGAGACTTCTGTGTGCTTTGATTTGCCTATACATCACATAATGGAGTAGAAAGGATCAAAGAGTTTTTGTAAAGTGGATTGGACATGAAACAATGTAGTTCATTGTTGCTTTGGATTTCATGGCATATGGAGCATGCTCACTTCCAGTGATAATCGTTAAAGAAAAGACTGTGCCTAAGGTGGCAAAGTTTTAAAGTAGTGTAATTGTATGTGCCACTTGAAAGTGTGAATGAGACCTTGGAGTGGCTTGATAAAGTATGAAGTAAGAGGAAAGGGGGTCATTTTCAAGAAGATGTCGATCCTCATCTGACTCATTTCGGACACATTGTACCAAGAAAGTGAAGAAATGGTATTAGAAAATGTTGTCTGTGACTGTAATGTCTAGGGGCCTTATCTCATTACTGAAGCCACTCAATGTCTCTCTAACCAAGCCACTTAAGAATAGGTTTCGGACTAAATGGATTTAGTAGTTAGTGTTTTCTAATACAGTGGCAATGATGGATGTAAAGATTCAGCTTAAGATTTTTTAATAGTGGCCACTGGCTACTAAGAACAAAATTTTTAGTGGCCAACCAAAAAAAGTTAGTGTCCAAAAAATTTTCAATAACGACAGGTGTCTAAAATCAAATTTATATTGATATGTTATACATATGACTGTTGAGATATATTAATAGATTGAAAATACCTATTCACATTTTTTAAATATTAAAATAAAATACTTTATTTACAGATAACACAAAAATATTGATAATACCAAATAAAGATTCGATAGGTTTGCCATGGGTGAGAAATACATAAAACATAACAAAATTCCTACATTATGAATTGATAAATAAGAGGATATATAAAACATTTCTTTGACACAATAACACTAAATGTTAAGAGATTAGTGTTTTACAGCTGAAATTTCCTGTGGCTTAAATTTGATGTGATTTTGCAAATAATTAAAAAATTTAATTAATTTTGCCTTTAAATTCAAAATATATGAAGCTTGGAATGTACAAAAAGAATGTTATCTCTTCTAAATAAAATATTTTACCTAAATATTAAAAAATATATATAATTCTGTCAGATACTCTAAGGTAGAATAATTAGATGATGAAGATATATGGGAAAGGATTATTTTAGTAGGACACCTCAACAGCAGCAGCCTTAAGAACAGTTGAAATAGTGACATTTCTTTTGGTAAAAGAAACCAGAAGGGATTTTCTTACAATGAAATGATTTTTGTTAACAGACTGGTTTATTTAAATTTCAGTTGAATTTTTTAAATTTAAAACAACATTATTTAATAATACATAATGTAAGGTGCAAATTAATAATAGTATAAAGAAAGTCTATAATATATCATGGACAGCGACCTCAAGTACGTTGATTTATGAAATGTTCAAATACACAGACATAGAAGAGTGAATTCCACTACAAAGTGAATACTTTTGTGAATATTAATTAGTTAATGCAAACAAATTGCATAAGTTGAAAAATAATTTCACAATAAAACAAAATATACAGAGGATCATATACAAATGCCGTTTTTTACGATTCTGCTGCAAAATAGTCCTTTATTTTATTAATAATGCATTTGAAAAATATTTTTTTTTGCATAAAACATGAAATAATTACAAAAATTTTAGGTGATGCAAATAGATTACAAAAGTGAAAAATATTTCCCAAATTAAATAAAATATACAGTGGATTGCATACAAATGTAGTTTTTTGCGATGCTGCCTCAAAATAGCGTTTTATTTCATAAATAATAAGTTTTCTTTATAAAATGTGAAATAATTATAAATATTATAGCCATTGTAAACAGATTGTAAAAGTGGAAAATATTTTCCAAATTAAATGAGGTGTGCCGAGGATCACGTATGAATGCAGATTTTTCTCGATGCTGCTGTAAAATAAAAAGCCTTTCATTTTATTAATATGGTAGAAAAATAGTTTTTTTTTGTATACAAAATGAAATAATTATATAAATTTCAGTCAATTCAAATATATTGTAAAAGTGACAGAAAGATAATCATTGGTCATCTCGCTTAAGACACAGTGGGAATTGCCGTATGCAAGCACCAATTTCACAATCTTGGAGAAACAGATTTTCAGATGTAAGAAAGGGAAAACTGAACAAAAGTTGTGATTTTGCTCAAATTTCGTGGTATTTTTGGGACATATATGACCGATTTAATGACATTTTCAGGATTTTCGTAACTTGTAGACATCTTGTGAACTATGGAAAGGATTTTCGCTCACGAGGAAGGAAATTCCTAGGGCAAAAAATGAAAAATGCAGGAAAGTACTCGGAAAGAACATAATTGCGAATTCGCATAAGAATCCTGTAAAAAAAATTTATTCTGTCGAATTTGCGACATGCACATGCAGGGAGACACATTTATAGTTTTCTCTAAAATATTTCGCTAATTAGGAACACGTAGTATCTTCAGTGTGACCAAATCATGATTGATTGCGACTCATGCGTAGCTAAGAAACTGCAGTTCGTGAGTGTGTGGCAGTCAGCTCGGGATTCGCAATCCGCAACAACAAAGAGATCCACGAAACAATCTGCCTGATCTAACGGTCGCTGTGGGACTGAAAGGATTACTGAGAAATTTCGGTAACCAGAAATTACCTCCAGTGTGACCAAATCATGATTGTGATTCGTAACAATGAAACAATTGACCGCGATTCATGGTCCGCAAGGCAATCGGCCAATTTACCAAGCACTGGCACTGTTGGACTGAAAGGATTTTGGAGAAATTTCGGTAGCCAGAAATGGCGACTTACTGTAATAATTTTGGTCGCCATGACTGCAAACTTGGTCACCAATGGCGATCTGGCCACTGCAAATTTGTATCTTTAAATGGATGGCAACTTAAAAGGTTGACATTGTTATGATTACAGAGTTGGTGAAAGAAGCATGGTTAGACACTCCATAAAAAATAATTGTCTGATCTTCAGAAAGTGTTCGATCTGTAATGTAATGGATAGACTTGAAGACAATATCATTTTTAAGGAGGATATCAACAACGTTGATATGCAGTGAGGAGATTGATAATTTCCACCCTGATCTTCTATTTTTAAACTTTGTATTTCGAAATTCTCCTAAATTT
This sequence comes from Amaurobius ferox, assembly GCA_951213105.1. NCBI lineage: Eukaryota > Metazoa > Arthropoda > Arachnida > Araneae > Amaurobiidae > Amaurobius > Amaurobius ferox. The sequence goes on along the minus strand of OX578133.1, from coordinate 109,953,412 downwards.
TTTATATGTTTACACCAATATTTTATAATAAAATTGTCTTGAAAAGAAATTGACAAGCTAAAAATGTTACATATATTTTTGAATCTATGTGTCAGGGTCAAACCCATTTTTCAAAATAAAATTCCGTGTTTTGTAGGTAATCCTTGCTATCTTTATCACAAAATTCCAGGTACTGCGTACTACTATTTTAATGCCAATTTCAAATTTAATTAATTTAATTAAATTTAATTAATATTTACCATGAATACATGACAGTGAAAAAAAAACATTCAAAATACAGTAGGTGCCGCTTAATGTGATCGCGGATAATATTATCATTTGTTTAATGTTATCAGAATCGCGAAGTCCCGAACGCTTGTATATTAACACATGTTAAAAAAATCGGTTTTTGTAATCAGCGCCTTTGTTTATTATCACTTTATCACTTCACTTTTGTCGTTCATGTACCATTTTCGAATTTTTTTTTTTTTTCATTCTATCAACAAAAAATCCAAACTACAGTTAAACCTGTCTAAGTTGGACACTCACGGTTCCCTTTAAAAGTGTCCAACTTAGACAGGTGTCCAACATAGACAGTGTGATGAAATTTCATTTTTCCCTTTCAATAAAGCACATCAAAAGACTTCATTTTTAACAAATAGAAAATACTAATAAGCCAATGGTTTTAATTAAATATTGTAATTACTGTTACAAAATACTTATGATATAGATTCTGTTTCTTGTTCCAGAGCAGTTCAGCTCCCATGCATGTATGATATCAGATCTCTTATTGTTTATATTGGAAACAGTAGATTTTGATATGCCGAACTCCTCTGCCAACTTTCTGCAGCTGTCACCTTTGTCTGGGCGATCAAGAATTATTATTTTCTTTTCAATAGTTAGCTCAACTAATTTACCTTTGCTCATTATTAAAAACTAATGTGCACGTCACTAAAATCACAGTCACCTTTCCAGAATGCACTGAGAAACAAATGTGACTTTTGAGGGTAGAGAAACCTTCTTATTCAAAAGATGCAGAAATCTAATTGGACAATGCAAAGATGGGATAGGGAAGCTACAAATGTCCATTCTTCAAGTGTGTTGTTGTGTGTGTGTAAACAAACTGATAACAAAAAGGTTGTGTTACATAATTGAGGTCTATGGAATGGTGGGGAGGGACAGCCCCTTAGCAACAATAAGAAAGAAATGTAGGCAGATAAGAGCTTCCTGGAAGTGATAACAACAATATAGGAATACTTCTGGGGATCAACAACAAAAGATAATCCCTGGGGATAGATAAGGAAGATCAAAAGTGGTAGGTTACTTCCTTTATGCAAATGCCAATTTTAAGGAACTTGTCCAACTTAGTAATGTAAACAGCGTCCAACTTCCAAGATAGACAGGTGTCCAAGTTAGACAGTATTATATACATGTTAAAACATAGGAATTCGTTCCGTTCCACCGAATTGTGTCCAAGATAGACAGGTGTCCAACTTTACAGGTTTTACTGTACATATACGTAAAAGCAAAGGGAGAATCCCCAAAACCCCAAAGAGGGCCTCTTTTGTTGGCATGTGCAGGAATTTGCCGCAAGGCCGTCCCTCGGCGCGACGCCGGCTCTGCAGGTGGTGATTTCTCTCCCCTTTTCCCCCTTTGAGAATGGTGGGGGAATAGGAAAAGCATTGAGTTCTTTTCTTATCAGTAAGCAAAGTGCTTGGACTGTTGTAAGCTGTTGGACTGTATTTTTTCTCTGTCAAGTTGCATTTCAGACTTTATTGCAGAAGGTCAAGCATTTTAGCAATGGAAAAAAAAACGCAATAATTTAACTGTTAAGGACAAAATTGATATTTTGAAATGTTTTGATAATTTACCCAAGATGAGTCAAAGAAATGCTGCTGCTGCACTAAAAATCTCTCAGCCATTACTCTGTGAAATGTTAAAGAATCGTGACGAGATTGAAAATAAAGCGAAGTTGAACGCAAATTTGAACTGTAAGCGAAGACGTACTGGGAAATATAGAGAAGTCGAATCGGCTTTGACATTGTGGTTTGCCAATGTTAGGGAAAAGGATGCACACATAAACGGTCCTTTAATGCTGCAGAAAGCTGAAGATCTTGCTTCTAAAATGGGCAAAAAAAATTTCGTCGCAACGGACGGGTGGTTTAATCGCTGGAGAAAAAGGGAGAACATTATGTTCAAACGTACCCATGGGGAAGAAAAGGATGATGCTTTTCCAGCTGCAAAGGCATGGATTTCTGAAGAATGGCCGAAAATAATCGCTGATTATTCACCCGAAAACATCTACAATGCTGACGAAACCAGACTTTATTTTCGTGCCTTGCCAGAACATACGTACCTGTTCAAAAATGAGAGCTCTAAGGGATGCAAAGTTTCAAAAGAACGTATAACTGTACTCTGTTGTGCGAGCATGACTGGAAAGAAGAAGAAGAAACTCTTTGTTATCAGAAAAACCAAAAAGCCGAGATGCTTTAAGGATGTTAAGAAATTGCCTGTTGATTATGCTGCCAATAAAACAGTGTGGATAACAGTTCCTCTATTCAGCGAATGGCTTCTAAAGTGGGACAAAGAATTAGATCGCCTTACTCATCGATAACTGCAGAGCCCACGATGCAAATGTCACATTAAAGCATATCAAAATCATTCTCCTACCTGCCAACACTACATCACTTATCCAACCATGTGACCAAGGAATAATTTGTGCAATGAAAGTGTATTACTGTGGAGAAATGCGCACTAGGATTTTGGAAAATATGGAAGGTACGGAACAACTGAGTGCAAACACGTTAGTAAAGAAGACGAATGTCCTTCAGGCCCTCCATCTTTTGACAATGTTGTGGATCGAGTGTCTGAGAATACAATTAAGAACTGTTTCTCACATGGTGGGTTCGTTAAAGCAGACAAAGGTATGGCTATACCAGAATTCGATGAAACAGTACTCGTACCATCCGACATGACTGAAAATAATTTTGCAGAATGGATGTCTATAGATGAGAATGCCCAAGTAGCTACAACAATGACTGATGAAGATGTATGCCGAGCTGTATCTTGTTCTATCGAAGAAAAGGATGAAAAAGCATCGGATGAAGATGAGGACGAAGCTGAAAACCTTGTTGAGAATCCTCCAACAGCTATTGAAATGAGAGAGGCTCTCCGTGTTTTGGGACTCGGGGTGCAATACAGAGGCACTGCTGGGGACTTTCGCGAACAGTACAGGTATGAAAGTTTTATAAATAATTTGCTGAGATAAAATACAAGGCCGACAACTCTAGAAGACTTTTTTTAATTGATCTATTTTAACGATTTGTTTAAAATAGTGTTTGAGTGAATCATTGTCTTTTAAATTTGTAGTAGCTGCAAAAATACAGTAAATATTAACTTTAAAAATCAAAATTTTATGTTTCTGATACTTTTTGTTTATTGTTATCAATCGGTTATTGTTATCAAATAGCATCTGTCCCAAAGCGATCACATTAAGCGGCACCTACTGTAACTCTTTTTTCTACATTTATATATAATTTTGTATGCATATACAGTACAACCTCGAAAATCCGGCCTTGTAAGGACTTTGAAATTTTCTGGATTACAGAGTTTGGATACAATTCAAACTTAATATTAACTAAATACACTATAAAACACTATTTTTAGTAAAAATAATGACAAAAAGTTAACCAATTAAAAAATATTTAATACAAAGAATGGAACAAAAGAAATTAAAATACATATATATATATACACACATAAAAATATTATGTTTTATCATTTTATTTAAACATTTGAACTAACATTTGTTTCATTAATTTTGGTTTGTGGGAAAGCAATCCTGTAGATGGACATTATTTCCTGCTTGGTCATGAAGTTTCTCTGACAAGACTTTTAAATGCATGATTGACTGTTTGTACAAGATTATCAATAGTGTTTTTTCTTCAGTATAAGTCAACCTGTCAACCCCCTCTCAATTCACGGATGAAATATTGCTATATTTTTAATTTTTAGTCATATTGTCAAAGGCGTAGAAGTTGGAATCAGCAATGCTGCATTTTATTAAGTAATAAAATGAAAGTTAAGATTAAACAACATAATTATGTACAAATATGGATCTTCTCTGTTAATAAACATTATAAGTCAAAAACTAAATGGGCTAAATATATGGTGCATTGTCATATAATAATTCATACATAATTGCATTGCTTAATATTTTGTATGTTTTATGTGCTTATTGAAAATAATATTAACTTTGGAGAAGGGATGGACCCTCACTTTTAAAATCTACATTTTTATCTATTTTAGTGACTTTTGCTCAGATTTTGATGCAATTTTCATGTTGTATTTTATACTCTGCAGTGGACCCACTCAACCTGTTCATACTGAATTTGACCCACTTTTGTTGCTTTGTGACTTGCTTTAAAAGCTAAGCACAGAACAATAAATCATGCATAATTTATGCATGTTTTCACACTGATCAATCCTAAATTTCACAGGAAAATATTCTGAGTTATTTAGTCATACAACTATGAGACAACATTCACTTGTAGGGGTTTTATTTATCCATAAATTGCAACAACAGAATGATGCAAAGGATAAACATTCTGAATAATCCATAGAGGATCTAAGTACTGCTTAATATGGAATATGCCACTCTTCCAGGGTGTCAGAGGGCAATGATTGCCATTCCTATGTAAGAGTAGTTTGCAGGTGGTGGAAGGGGACAAGTGGGCAGACAGCTTCCCCAAAGGCATCCCAAACATTTTCGATAGGATTAAGTTCTAGGAAATATGCTGTCCACTCCATATGTTCTATACCTTTACTTAGAAGGTAATCGTTCCCTAGGTCCAATGTATGGCGACAAGTGTGCTGTCCATTAAACAAAAGTTCCTACCGGCTGCAGCTGTATAAAGTCTGACATAAAAATCAAAGACCCCCATCACAGTGCCTTCTGAGAAAACATGATGCTTAGGATAGCCACTAAATAAAAATACAACTCATACCTTCACACTGCCATCATAAAAAGCATGGTATTCAAAGATGTTACTGGACTGGTTGCATGCTCTTTGTTTTTATCAGACTTTTACACCTCTACTGCCTGATTATCGAGCAAATCTTAATCTGTCTGTGAAGAGAACATTCGCTTATTGTGTTTGGGTTCAAATTACATGCTCACAACACTACTGTAAACATGTTCTTTTGGACCTGGAACTCAATGTGATTCAATCTTTTGGCATGTGTGCATAGAAACCTCTCGTATATAGCCTTTGACTCACAGTACTGGTTGATATCGACATTTCTATGAATGAAGTAGCAACCACCTGTAGAGTTGAGTGTAGCATGCCACTGTTGTAAATCCTCTATACATATCTCTGGGTCATGCTAAAGCAGATGGCTATTCCAACTTTTCACATTTTTTTTACTGTTTCTATGAAAGCCTTTGCTGCAAATGTATTGTTTCACTGAACGTTTAATTTGGATATTCTACCCGAGGACAACAGCAAGTTTTCATGCAATACAATCCCCACATGCACTCGCTATATGAGAATTTGCATTTCATGCTTGAAGGGCAGTGTGTGTGCAAATTGTTTATAAATGCATTAATTATACAACAGAAAGTGGCAAAAAAGAAGGCTTCACTCTCTCATTGAGTTTTTCTTTTATCTACGTTCATATAATTATAGAAAAACTTACTTTCTATAGCTTTTTAGGCATACAACAGATAAGTAAATATTATTCTTTCTGCTAAAATGTGTAAGTTAGAATATCAGTTCTAATTATACTGTAAAAATATCTAAAACTAATGCGCCACAGTTTTAGCTATATAAACTGTATTAAAATAACCATAATATTTAAATAATTAAAGGAATAAGGAAAAATTTATTTTAAAATGCATAACATACATAAAGATGATATTTTATTAGAGTATTTTTAATTTGTAGTCTAAAAATCTTCATTTGAAAGATATAGATCATATTATCAGTGATGTGACAGAACCAATGTCTCAATATGTTATTTTATCAGAGTTCCTTTACAGTGAATAACCACGTTGGCTGCACTGGAATAATTTGCTAGATAACAGTGTCAAGTGCTAAATGTTTAAATCCTACAAATGACACTAGTAATGATATTTTGTGGTACATATATTTTTATGTTGCCATAGTTAATGATAATTTATTGTTACTGAACTGGAATAATATCAAACCTGATCAAATGGTGATATGTGCTCCTCTATGAGCAAGATTCTATAATTTGATTTTAGTTAGTTAATTTTATATTTTGTATTTAATTTGATGTTAGTGAATAGTGACATACATTTTTTTTCTAATTCATGTATGTCCATAAGCAAATTTAAATCATTCTAATTCAAAATATGTATGTATCTATGCATACAAGCATGTATGCATATTGTATGTATCCATATGTAAATATGTATATAGTACAATAAATTATTTAATGAATGCCCGCCAGAAAAAAATCTGTGAGTGCTTGCTCTCAGGTGGCAAAATGTTGCAGACCTCTGCCTTAGAGGATATTATGTGTATATTAACAACACAAAATTCAGTATGAGTTCCATAGTGTTAAATGCCTTATATCACTTCACTCTACCTGTATTTGAGATATTGCCATCAGTTCTATTGTGTCATACGCATGCAGAAAATGAGTATGAAAATCGTTCTAAATGTGATTTCAATTTCTAAAGGATATAAAATGAAAAATGGACAGCATATCAAAAGAAATCTTAATCGAATTAATGCACATAAAATTTAAAATTAAAACTAATTTAAAAACAGAAGAATGAGTCAGATTAAATAACACACACGTAATTACTTTGTCTAAAATTACATCATAATGTTTTCGCTGTAACTTAACAGTGTCGATCCATGATTGATGATTTTCTGGTAAACATTCTAATAGAACCTGAAATCATTAAAAAATAATTTGTAAACAAATAATCACCATAATATGTTAAACACAAAACTATGACATGACTATCTCAGGCATTTGATTATATTATGAATCTTGCATGTTAACTTTCTGTGGGAGAAATACATGTGTGTGTGTGTGTGTGTGTGTGTGTGTGTGTATATATATATATATATATATCACACAAAGCAAGCCTAGCTTGAGCTGTTCACCGAAAACTGACACACAGTTCCAGACGTTGGCTCTCTAACACATGTATGACTCGAATAGACATGAGAATTCCCAAAATGGAGAAAATGCAAGTAAAATAAAAATACAACTGCTAGTATACTTAGTGGGGCTGTGAACCTATTGAAATCTGAAATGCGATGACATTGAATGTCTGTGAACACTGACAAATAAGTGAAGCTATGTGTTTATTTCAGTAATGATTAGATTTTTTTCTCTGTTTACATTATTGATGTCTGATTAGGAATCATGTATACAATACAATGCAAAAAATTTGAAGGAATTATTTTCTTAAAGAGAAATTCATGAGTATTTGCATATTTTGTAGATTTTTTTAATATGCGAAATTCTTGTGCTGTAGCATAAATACAGCAGAAAATCCATATGAACTCTGCTTTATCCATTATTCTAGTTAAAAGGGCCCGGGGAATATTGCAACTTATAGCTGAAAGAAGGAGAGGAGTTTCTGTATGAATAGTTTCTTTTGTCGTTTTTGATAATGGTTTTCATTATTGATACGACGCTAGAGAAATAGCGAGCAACAAGGTGTTTATAAAATTGAAGAGTGATTTTTAGGTAGCAGACTTTCACTGCCATTACTGAAAGAAAATGTATTCTCAATCGACACTTGGAAATTTCTCTGTGATTTTGTAATTGCAGATAAAAAAAAAGATTAAAAATATACAGGGTTCATGCTCAATTTTGAAAACAAAAATTAAGGAGTTTTTAATAGCATATAAAAATCTTTTAAGGAGTTTATAGATAACACGTTCAAACTCTCTACTTTATATAAGCATTATTTTCCAAAAACAAAAATATGTTACAGAAAAATTAATTGTGCAACTACTTAAATTACAAATTTCTTTAAATAATATCAATATATAATCAAGTGCTATGTATTAATAACATAAATAAGTATCAGATAAAACTAAAATTCGTATCAGTTTTGTAGCAGGTATATCTAAATTTAGTATCAGTTTTACAACAGACCAATGTACAATTTGAATGATTTGTTGCAGTGCTGGTCTTTTTTATCATAAATTTACATATATATATAAAAGTTCTGCACAAGAATAAACAAATGCTTATAAAATTTTTATTAATTACTTTTTATTTTTTATTTATTGTTTAACATGTTATCAATTAAAAAAAATATATCTATATGCATTGAACTGACTGACTGAGTGGATGATGTATCAAAATTATCAAGCCTTTCCACTATAGTTAGAATCATGGTTTTGATGTGATCCAATCCGTCTGAGCTTCAAGACTAAGGACAAAATTTAAAATTCCAAAATTTTGAATTTCTGCACAAGAATAAACAAATGCTTATAAAATTTTTATTAATTACTTTTTACTTTTTATTTATTGTTTAACATGTTATCAATTAAAAAAAATATATCTATATGCATTGAACTGACTGACTGAGTGGATGATGTATCAAAATTATCAAGCCCTTCCACTATAGTTAGAATCTTGGTTTTGATGTGATCCAATCCGTCTCAGCTTCAAGACTAAGGACAAAATTTAAAATTCCAAAATTTTGAATTTCGGATGATGGTGCACAGGAATAATAAATTTGAAACTTCTTTGTCTAATTATAGAACACTTCTCTCTAGTTAGAATCTTGGCTTTGGTCTCATCATCTAGGTCAACAGAAAAATCTAGTATTTTGAAAAATTTGAATTAGGGGCAGTGATTCAAAGGAATAATTAAACAATTCAAAACAACTGTTCAAAGCACTTTGAGTCAAAACACTTTTATTCAAAACACATTCAATCAAGCCAAAATCTTGGCTTTGGGCCATTTGATCCATCTCATCAAAGATTCCAATTAGGCAGGATGATACAAAGGGATTTAAAAGAAACTTGTATCATTTTAGCTTTCAAAATGTGCAGCAATTAATTTTTTTTTTGTTTAAAATTGAAACAGATTCTGATATTCGGAACTTTTATTGTGTCCCATTTAGTGGTCACTAGTCATTAAGAATGGATGAAGCTTGGGTGAAATGGCTAGTTTTAAAATAAACTCAGCATAATGATCATTTGAAAACCTGAAAAAAAAAACTTTTGAGATTTAAAGCACTGCATGTTAACTATAAGAATAATCTTATTTCCATCATTATTAACCCTTTCGGGACGGCGGCATTCCGAAACTGCCGTGGCCCAAAGGACGGAGCGCTTCGTTTCCGAACTGTTCCCAAAATACGGCTAATGTTTTGCGCTAAGCCTAACTTTCGAAAAAAATTCACTAAAAATCACCCGTTCGACACAGCATTCTACTTTTTTCAGGAAGAAAGGAAATACTTATTTTCTATTTGATGTATATTTTTCATACAAAATTTTCTTTTATCAAAATATTAAAAATTTCAGTGTATATATGTTTTAGGTACAGATGGATAATTCTTTGGCATGTCCTTCCGATTTTTTAAAACTATACCACATATATGCGTATTCTTAGACAACAAATACTTTGCGAGTACTGGAGAGGTAAAACATTTATCCAAATACAAAGTATATCCTTTTCCTAAAAGTTCACTTAGAAGTGTTTTCACAACACGTTCTCCATACCCACCATCACAGCTTGATACTTCCGTGTCCTTTCCAGTATACACAAGGAAATTCCATATATAGCCTGATTCCGATTCTGACACTTTATATATTTTTATTCCATATCTGGACCTTTTCGAGGGGATATATTGACGAAATCCCAGCCTTCCTTTCCATGAGAACAAAGATTCATCAATGAACACATTTTTTCTAGGAGTATATATAGATTTAAAATTTGAAACTAATGCATCTAACACGGGTTTCAATTTATCTAGTTTTTGGGCATTACTATCAAGAGTAAAATGAAGGTAACGTAATATTCCTATAAATCGATCGCGACTCATAACTGAATCGAAAAAAGGAGTACTGATAATTGGATTCTTAGAAAAATACATTTTAAGATTTGGTTTTCTGACAATGCTCATCAAAATTACTAGTGCGAGAAACACACGAAATTCGTTTCCTGTCACAGGTGTAAATACATTTGAAACAGGTGGAGTCTTCGATGTGGAAGGAGAGAGTAGATTTTTCTCCCATTTTTTCTTTGCAAACTCATTAGTTGCTTTTATGATAAATTCTACTAGTTCATCATAAAAAAAATAATGCTAAAAAAATCAAGTTCCTTATCTAAATTAGGCGGCATGATATAGTGATTTATTCCAGGTATGTTTAAAAACTCCAAAGAATTCAGATCTTTTAAATCACATGTCCAAACATCATTCGAAAAAACAGCAACTGAAGCTGGCGGCATTGTAATAATAGTACGCTTAGAATCTGAAGAATCAATTGCATTTTCAGATTCATCATCAGAAATAACACTGCTCCACGAATCTTCACTATCTGCTTTGCTTTCATTACTGTCTGGTTTGTTTACCATACGCGTATATTCTTCCACAGAAAGGAAACATCTCAAACCAGCCATACTTTCATCCAAAATAACCTAATCATTTCACTGTCGCACATTCCTTTACCCCCCTCCCCCCAAAAAATACTTTCTTATATTCCTGTAATTCACCAACGAAATCATTAAAAGCTAAAATCAGAAGGAGACCCGGAACTCAATTATAAAATTGTTGATGCTGCGAGAAGTGCTCTGTCTGTTTACTTTACAGAACCATGTTTCACCGCTCCAAATGGAGAAATAATTCATTAGATTCTCTTTGTGCCAAGGTCAAGCATCTGCAAAATACATTTAAGTTGCTTCCACGGGCATTTAACACCATCTAGTAGACAAATAAATTCAAATGAAAACGTTTCACATAGAAACACCGATACTTGCCACTCGCCGTTTAGGGTAAAGTTCTCTCCGGCATGAGTGCGTGCCGTATGTCCTTGAATGCAAGTTTGCAGCTGGCACGCAGGTGTGACAACCATTGCGAAAGGGTTAACTCTCATAATATTGGGTTAATTATGAATAATATATTTTTAAAATTAATTACAGTATGAAAATAAGCAAGTTTAGTCTGCCTACTGTGTAATAATTAAAGGATGGAGGTGGATGGAAAAAGATGCTTGTGGACTCTCTGTACTGCACCACTATACAAAATGAATTGCACAATCCCACCATTTATGCAATAAATTATATTGTTTAGTGAAATATTTATTCATTTATACTGTGTGCACTATAAAAATCACCTGAGGATAATCATTGAAATGAGTCACTTTAAAAATATTGGGGTAATATATGCATATAGTGCACATAAGCAAGAGTCCTGAAGACACACACAAAAAAAAATTGTGTTTGGAGAGAAAGTCATTAACTGCCCACGTCAGATTTTTTGTGAAACAAATACTTATCTGTAAAGTTAGACTTTTTTTAATCGATTTTTACTGGGTTGACATGCTTAGAGAAAAATTTAACTGGATGAAAAGAGATATGGATTGAAAGTTGCATATTAAAATTCAAATGATATCAGGCAAATGTTTAGAAACTAAACATTACATTAAAAAAATATTTATGTATTTTAATCTGCTTGACTCCTTCAATTCCATTAATTCCTAGCAGAGATCAATCAACCAAAGACATAATTCCAACTGGTTCTCCCCCTTACCTGTTTTGACTTGACTGACTCATAAACAGTAAACATTTAGTGAAAATATCATTCTCGCTAATGAGGAATGTAAAAATTCTAGTCCAAATAATTATATTTGGAAATATTGGCTTTAGAGCAAAAATTCTTAGAGTTCAAATTGTCAGAACTTTTTCCCCAAATTGACACCAAAGTATAATTGAGCAAAATTTACCTTTGCAAAGATAAAGAAACTTATAATAATTTATCAAAAGGGAAGTGCACTAAATTAATCAACAATCTTCCAGCCTTTTTCTACTTTATTAGTTTATTATTATTATTATTTTTTTTTTTTCCAGGAGAGGTGTAAGGGGGTGTTTTGCTTCCTTTATTTCTACTTTTGATCAAACTAATGAAATTTGGATTTTGGGGGAAAAAAATTTTAAAAACGAACAAAAACAATAGTAATCTAATATTTTGATAACATTCCCCACAGTACTGATTTTGGACAGCCAGTCATTTGTTCGGTTTCCTTTTACATTTCGGAATTAGAACAGCAAAATTTTTAAGAAGTTTTTGTCAAAAATAAGGAGTTTTAAGGGCCCTTAAAAACAAAATGTGAATTTAGGGAATTTTTAAAGACAGTGTGAACCCTGATATATTTGCTGAATTCAGACAATCCATATACAGGTCATTCCATACCAAATCAATGCAGCCCACAACACAACACTTCCGAATGTTTTTAAGATTTGACTATTTTGTTGTCCACTCATATATAAGATACTATACAAAATCAGCTTTTAATCTGCATTAGTTTTTTATTTATAAAAGTTTGAAGTTTGAAAATCACATAATTTTTTCACAATTCTAGGCATGTACAAAAGCTTGTATCTATTGATCTAAGGGACCAATTGTGTTGAAATAAGAATTATTTTGTAGTTTAATGAATGACTTTTCTTATGATATGTTACAGGACCCTGTCAATGACATTTTCCATTTAAAGGCAATCCTATTTGACCTTAACTTACGAAAAGAGCATTTTTTAAAAATTTGAAATTTTTTTATTTCTTGCATACTTAATTGCTGTACATGTCCTGTAAATTTCATAATGGGATCATAAAAAATTTTAATTGTAAGACAGTATCGGGTTGTTTCACATTAAATCAACACAGAAATATAACATTCTCAACCTGACTTTTCTGGAATTCTTTGAAGTTTTGTGAGTATTTGTAGATATATCCAACAAAACAAAATATTAGCTCTATATTGGCAATTGTTTTTTTATTTGCAGTTTTCATTTTTGTTTTACCAAAACATGATACTTTTAAACTCTTATAACTTTGGAAATAAAAGGCTTCAAATATGCAAACAAGTGTCATTAAAAAAGATTTTCTATGTCCTTTTATATGTTATGACTAGTCTTTAAAATTTTCTTTATTAATATTTTGGTTTGAACTGGGACTGACAAAGGCTTGTGAGAAAAATAAAACCTAAATAATTAATACCAAAATCTTTATATAATTTTCAGTAGCCCCTTTTTCAAAATCTTTAATTAACTTTTTTATCATAACCTCAATCTCCTTGACCTCAACACTTCATGTTTGTAATAAAACACTATCATTAAGAGAACAGTCATTTATTTTGTGATATATATATCACACAAAAATAAAATTAATAACATTGAATGATTATTATGATAAACATAATTTTATTTTCATACTTCAAAATGATATTTTAAACTTTTAATTACAGTTTTTAACACTTTACAACATAGTTGAAAAGTGTTTATGACTTTGTTCATTCTGTCTGTTCGTTCACATAACTGCCGTAAAAATGACTTTATCAAAATGAAATTTTAGTATGTTGTTGGGACGGTCTGTGAGACATACAGAAATGTAAATTAATAATATAACCCAATTAGTTTTGAATTGAACCTGTGTTGAAACAATGAAATACATTGAACTCTATGGGACTTAATTTTTCAAACATTTTTTAAGTGAATTAAAAATTCACAAATTGTTTCGAAAGTTTTAGGAAAAATTCAAATTATCCCCTAAAATATATAACAAAAATTTCTGAAAAATATGTTTGGAAGTTTTTAAAATAAAAATTATAATAATAATTAAACCAATGTAATATGAAGAAATCATGTGACCCACTTCAAAATAAAATATGGTATCCATCTTTGTTCCCAGAGTAAAAATCGTGATTTTTAAAGTTCTTTTAAATTTATATTTTGTGTTGTATTCATCCTAAAGCTGCTTTATTTTTGCGTAATTTCTGTGCATCTATAGTCTGCATCAATGCAATTACAATATTTTGAGTTTAAATGATCATCAAACTTTGATTATTTCTACAACAAAGCCTAATTTTAATGCATGTGCAGAATGTAAACATATCAAGCTCTAAGATGAGTTGTATAAGATATGATGAATTTTTTTAATGCAAAATTGTTTAGCTCTGGAGTCTGGAATATAGGTGATATGAATGAAATATTAATTCATTTTACATGGAGAAGCAGATGATTTTATAGCATTGCCTTTTTTGGCAATGCTATAACTCTAAGTTTTAAACATAGTTTTAACTCTAAGTTTTAAACATAGAGTTAAAAAGTACTTTTACTTTCATGTTTTTAACAGACATATGATTGGCCAAGCAAGAAATTATATTCACATACAGTCAAACATTTTTAACTCAAACTTCCATAACTCAATGTTTCGATAATTAAAATTAATTTGCATAAAAAAAGTTTGCATGCACCGCATGTTTCTATAGCTCGAAGTATTTTACAAAAAGTTCAACTGTATACATTAAAATTATCAAATAAATTGAAAAAGGTCATATATTAATCAGATCTGAAGTAAAATGTTTTATTTGAAATACCAATATATCAATTATGCAGCTTCTTAAAATTGTAAATATCTTCAAATAATACCGATATACAAATAAGTGCGACACAGGGTGTCCCAAAAAAATTGAAATGCACTTTAATTCTTTACCTGTTGGAGATATGTGGACAATGTAAATTGCAAAAATGTTGAAAGTAAGGTAGGAAATAAGACTAAGTTAATGAAATAGTCCTATTAACTTTCAAACAGTTACACATTTTAAATTTTTATACGGCCCCCTTAGACAAATTTGGTCAATCAGAAAATTCTTATTTTTAATGCAACAAGATCATTAAAAAAAAAAAAAAAAATATCTGTATCTTTAAAATTGACCAAATAAACATTAAAATTTTCTGATTGACCAAATTTGTCTAAAAGGGCCGTATAAAAATTAAAAAAGTGTAATTTTTTGAAAATTAATGGGAGGACTATTTCATTAACATAGTTTTATTTCCTACCTTACTTTCAACATCTTTGCAATTTTTATTGACCACTTATCTCCAACAGGTACAGAATTAAGACACATTTCAATCTTTTTGGGACACTCTGTATACATTCTTTTGCAAAAAAAATGAAGCACCATAAAGAAAGTGACTGTTTTCATTGAAATTAAATATGCGTACAGCTCATACACAAGTAATGAAATGATTACAAAATCACGGCCAAAGAAGCCATCAATGGTTAGCACTTGCACATTGAATTTTCGAATCAGTAATTGTTGAAAACCACCTTGACTGCAATGGATGCTTGTATACTTCTAGGTAAGGTGTGAAAGTTTCCTAATGTTATCTTGTGATACATTCTGCCAGGCATTCCTCAATTGTTGCTCCAGATCCGCTACATTTCGGGGTGCCCAAATCTGGCAGCCTAGCATGTCGCATACATGCTCAATTGGTGAAAGGTCTGGTGACCTTGTTGGCCAAGGAACAGTATCAACAGCATGGAGACAGTCCACAGATACGCAAGCCGTATGTGGCATGGCATTATCTTGTTGGAAAATTGCCCCAGAAAGATGTGCCATGAAGGGTAACGCAAACGGCCGCAGGATTTCCTCAACATATCGTTGAGCTATTAAAGTTGTATGTAGGATGACTAGGGGCGACCCACTGCCGTAAGAGATAGCGCCCCACACCATCACACCAGGGGTAATGGCTGTGTGCCTGTGTAAAACAAAGGCTGATTGGGACCACTGGCCCTGGCGCCTCCACACACACACCCAATGGTCATCTGCTGAAAGACTGAAGTGTGATCCACTGTTGAACACTATGCGATGCTAGTGTTGTTGTTGTTGAAACCCAGACCGTCCGACCTACCAGAAAGGTGTAAGGTAACTGTTTGGACGGTCGGGAAGTGCCACCCAATTTAGACCGGAACCCAGTGGGGGAGGCATCCACAGGGACCGTACCCTCCTTCCCCTACCACCAACCTCTCGGAAGGACTTTCGGACCCACATATGCGATGCTAGTGTGCTGGCAGCCATGATGCTCGGCTACACCACTCCAAACGACTGTGTCAATGTTATGGGGTTATGGGCAGACATCTTAAAGGCTGCCATGAGCATAACCCCACCTCAGCCAAGTGCCATGAGATGGCGGAAGGTACCATGGGTGGTATAGAAGAGGCTGTAGCACGTTGGATGGTGGACAATGATGCCATTGGGCCAGTTCGGGCCTGTCGCACAATCATCTGATCTTGCCTCGCATTCATATGCACCTTGGTCTTCCAGAGCCTTCATTCCGCCGATGAGTTCCTTGCAGCAACCATTGCTGCGAGCACCTTTGAACAGCAGTGTCCGTTCAGTGCAGGTGGTGGCCTATTGCTCGGTATGACTAGCCAGATTCACACAGACCGACTCTACAACCACATTCGAACTCATCTAATTGCTTATAAAGTGTTCAGCAACATCATAACGGCATTATTGGTTGTGTCTCCATGGAACTGCAATGTCGATAACGAGCAAAGATAAACCGTCCACATCTTTAACCTGTTTTATAGGATGCTAGTTGCACAGTAGAAACTTGCACTATGAACGTAGTTAACACTCATTGGCCTTACAAATTCAATCATTTGCATACTTGGTATAAAGGAATTTGCATGCAAAATTTCGAGATGATTGGATTATTTTTTATTGGTGCTTCGTTTTTTTTGCAAAAGAGTGTATTAATCATATAAATTTAGTATCATGTAAAACTAAGATTAGTATTTTTTAAAACTGATTATTAAAACAATTACATTTTTTTGTACGAGATTAATTAAATATGTTCTCGCAAAATTTTATTAACTTATTTTTACTTTTTTATTTATTCTTTAATAAAAAAGATATATCTTAGAATAAACTTTGAAAAAAGATAACCTTTTGAGAACCCCAAATATTAAAAAAAATTCTTTAAATTCAAACTACATAAGAATGTTAGTTAACTATAAGAATCATTTTACTTCCATCATAATTAACTCTCATAATATTTGATTAATTAAGCAAAATATTTCTTTAAAATTAATCAAAATATGACAATAAGCAAGTTTAGTCTACATATTGTGTAATAATAATTAAAGGAGGAAGATGGATGGGAAAAGATACACATGTGGACACTTGAGTCGAGTGGTCTGGGCTTTCGACACATGTGGACTCTCAATAAAGCCCTAGAATTCAAAATGAATTGTGCAATCACATCATGTATGTGAAAAAAATATTTCGCTTAGTAAAATATTTATTGATTTATGTTAGCACACTACAAAAATAACTCTATATTTAAAATGAGTCACTTTAAAAACATTTGGCTAATTTATACATAAAGTGCACACAAGCAGGAGTTCTAAAGACAAATGGGAGAAAATGCTCAAACACTCTCAATAATGCACGAAAATACAAAATTGTGTAGAGGAGAAAGTCATGAAGCTGCCAACATCTGAATTTTTGTTGAACAAATACTTATCTTTAACCCTTTCGCGACGGTTGCCACGCTCGCACGTCGGCTGCGAACTTGCATTCAAGGACGGCTGCCACGCATTCGTAGCGGAGAAAACTGTACCCTAAAAGATGGGTGCCATGTATGCGCGTTTTTATGTTGAACGTTTTTATTTGTCTACTAGATGGAGTTAAATGTCTATGCGAACAACTCCAATTTATTTTGCAGATACTTGACCTTGGCATAGGAAAGATCCAATTAATCATTTCTCCATTTGGAGTGGTGAAACATGGTTTTGTAATATAAACAAATAGAGAACTTCTCGTAGCATCAGCTATTTTATAATTGAGTTCGTTTTGATTTCAGCTTAATGATTTCGTTGGTGAATCATAGGAATATAAGAGTATTTTTTTTTTGTTTGGGTTTTAGAGGCAGTGAAATTATTCGTTTATTTCAGATAAAAGAATGGGAGCAACTAACGAGTATTTTGTATTCAGATTTGTATGAAAAATATACATCAAATAGAAAATAAATATTTCTTTTATTCCTGAAAAAAGTAGATTTCTGTGTTGAATAGGTGATTTTTAGTGAATTTTTTTCGAGAGTTAGGTTTAGCGCAAAAAATTTGCCGTTCTTTGGGAACAGTTCGGAAACGAAGCGCTACGTCCTTTGGGCCGCGGCAATTCCGGAATGCCGCGGTAGCGAAAGGGTTAAAGCTAGATGTATTTTTGAATCAATTTTTTAATAGTTCTGGTAAGCTTAAAGAGAAATTAAGCTGCAGGAAAGGAGATCATGATTAAAAGTTGCATTTTAAAATTGAAACAATATCAGCCAAATATACAAAAATAAACATTTAAAAAAAATATTTATATTTATCTTATTATAATGCTTGACCTTGACCCCTTTAACCTCATCAATTCCTGCCAGATTACTAACCACAGACATAACTCTTGCTCCCAGCCCATGTTAACATAAACACTTGGTGAAAGTACGACTCTTTCTATTTTGCTTCTTACAGAAAAGGTGAAAGGAAGTTTTTTTCTTTACTCTTGATAATGCTAATGAAGTACATATTTTGGGATAAAAAGAATTAAGTATAATCTCAAGTATTTTGATAATATTCCTTACTGTTAGATTTCGGAGCCAGTATTTTAAAAGAGTTTTAAGGTCTGTTAAAAACAAATTACAAATTTAAAGAGATTTTAATTATCATAATTTAATTTTGAGACTTTTTGTGATTTTTAAATTGATTCCAGAGATTTTCAGATGAAACATTTTTAAGCAATTTTTAAAAGATTATTTTTGTAGTGGATGAATGCCGTAATTTGTTATTATTTTTTTATGGTTAGGATTAGACGTTCACTTTTTTTCGTGGGGGGGGGGGGGGTATTCCATATTTTTCTTGACTATTTGTATTGGAAATTTGTGGCAATTGTTATTTATTTCTTTTTTTCCCAATCGTATCATTCTGATATTTTCTTTTCCTTTTAAAGCTGAAATTAATAAGCATAACGAATTTAGTAATATTAAATATTTATAGAAAAAAATTAATTATTACAGTGATTTTTTTAAATCTGAAAATAAGGATCAATATAAATTTAGTAATATTTAATTTCTTAAATATTTATTATAAAATGTTTAAATATTGGCCGTGTTGGAGTGCCTAATTGGGGTGTTGGCGATAATACTTGGTATGGTTGGTTGGCGCTCGCCAAAAACCGAGTAAATGCTGCAACCCTTTTGTAACCAGCAGTTGTGAAATATCTTTTGAAGCCCTTGGGCCAGTGGGAGTTCTCTCTCCAATAAATTGTATACCATATGGTTGTGATGAAAATAAATCATTATTACAGTCCACTTTGAGTAGTTAATTTTGAGCTATACCCCACCAGGCCGCTTATTTTCTCGGCAGTTTTTCTGCCGAGCTAAATTGCTATTCCACAATTGTTTTCCAACATTTTATATTTGTAATTCACAGTAATTTTGATTTAATTCCTTCCTTCCGATCTTGCCCTTTTATGCAATTGTTAAACTTTCTGATCGTAGCATTTTGAAATCTTCTCTTGATATTTTTTTTCTATCTGACATAACAAATGTAGTAATATTTAAATTTCCAGGTAAATATTATCGTGAAATGTGTTTATTACATTTAACTTTACTAGCAATTTACCAATCTTCCTTTTTCTTTTCCTAGAATTTCTAACTTTTCTTGTTTCGTGCAATTGTCGTAATAAAATTAGAAATTTATGGGTTATCTAGGATTACCGATTATTATTCTGATAAAGAAAGAGTGAGGGGAGGGGGGATGGACGAGATATGATTAAACACTGCAATTATATATCGATGTCTGCGAACGCAAGCCCATTGAAAACAGAAATGAGATGACATTGAATTTCTGTAAACACTAATAAGTGAGGCTGTGTGTTTCTGCGATGGTTAAGATTTTTCGTCTGTTTACATTGTTGATGCTTGATTAGAGATCGGATATACACTGAGTGGTCACTTTATTATGACCACCTTGTTAATATTTTGTTGGGCCACCTTTTGCCTTTAATATAGTGTTGATTCATCTTGGCATGGACTCTACGAGATGTTGATAGGTCATTCGTGGAATCGGAGACCATGCTTGATGAATAGTACTTGCCAATAGTGTGAGATTGGATGGTTGGAGAATCTAGACATCTGATGGCTCTTTCAACTTCATCCCACACATGCTGAATGCGATTGAGATCTGGGAATTGTGGGGGCCACCTAAGAAGTAAACTCTTCTTTATGTCCCTCAAACCGATCCTGTACAATACCAGCACTATGGCAGGACGCATTATCTTGTTGAAAGTAGCCATCACCATTGGGATAAACCATCGACATAACAGGATGGACTTGGTCAGCAACGATGTTTAGATATGATGATCAGATGTGGATGAACCCGAATTAAAGGGCCCAAAGCATACCAGGAAAAATATTCCCCAAACCATCAAGTTGCCTCCACCAGCTTGAAGGGTTGTAGCAATGCACTTAGTGTCCATGCTTTCGTGCTGTTTCCACCACATTCTCACTTGTCCATCTGTAGGGTGTAACTGAAAATGTGATTCAATGGACCACATAAATTGTTTCCAATTATCCACTGTCTAATCCTTGTGCTCTGTTGCGAATTTGAGATGTTTTATCTTGTTAGCTGCAGATAATAATGGTGTTCGAATGGGCCCATATCCCATACGATGCATTGTACGGCAAACAGAACATTCAGAGATCGTTTGAGATGATTCTTGATTAAGATCTGCTGCAATTTGATGCACTGTTATCCTTCTGTTGTCCTTTACAAGTCTGGAGACTCTCCGTTCCGTGCAAGCATTCACTAGTCAGTGATGACCACAAGTTGCATGTTGAGACCCAGTTTTTTCCCCACAGTCCAGTTTTTAAACACTTTAACTACAATTGCTCTTGAACATTTCACAAATGCAGCGGTTTTGCTGATATTCGCTCGATGGCTCAGAGCTCCTACAATCATCCCATGTTCAAAGTCTATCAAATCATGTTTGTTCCCCATATATTCACAATCAAATCACTATACTACTGTCTCAGGAACTAAGAGCTTTCCTTTTTAATACTAGCCTAGACCTCTAGCGGCAACAATGTGATGCCATAGCTAATATCCTTAAAACTGTCAGGTGGTCATAATAAAGTGGCCACTCAGTGTATAACGTGACGCAACAAAATTGGGAATAAAAAAAAAAAGTATTTTCTTGAAGGGAAATTCTCAAGTATTGGTATTTTTTGTAGATTTTTTAAATATGCAATATTCTTGTGCACAGTGAAAAATCTGCATTAACTGTTCAACAGCCATTATCCCAATCAAAGGAGTCTGGGAATTATATATCGCAATTTACAGCTGGCGGAAGGAAGGGAGTTTCTGTGCAAATCGTTTCAGTGGTTTTTTTTTATTTGTTTTATGTATCCGCTTTCAGATGGCCATTTTCATTATTGATAGTGAGCACCAATAATAGAAAGAGTGAGCACCAATTTGAGGAGGGGATTTTCACTGTGGTTACTGGAAGAAAATGAATCATCAATTGACCCCTGGAACTTTGCCTATGTCAGAAAATTTCTTTGTGATTTTGTAATTGCAGATAATAAAAAGTGAAAATATGTTAACTAAATTCAGACAATCAATAAAATGAAATATGCGGAAGAATCACATATCTGTTTTAAGTTTTTAAGCAAAATAAACAGGAGTGGGGAATTATTGGAAACTCTTACCAGTCAGAAAAAATATGTACCAACCAATGTGCGTGCACTGTTTGTTCAAGATTCTCAATTTTTATAAGCAAAAAGAAAAAAGAATCTAAAATGCAGTTTTTACAACACATTTCGCAAAAGTTTAAATACAATACAAAAAATAATAAAATTATGTATATTGCTAGACTTTTATAGCTTTTTTTTATTAAAATGTACAACGTGCAGACAACTTAATTTTTGCTATAAATAATCATTTAAATTTGAACACATACCTAAGTATATATAGCACTGGTAGCAACATTAATGGAACATACATAGAATAACAAATTCATTTATTTTAAAATGTAGTACTTTATGATGTAGGAACATTAGTTATTTAATTAAATTGAATATAAATGTCTTATTATTACTAGTCAGAGTCTTCCCCAGAATTGAATGCTACTGCACAAAAAGAGAACTTAAAATAATTGAAGGCACTAAGTTACAGCGCAGAATTGCATGTAACCTTGCAACAACCGCATCATTAGCGATGAGCCCGTGTAGCTGCCGGGTATGTGGTCAACAGATACTTCATCAACTCACTATTAGCCATCACTTGCGAGCATAATAGAAGTGCACGACTGACAGATTTATGTCAGTCGTCAAACTTTATGAACTGCACCATTAACCGTGACTTTTGTGCGTAGCGGAGGTGTGCGATCGACAGCTACTTTATGAACTGTCCTGTTAGCCATGACTTTGAGCGTAACGGAGGTGTGCGATCAACACCTACTTCATGAACAATCCCGTTAGCCGCAATTTTTGCATTTAGTGGAAGTATGCAACCAACACCTTCTTCATGAACAATCCTGTTAGCCAAGACTTTCGACCTCAGCGGAGGTATACGGTCAACATCTACTTCATGAACAATCTCGTTAGACGTGACTTTCACACTTAGGGGAAGTGTGAGATCAATACCTACTTCATGAACAGTCTTGTTAGTTGCGACTTTTGCACTTAGTGAGCGGAGGTGTGCAATCTGCTCGACAATATCAAAATATATCTATATATCTAGATAGAACGATTTAGCATAACAGAGATAACGCAGCGAAAAACCTTGATGAATGTTCTTGTGCAATAAATACAAAGCAGGTTGGAAGAAAAAACTGAGTTCACTTTATTTTGTGAATAAATAAATCAAGTCAGGCAAATTACACATCTTGGTAAATACTATGCCAATCATAAACAATACTTTGTACAATATAGCTCATAAGCTCGTATAGACTTTAGTAATTAGCAGAACCTTCCTGAAGCATTTGTAGTAATAAAATACTTATACCACCTCAATCAATTGTATGCATTTGAAGCCACCATTGCCGGTATCACACTTGGACAAAAGTTCCATTGGCCGAAGCACCCATAAACTTTCCTGCGACTCTACACAATTCAACATAAGTAAAATTTAATGACTTAACATTATGAATCTGCATGTAACTTCTCATTACAAATAGCCGTCAAACTGCAGAAGACAAGTCTGTGTTATTTGACAAACACATCTGACTTTTACACAAGTAATATACATACTGACTAAGAACTTCACCATCTTATCATCGTCGTATGTCAGCAGTCGTCTGCCAATCGATTAGGTCTGATCTCAGTCAGATTCGATCAGGGTCTGGTTCGATCCAATCCAATCTCGATCTGATTTGCTTTAAGAAGGTTCTGCCTTATATATCCAAAAAATGGGATCATTCTAGAAACGTCCCGGATATGCAAATGAGATGCGTACGCATTGAGAATTAGATTTGTATGAAACAGCATGTGGGGAAAATGTCATGGTTCACGCCCGAGAATGAAAAGAGTCAGTCGTTCACAATAAATTTGCATGAACACAGGAAACATGAATCGCGATATTTATATTAGTTTTCCCAACAATCGACCCCCTCATGCCAATCCCTAAGTCTCAATGCATATGCAACAAAACTTACTCTGAGAAACCAAGGTATGTTAATAAATACCAAGGCCCTCAGTATCCTACCAAAATATAATAAAGGAAGAAAAACAAAAAATTCACATCATTACAAAATTTTAAGTTAAAGGCATAAATACTTACAACATTGAAAAACAATTACGTATAGTAAAATACACTGTAAGATTAACAGTTACTTCAAGTAGAAATTCACATACAACATCATTTCAATATTTAAGTATAGGCATTCAAAAATTTAAATTTAAATTTCCATAAAAATTGGATAATTATTTAATGGAAAATATTAAAGACAGTAATGTTTAAAATTTTTAAGACTGAGTATAACTGTTAAGTTATCATATGAATTTTAAATTTTTGTATAATCATGAAATTCAAGTCTAGTTTAAATTTCTCAGTATAAGCATAATTTATATTTAATACATTAACTTTAAAAGATTAAAATTTTAGTATAAGCACAGAATTTAAGTTTACATTAAATTTGAGTATAAACGTTATAATTCAAAAGCATAAAATTTAGTATATTAATACAAGATAAGTATGATTAATACTATTAAATTGTACAGAAATACTAAAAATTTTAAAATACATGGCATAAGTAATCAGATAATGAATGTCATTCATGAAAACTTCAACATATATATTTTACTAAATTGATAATTACAAAACTTTATACACATAAGCTACTAACTGGCATTATGCGGGTAATTGAAAATGGATGTAAAGTAGTGTAAAGTGGAAAAGATTCAATGTCACAAAAATTGTAAACTCAAGATATATTAGCTTATATCAATGAGGTTGAGATAAACAATAATTTATATATAACATCTTTTAAAATTCCAAAGTTGTATATTCAAATTAGCTTTTAAAGGTTAATGATTTATTATTTACTTTTCAAATATCTTCCTACAAAGTTTAAATATTTTTTCCTTAGTCATTGGTTTAGTAAAATAATTTGCTAAGTTATCTTTACTATTTACAAATTCAACATTAAATAACTCATTGACTACTAAATTTCTTAGGAAATGATATTTTACATCTATATGCATACTTTGATGTATAAAAATTTGTTATCACATCTAGTAGTTTTTTAATTGTCCCTAATACTTTAATATGAACTCATTGCTAAGTAATGAAACAATGTGGTCTATGTCTTCCTGATACGTGGAAAAAAGAATTATGTCATCCACATAAACTAGCATAAGAACTGTTATTGTATATGTAGGCACAACAATTACACCATTTAAATTTCTGAAACTTCAATTCTCTTAATTTGGTGTCAAGTTCAATATACCATTCTCTTCCACTTTGATGAAGACCATAAATGGCTCTTTTCAACAAACAAATATAATCAGGTTGTTTCTGACTGACATAGCATTGAGATTGTTTCATGTAAATTTTCTGACTTAATTTAGCATATAGATAGGCTGATTTGATATCAAGTTGGAAATGCATCCATCCAAGCATACAAATAAAAATTGAGAAAAATGCTCTAATTATACTGAAGTTAACCACAGGGCTAAACACTTCACTGTATGATTATCCTTTTTCCTGACTATACCCTTGAGCTACCAATATGCCTTAAATCTCTTAATTTCCCCTTTCTTGTCCTTTTTAATAGTGTATACCCATCTATTGCCTATATGCTTTTGTGAGAAGGATGCAGGAACTAGTTCCCAGACACCCCTCTCTTGCATTACGGCTATTTCTTCATCCATGGCCTTACACCATTTTTTAGACTGGGGAGATTTAATAGCGGCATTATAACTCTTTGGTATTTGTATCTCAATATTGCTTGCTTTTGGTCTACCTCTGACCACTTTAAAATTTTTCCTTTCCCTAAAATTAAATAATTGCTGATCGTATTGTATGTTTCTTTTTGCACAATATTTCCTTATGTCATTATGTGACTTCAGCTTTTTCTCATCTCCCTTAGAGTAGTAGTATACATCTGTTCTACTCCCATCGGGTCTTGGTACGACCTTTTTCGTTCCCAAGTAATATCCGAGTAAGGAGTCATATTGGAATCAACAGGAGAGTCCATTTCCTCACTGGATTCAGAGGGATCCTCACCTGTGTCTTCATTCTCTCCTGCCCTACCATCTGATTTCCCCCTCGGATATTCCGCCTCGGAATATTCTGAACAGTTATCCTTTGATATTTTCAAGGAGATAGTTCTGGGACAAATAGGGTCCAGGATGCTCTCCACTACATCACCCTCTTCAAATCTTACATTGCAGAATACAACTACTCATTTTTTCCCTGACAAATAAATTCTATAGCCTTTGGTGCCTGTTGTTGAGACCCAGACCGTCCGACCTATCAGAAAGGTGTAAGGTAACTGTTTGGACGGCCGGAAAGTGCTACCCAATTTAGACCAAAACCCAGTGCGGGAGGCATCCATAGGGACCGTATCCTCCTTCCCCTACCACCAACCTCTCGGAAGGACTTACGGACCCACATGTTTAACGTGATCGTACTCCGCATGAACACGGCGGCAGTTGTGGCAGCGTGCAAATCCAGTGCGCAAACCATCGGGCTACCACGCCCGAAAGGTGCCAACAGCATGCGGTGTTCCCAGGTGGTCATCCACCCAAGTACTAACCGCGCCCGATGCTGCCTTGGTGCCTGTGGCATAGCCTACCATAATTCCTTTTTGAGCCCTCATGTCCAATTTTTTCTTGAGCTGACTCTAGGTTTACCTACATAGGCTCTGCAACCGAAAGTCCTAAGATGATTTACTGAAGGTTTTCTACCATTGTAGAGTTCTTGTGGAGTTTTGTTTTTAAACTTGTGACATATTCGATTTTTGGTGTATGTAAAACACAATATGGCTTCTGCCAACATTCTTTACTCTCGTTCAACATAGCCTTAACACAATCAAAGGCGGTTAAATTAAATCGCTTTGACACTGCATTCTATTCTGGTGTATATGTGTTAGTTCTTTCTGCTTTGATACCAAGATTATTCAGGTAAGTTTTGAACTTGTTGTGACAGAATTCCATTCCATTATCCATTCGGATACTTGGAATCTTAGTACCTAATTGCTCTTCTCTAGTTTGAAACTCCTTAAAATGTTTAAATACTTTTGATTTATGTTTCATTAAATAAATAAAAACTTTTTGGCTATAATCATCAGTTATGGATAAAACATATTTATTCCAACCATACGAGGCTGTAGGTAATGGACCATAAACATCTATATGTAGCAATTGTAATAGTCTAGTGGACCTTATCCTACCAATAGGCTGATATGATACTCTCCTAGACTTAGTTAACTTACAGTGTTTACAATTTATTTTCCTGTATTTAAGCCTAGGAAGCCTATTTACCATAGAAACTTTGCTGGTTTGATATAGATAGTCAGCATTTATGTGACAATATCTCTAGTGCCATAGACAATTCTCATCATTTAGTTCAATTGCAGAACTGCTAGGCTTAGTTTTCTTATTAGTCACATTTCCTTTCCGCTTGGTTTTCGACCTCACCGAATCAGAGTTACATTTAGTTTCATTTACATTAGATACAATTTTTACATTATTTACACATTGAAAAGAACTAGTATTCCTATCAGTAGATTTTCTATCCCATTTGGGTTTCTTATCCTCCTTTCGATCCCTATTTTTAAATTCACAGTTTTCTGTGTTATTTTGTTCACTGGTACTATACTGTGGTTTTAAAAAATACAACCCATCCTTTCTTTTTGCATAAAAAATTTTATCTCCTTTGGGTGTAAAAAACCATAGTACCCCATTAGCTCCCCTGAAACTATAATTCTGTTCTTCAAGAACTGAGGAAGCTAACAGATTTCGCCTAAGCATAGGAGAATACATAACATCTTTTAACACTATAACACTTTTCTTGTCCTTGAACTGGACATACATTTCCACCATCCCTAGCCTCAACTGGACTTTTGATATCCCCTACTGCCAGCGACACTGAAGTGCCTTTACACTCATTAAATTTAGAAAATAACTTAATGTTATTACAAAAATGTCACAAAGCAGCAGTATCTACTACCCAGTTGAGCCTATCGTTAGGATCGTTCACAGTATTAGCTTCTATACTAGGAGATTTAAGAACTTCTACGATACTTGTCCTACTAGACTTAAATTTGGGACAATTTACTTTAATATGACCTGGCTGTTTACAGTAAAAACACTTTACTTTTAGAATCCTTCCTAACATTAACATTACTTTTAGAAATATTTACATTTGACATTTTTGACAATTTCAAATTAGGCATTATTTTTACATTATTTCTAGAACATTTAGATGTAAAATATGCAGAATTATTAAAACTTACATTTGCCACGTCAATGTTCTGCTGTCGCAGTCTGTCCTCTTCAGCTGACAACTCGGCCTGGATTTTGCTCAATTTAAAATCCGTGTTGCTCCAACGATATATGATTTGTACAATTCCTCGGTATTCTTCAGGTAAATACCGTATAGACTGGAAGGCGACATACAAATCTTAAATTGGATGTTTGGCGTCTTTGAGTTTTGTCACTGCTTTCCGTATTCTGGAACAGAAAATATCAATGGGCTCGTCGAGTTCCGGCCTGATTGAAAAGAATTCATTTAACAATCGAACTAGGTTTGCTCGGGTAGGAGCTTCAAAATGCTGTTTCAATGTTTCCCAAGCTTGACTTGGTCCATCAGATATATTGACAAGCTCTTTATACTCTGGTGATAGAATCTGATAGATAATGGCCAGCGCTTTGTCCTTTTTTCGATAGAAATCATCATATTCCCGATGAGACGTATCTTCATCAATAGATTTTATAGTTCCGTCTAAGTGACCAAAGCACCCTTTTCCCTTAAGAGCGAATGAAATTTCCCTGCTCCAAGTGACGTAGTTGTTCTGGGATAGCAACTTGATCCTACCTGCCTTAAATGGCTACTGATAGATTAATAAAGCAAACGAAAAAGTCTCTTGTACAGTTGTTTACATGTAGATCAAAATGGTGCTTGCTGCGGACCCCAGCTGAATATCTTCATGGCTCACACAAATGAAATGTTGAAGAATTTTCTTTAGCAACATATTTTTCAGAACACTCACTGCGGTTTTAGGGCATTTAACTGGCCCGTAATCTACTTGACAATATCAAAATATATCTATATATCTGGATAGAACGATTTAGCATAACAGAGATAATGCAGCAAAAAACCTTGATGAATGTTCTTGTACAATAAAAACAAAGCAGGTTGGAAGAAAAAACTGAGTTCCCTTTATTTTGTGAATAAATAAATCAAGTCAGGCAAATTACACATCTTGGTAAATACTATGCCAATCATAAACAATACTTTGTACAATAGAGCTCATAAGATCGTATAGACTTTAGTAATTAGCAGAACCTTCCTGAAGCATTTGTAGTAATAAAATACTTATACTAGCTCAATTAATTGCATGCATTTGAAGCCACCATTGCCGGTATCACACTTGGCCAAAAGTTCCATTGGACGAAGAACTGATAAACTTTCCTGCGACTCCACACAATTCAAAGTAAGTAAAATTTAATGACTTAACATTATGAATCTGAACGTAACTTCTCATTACAAATAGCTGTTGAACTGCAGAAGACAAGTCTGTGTTATTTAACAAACACATCTGACTTTTACACACGTAAAGTACCTACCGACTAAGAACTTCAGTCTTATCATCATGATATGTCAGTGATCGTCTGCCAGTTGATCAGATATGATCTTGGTCAAGTCCGATTACAGTCTGATTTGATCTGATCCGATCTCGATCTGATTTGCTTCAAGAAGGTTCTGTCTTATATATCCGAAAATGGGATCGTTCTGGAAATGCCCTGGATATGCAAATGAGATACATACGCATTGAGAATTAGATTTGCATGAAACAGTATGCGGGAAAAACGTCACGGTTCACGCCGCCCTAGAACGAAAAGAGTCGTTCACAATAAATTTGCATGAACACCCATTCACGGAAAATGTGAATTGCGATATTTACATTCGTTTTTCCAACACCTACTTCATAAACAATCCCGTTAGTCGCGACTTTTGCGCTTAGCGTAGGTGTGCGATCAACACCTACTTCATGAACAATCGTGTTAGCCAGGACTTTCCAAGCTTAGCGAAGGTGTGCGATCAACAGCTACTTCATGAACAATCTCATTATCCGCGACTTTCGCGTTAGCGGAGGTGTGCGATCAACACCTACTTCATGAACAACCCTGTTAGCTGCTACTTTCGATCTTAGAGGAGGTGTATGATCAACACCTACTTTATGAACTATCCCATTAGTCTTGACTTTCGCATGTAGCAGAGGTGTGCAATCAGCACCTGCTTTATGAACTGTCCCATTAACCGTGACTTTCACACGTAGCAGAACGGTTGATAGCTACTTCATGAACTGTGCCCTTAGCCATGACTTACACACGTAGCTGAGGACTGTGACAGACAGCTACTTCATGACTGCACTGTTAGCTGTGTTTTACACACGTAGCGGAGGTTACTGGTCGAAAGTTACTTCATGACCTGCACAGTTAGTCGTGACTTTCGCTTGTAGCCAGGCTGCTTGATCAACGCCTACTTTATGAACTGTGCCATTAGTTGTGACTTGCGCGTGCAATCGACAGCAACTGCAAAAAATCTATTAAAATTAAGAGTTTTTTCAAGCAACAAGGCTGGTCGCCGGAAGCGGTTAGTAAATAACATGAGCCAAATACGTTCTTCCATATTTCATAAAAGCCGGCACACATCGATGCTACTGAAAAGGGCTAATCTATAACTTTTGTTTCCCCCTTCAATCATCCTGTGTTTTGACAGACTGAACATACGCACATATTACATGTTCCTGCAAATGACGGTGCAAAAAAAAAAGTCCAGAAAGCTTGTTTTTTTAAGTGGAGGAATGAAGTAGATGTTTATCCGTTTTTCTATGACACTAGATCACGGTTTTATCTTATTATTATTTGGGGGAAAGGTTAGGTGATAATACGCGGTCGAAAACTTCACGGGAAGCTCTGCATTCTCCGTGGGTGAAGGCCGAAGGCCCTTTTTATATGCGATGCACAATGCACCTATCCAGATGGTTATTGCATAAACCGATTCTCACACACACGACGACCGCTCGCAACAGATTCCAAACCTTAATTATAGTCGGAATTTGTGGTCTGCCACATGCTTCGAGCGTTTGGGAAGTCTTCATTATTTTGTGCTATCGGGCTTGCTTTGAGGTAGAATTTTAAAATTTTGCGATTCAAATAAAATTGAACTGGTCAAGTGAAAAACTGGACTCGCCAGTGGTGAGCTGGATTCCCCACCCCTGAAAATAAATTATTGTTGTATTGTGATAATTTTAAAAATATCCCCACTGAATGTATCGCACTTTAGAGATGTTTAAATAAAATTGCATTGCAGTTGGAAAGTGTTTCATAATCAATGCTTTATGTATGATTGATCATTTTTGTTTTTATTTATTTCTAAAAATGCTTCTTATCCATCTCAGTTTCATACTAATTGAACTAATCGTCTCTCATCAGTAGTTTTAGTTTGCTAGTTTTGTTTATGGCATATTCTAATTTTGCTTCACTTTAGTTTCAGTTTAGGTTTTAGTTCACTAAGATAATGTGATTTTGCTCTTTTTACTAAGTCCTTCCTTTTTTCGGGGGGGGGGGGGGGGGGGGGGGGATCATTTTTTATTACATCTTTAAAATAGTTGTTTTTAAGTGATACAAAATGTACTGTGTATGCGAAGTAAAATGTGTACCATTCACTATAAAAATAACCAATTTCTCCATCTGTCCATCCATAATATTTGGCAAAAAATTTGGCGGGATATCACCAACTTGGTGACTTATTTTAATGATGTCAAATTGATGAAAATGTCGCCAAATTGATATAAAATGACACTAAATCAAAGAAATGGATGCCTAGTTGACGAAAATTCCATATATTGGGGAGAATATAAGAATAACCCATTTCTGTCTGTATTGTTTAGCAAAAAATTTGATGACAGTTTTGATGGCATATCGCCAACTTGGCAACTTTAATTTAAATGTTGTCAAATTGATGAAAGTGGCACCATATTGATAAAAATGATGCCTAATTGATGAAAAAAAATATATATTCTTTTTCAAATTTTAAAATTCAGCAAAATAAAATTTACAAAATCATATGCACATTAGACTATTTATATTTATTTTTTATAGTTTCAAAGATATTTGAAAAAACTCATTCAGACAGAAACTTTTTAAAGTTTCAATAGAACTTGATCCAAAATCTAATTATATACATTTGTAAGGCTTTCAATGAGTTATAAATTCTTGTTTATTGTTCAAAGCTATCTCTTTTAGTTTTTGAATTATAAGTATTAAAAACTTGGAACATGGAAAATTTTCAATTTTCTTCAACTTGACAAGACGATTACTCGAAAACTATATGAGATTTTTTTTATAAAAATAGATTTTAATACTAAATTTTCTAGTACACATTTTTGCCATTTACTGTGTATAATCTTTTATAGTTTACTGTATATTTCGAGTGAAAGTTATAAAAATGAAAAGAAAAAAAAAAGAAAATTCCAAATATTAAAATTATTTTTATATATTTATAATCTGGACCATATTTCTTACAAAACAAGAAAAATTATGTATATTTTTATCTATTAGGTTTGGGGGTATAAGCTCCAAAGTGTTTACATTTTTTGTAACACTCTATTTTTCCACCAGAGAAACCCCAACCATAGATATTATTCACATTAAAATATTGGAAAACTTTCGGGAAATTCGGAGAAGTTGGCAGATATGATATTGTCATGGTTCCAGCTAGTGGACAGGGTCTGATTATGATTCTTTGGGGCCTAAGCCAAAGAAATCAATGGCGGTCCTCATAACATCCAAATTCCAGTGAACCAACATAACTGTGTATGAGAATAATGTTACATTGTTACAAAATATTTAACACTAGAATGACGGAAGCAGTCATTTTGACAGCATAACTACTTTGAGAAACGATTCCTCCAAAACAGCTAATCCCAGCCCATTGAAATTTTATGACTTTTCTTATTTTCTTAAAGTTATTGAAAACACAGAAGAAAATTATTCTAGGTTTTATAATAAGAGAACAAATCAATGATCTTCCTAGAACGACAGACTTCAAAATATCCATCGTTCTTGTGTTAAACACTAAAGTGTATGGAAGAATCCTTTTCATTCTCTATGTACTATTAGCTAAGTATAAAGCTAAAAGTAATCTCATCTGGGAATTTATTATGGTAGTGGATAATGAAATAAAATACATTAGCAAAATTTTAAATCAAATTCTTTATTTAAATAAATTATAAAGACTTACTTTAAAATGAATTCTATAGCTTAATATATAAACTGTACTTTGGATGCATATTAACTATCTCTTATACTGAACATTGAAAATAATTACTTCATAAAAATATATTTAATTTCTATTTCTCCTAAAAACTGAAGTTGAAATCCACTTCTATTCAATTTAACTCTCTTGAGAATTTGTTAATTTTATTTTTCTACTTAATATGTTGCTATTAAAAATATTTGAATATTTCTTTTACATATAATTACTTTCCTTATATACATAGTATAATGTATAGGGAAAGCATTATAATGGGAGTCTAAAATTTGATTGGGTATTCGACAGAAGAGCACATTTTAAGCACCCCCCAACTTGAATCGATAGCTTTTGAGGTGATATGTGTGTATGTCCGTGAGTCTGTGAAGCCGACATCTTATGAATAAATAGAGCATTTTGAATGAAATTTGGGTTAAAAATTACAATCCATGAATACTGGAAGCCTATTGATTTTAAACACATTCAATGTTCAGAAGACCCCCAAATTTTTGAATAAAATTTTGAAAAAAAATCATTAGGAGTTAACCCAAGATACTTTAAACAAGAGGTAGGAAAGAGAGAGGGGGTTGCTTTTCGACCAGAAAAGCAGCTTGAAGTGTGATGGCATTGAGTTAGAAGTCCAGAATAGGGAACATAGAAATAAGTGTATAAAGTTTAGAAAGTTAGTGTTTATAATTCGAAAAGGAGATAAGATCATTCTTAATAAAATTTTAGATGAATGAAATTAAATGATCGCACTCATACATGTATAGGGCTATCATTAAAATATTATAATCAGGGGTTGAAAAATTGTTAACAAACCCAGTAACCAGAAAATTTTTTTAGTAGTCAGCCGGTCGTGGCATGCGAATGTGGGTATGTCAATATTTAATATAAAATATCACTATTATTTTTTTAATAATTATTATGCTTTTAAAATATTTTAATAAAAATTAATATAAAATATATAACAATATTAAATTTTTAAATTATTATATTAATCTTTTTAATAATAAAGCATCCTTTATTAATTTTGTGTTACTAAATTACTGATCTTGCCCTAATAATTACTGATCATCAGACAATTGTAAGAATAGTCTATATTTGCACCATGCCAAGCTAATGTTATTTAAAATATTTTGTACTAAAAATATTTTTTTAAGTACTTTTAGTAAAATTAAGATTAGAAGGATGTTCATTTTTAATTGAAATTAGATATTCAACTTTAGGTGCAAATATATCAAATTCTAATTTATGCTCTTCAAATGTATTTCTAATGAGTAATTCTTTCTTTCTTAAACATATATCTCAATTTCATTTACAATATGTTTAAAAGGTAATATTCCAGCATAAAAAGCACAATAAATGTAAAAATATCAGTGGATGCAAACAGATTGAAGAAATGGAAAATATTTAAAAATAAAACAAAATATACCACTGATCGTGTTTAAATAAAAAATGTTCGTGATATTACTAAACTGTCTTATAAATTACTAACTAAAAAATGAAACGCGTAAACCCATGAATATGCTGCGATGGATTTTTTTTGCTAGAGTCAATTTTTGATCTGAAATAGTCATTTTCATCCCAAGGATTTTATTGAAAAATGTCTTTGGAATCCCATTAAAGTTCTTTAAAAATTTGTATATTTTACGGAAGATGAAAAAATCAGGTTTTCCGAGAAAATGGGAAGTTTATTGCATAGGATAACTATTTAAAGAGGTCAATCAAAAGGAATAAAATTATGTTTTCTCTGTTATAATAATTTTCTTCGCATTTCTGCAAAAGTTAGCTCGCATTAATTTCGCGAATCGTTAAAAAACATACTTTCTATATTTGGTAACCAAATTTTAGAGGATCGTTGTTGGAAAAAAGAATGTAAACATCGCAATTCACATTTCCTATGAACATGCTGTTCATATTCTAATTTTTCTTGTGAACAACTCGCTTCATTCTCAGAAGTGAATTGCGACATTTTTTTCAACATGCGAATCATGCAAATTGAGTACCCAACGCGTATGCAAGTAATTTGCATATTTGGGGGCATTTATGAAAACAATATTATTCCAGAGCAATCCCATCTCCATGTATATATAGCGGACTCATTCAAAGGCACTTCAGAAGTAAGACGAGAAGTCGAAGTTAGTTCGACAAGACCAGAACGATCGACTTTCAGGTCGGTAGTTAGATGGACAGATGATGGAGCCTAGCAGGATGCTGATTGATGTGGATTTAAATCGTATTTAGTGGATGAATTATGTCTAAATGACCATACAATTAAAGGTCATTATGCTTACTTTTCGATAGTTTGTGAAGTCCCGTAAAGTGCTTTTACGGTATCAGTTTTACTTGGAAAATGCTTATCCAAATGTACCGTTTACCCCAAGTGTGACACCAGTCCAGGTGGCTTCGCAAGTGCACATACAAAGATGAGGTAATGTAGTTAGTTTTATTACCTTGATAACCTGAACTGCCTTTGAGATGGTCCGGAAAGCAATGAATGAAAATCTTTTGAGCATGTTTGCTCATACTGTACATATTACTGCTTTACCATAAAAATGTTACCAAATGATGTAATGCTATTTCGGTAATGGATTCTTCATTCACTAAAAAAAGTGATTAGTTTATCTAATACCACTCAGTCCTTCTTTTCAACAATGGACATTTATTTATAAAGTTTACTCCGCTACGCAGTTGAGAATTTCAACATTTCAATCTGCATAATTAAATTATATCTCTTCCATGATTATAAAGCATATAATGAATATCAATCGTATTTTCATCTCGCAAATGCACTTTTATTTTTATCTTTTGCAATAAATGTTTCTTAATTACTCACAATAGTGTGAATCCTATGCGAAACATTGCACTTGAAGGGTGTGGTCAAAGCAGTTAAGATTTCTTTGGAGATATCATAATATTTTTAGTGAAAAAGTGGAATACCTTTTACCAAAAATCGAAGTCCCGGAACAATGAGCAGAAAAAAAAAACGTAACAAATTCTGGAAAACTGGAATGTTTGTACCTAGTGTGCTTGGCTCTATACACTCAGGAAAAATTAAACATCATTAAAAAGCACCAAGCCATGACCTGTCCGTAACTAGTGGATAATGGAATGAAGTGTCACGCTCGCTTCGGATGCAGCTCCTTAGAAATTTTCGGGAGAAAAGGTGCAACTTAGAAATTTCCCGGAAAAGAGGAGTTGCTGTGGTAGCTTTTGAGAGATGCGGAATTTCCCGGTAAAAACAATGTGGATCTGCAAAACATTTTCATTCGCTCTCCTGTGCATTCCTCATGTTCATTTTTGAAATTTAAGGAGGATCGTAAGGTGTACGGCGGCGACGAGTGCACGCGATTTCCCTCAGCGCAATTTTTTCTGTGTGGGAAAAATGAAAAAAGAAGTCACTTTGCTTTTGCTTTTCAGTTTGCCAGAGTGAAAAAGTTGGTCGCCAGTGGCGACTGGGTGACCGTATTTTCAAGTCCTGATTATAATGCATATATTATTTATAATAAAAGCTGAAATATATCATGAAAAGTGTAGTAAATAAAAAAATTACATTTCAAGTATTTTAATAGAAATATGAATATAATCGTCGGATTTTTAAAAATATATATCCATTATATTAAACATCGATAATACTTTCTATATGTAATATAAACATGTATTTCAAAAATATCTAATTGCGTAAAAAATCTGACATACATATAAAATATATTGATGACTATGAAATATCATTAATTTAGTAGTTACATAACTACATAAATCGTTATATTAATAGGTGTAGTTTGGTTCTTGGGAAAAGGGGGAGTTGACTGTCAAATGAATGGTCAACGGCAATAGATTTTATTTACTCAACAAAAAGACATTGCATTTTGTGAGCTAGTAGAAGATTATAACCCTTGGCTAAGCCACTGGATATGTCAGTTTCACAAATATATTTTAGGCATGCAAAATTGAAGTTAATAAACTTTATACAGTTCATTTTCTCTTCATTCAACTTTATACTTTATACAGTTCAACTTTATACAGTTCATTTTCAAAAATACATAAGCTTTTTTGACACACATCGTAATGCTAAAGCAGCTGATATGTCAGACTCTGTTTATGGCAAAATTTTATTCTTTTTAAGGATTTCATTATAAAATTATGATAATTCTTTGATAACCTCACTCTGCACATATTTAACTTTGCTTTGTTTGGCATGCAAACAGCAACTTTTCAATTGGTTAATTTGAAGCACTATTGCTCTGATATATTTTACATTATACTTTTGATTTTCTTTTTGTAAATTTGTATCATTCTCTAGATCTTTTACCTTTTCTTTTAATTGCATATTTTCATATTTTGAATATTATCATCAGGTTTCAAGCCATTCGTTCTTTGATTTTCTTCAGTAGTTTCATCGTTTTCATAAACAATGCTCTCATTTCCATCAAGATTTATTGAGCTATTGACAGAAATTTTATATTCAGAAACTTCAATTACAGGTACTATACAGTCTGCTCTAAGCTTTTTCTTCATCACAGTTTCTGCTTCACTTTTCTGTTTTTTTAATCTTACTGATCGTTTACTTTTTAAACTTTGATTATTTACACATGATGGCAGATTAAAATGAGGAACAACTCCTTGTTTTAACAGGCTTTAAATTAAAAAATTTAGCTGAAAAATCTTTTTAAAAATCATCAGAAAAGTGACTTGAACAGACAGTAGCATCAGCGATGGTTATTTTATCTTCTCTTTTGCACTTCAAGACCCATCATTTATGGAGTGTAGGATCTTTTGGAAATCTATGAAAACTGATAGATCCCATTCATTTCCTATAATAATTTGAACACAAAGCAACCGCACAGTTCATTTTTGTGGTCACAAAACACTAATTTATATACAGCGATTAATCAAAAATACTAATATATATATATATATATATATATATATATATATATATATATATATATATATATATATATATATATATATATATACACTCTTTTGCAAAAAAAAGGAAGCACAATGAAGAAAGTGACTGTTTTTATTGAAATTAATTATGCGTACAGTTCATACACAGGTAATGAAATGATTACAAAATCAAGGCCATAGGATCAATCAAAGGTTAGCAATTGCACATTAAATTTTCAAATCAGTAATTGTGAAACCCCCCTTGGCGTCAATGCATGCATGGATACATCTAGGTAAGGAGTGATAAAGTTTCCCAATGTCATCCTGCAATACATTCTGCCAGGCATTCCTTAATTGTTGCTTCAGATCTGCTACATTTCAGGGTGCCCAAATGAGGCTGCATAGCATGTCCCATACATACTCAATTGGCCTTGCTGGCCAAGGAACAGTATCAACAGCAAGGAGACAGGCCACAGATATGCGAGCTATATGTGGCATTATTTTGTTGGAAAATGACCCCAGAATGACGTGCCATGAAGGGTAACGCAAATGACCGCAGGATTTCATCAACATATCATTGAGCTGTTAAAGTTGTACGCACGATGACTAGGGGCGACCTGCTGTCGTAAAGAGATAGCCTCCAACACCATCATACCAGGGGTAATGACTGTGTGCCTGTGTAAAACAAAGGCTGATTGGGACAGCTGGCCATGGTGCCTCCACACACGTACCCGATGGTCATCTGCTGAAAGACTGAAGTGTGATTCATCGCTGAACACTATGCGATGCCAGTCTGCTGGCAGCTATGATGCTTGGCTACGACACCATTTTAAACGACTCTGTCGATGTTGTGGGGTTATGGGCAGACATATTAATGGCCGCCGTGAGAGTAAACCCCACCTCAGTCAAGCACCATGAGATAGTACCACGAGTGGTATGGAAGAGGCTGTAGCACATTGGATGGCAGATAATTATGCCGTTGGGCCAGTTTAGGCCTGTTGCACAATTATCCGATCTTGCCTCGTATTCGTGCACCTTGGCCTTTCAGAGCCTTCATTCCGCTGATGAGTTCCTTGCAGCAACCATTGCTGCCAGCACTTTTGCATAGCAGTGTTCGTTCATTGTAGGTGGAGGCTTATTCCTCGGTATGACCAGCCAGTTTCACGCATCCTGACTATATGACCACGTTTGAACTCGTCTAATTGCTTATAAGGTCTTTGGCAATGTCATAACCAGGGCTCGAAAAATACGGTCGCCCAGTTGCTACTGGCGACCAACTTTTTCACTCTGGCGAATTGAAAAGCAAAAGCGAGTGACTTCTTCTTTTCATTTTTCATGCACAGAAAAAATTGAGCCGCGGGAAATCATGAGTGCTCATCGTCGCCATCCACCTTGCAATCCTCCTTAAATTTCAAAAATGAAAATGAGGAGAGCGAATGAAAAGCAAGGATGAAAATGTTTCGCAGATCCACAGAGTTTTTACAGGGAAGTTCAGCATCTCCCGAAAGCTACCCCAGCAACTCCTGCTTACCGGGAATTTTCTAAGTTGCATCATTTCTCCCAAAAATTTCTAAGGAACTGCATCCGGAATGGACGTGACGCATCATTCCATTGTCCACTACTTATGGACAAGTCGCGGCTAAGTGCTTTTTAATGATGTGTTTCATTTCTTTTGAGTGTATAGAGCAGAGCACACTAGGTACAAACATTCCGATTTTCCCAAATTGGCCATGTTTTTTTTTTCTGCACATTGTTCTGGGACTTTGATTTTTGGTAAAAGATATTCCAACTTTTTCGCTAATAATATTACAATACCTCCAAAGAAATCTTGGCCACGCCCTTCAAGTGCGATGTTCCACACAGGATTCACGCTTTTGTGCGTAATTAATAAACATTTATTGGAAAAGATAAAAAAAAAAACGCATTTGCGAGATAAAAATACGATCCTCTAAAATTTTGTTACCAAATATTGAAAGTTACGTTTTTTTAACGATTTGCGAAATTAATGCGAGCTAACTTTTGCAGAAATGTGAAGAAAATTATTATAACAGACAAAACATCATTTTATACCTTTTGATTGATCTCTTTAAATACTTAACCTAAGTAATAAACTTGTCATTGTCTCGGAAAACCCGATTTTTTCACCTCCCGGAAAATATATAAATTTTTAAAGGACTTTGATGGAATTCCAATGACATTTTTCATTGAAATCCTTGGGATGAAAATGTCTATTTCAGACAGAAATTTGGCCCTAGCAAAAAAAATCCATCGCAGCATATTCATGGGTTTACGTGTTTTCATTTATTAGTTAGTAATTTATAAGACAGTTTAGTAATATTGAGGACATCTTTTATTTAAACACGATCACCGGTATATCACGATCACCAGTAGCCACTGTTCACCTTGCAATCCTCCTTAAATTTCGAAAATGAAAGCGAAGAGAGCAAATGAAAATGTTTCACGGATCCATGGTGTTTTTACTGGGAAGTTCCGCATCTCCCGAAAGCTACCCCAGGAACTCATCTTTTCCGGGAAATTTCTAAGTTGCATCTCATGTCTCTTAAAAATTTCTAAGGAACTGCATCCGGAACGGACGTGACGCATCATTCCATTGTCCACTACTGATGGACAAGTCGCGGCTAGG
The DNA here is from genome assembly GCA_951213105.1 of Amaurobius ferox. Classification (NCBI taxonomy): domain Eukaryota; kingdom Metazoa; phylum Arthropoda; class Arachnida; order Araneae; family Amaurobiidae; genus Amaurobius; species Amaurobius ferox. The sequence goes on along the minus strand of OX578133.1, from coordinate 109,912,854 downwards.
TGCATTTTAATGATGTTTCATTTTTTCTGAGTGTATAGAGCCGAGCACACTAGGTACAAATGTTTCGATTTTCCTGAATTCGCTATGATTTTTTTTTCTGCACATTGTTCTGGGACTTTGATTTTTGGTAAAAGATATTCCAACTTTTTCGTTAATAATATTACGATATCTCCAAAGAAATCTTGGCCATGCCCTTCAAGTGCGATGTTCCGCACAGGATTCACACTTTTGTGCGTAATTAATAAACATTTAGTGGAAAAGATTAAAAAAAAATGCATTTGCGAGATAAAAATACAATCCTCTAAAATTTTGTTACCAAATATTGAAAGTATGTTTCTTTAACGATTCATGAAATTAATGCGAGCTAACTTTTGCAGAAATGCGAAGAAAATTATTATAACAGACAAAACGTCATTTTATACCTTTTGATTGACCTCTTTAAATACTTAACCTAAGCAATAAACTTGTCATTTTCTCAGAAAAGCCGATTTATTCATCTCCCAGAAAATATACAAATTTTTAAAGGACTTTGATGGAATTCCAAAGACATTTTTCATTGATATCCTTGGGATGAAAATGACTATTTCAGACCAAAAATTGGTCCTAGCAAAAAAATCCATTGCAGCATATTCATGGGTTTACGTGTTTAATTTATTAGTTAGTAATTTATAAGACAGTTTAGTAATATTGCGGACATCTTTTATTTAAACACGATCACTGGTATATTTTGTTTTATTTTTAAATATTTTCCATTTCTTCAATCTGTTTGCATCCACTGATATTTTTACATTTATTGTGCTTTTTATGCTGGAATATTACCTTTTAAACATATTGTAAATGAAATTGAGATATATGTTTAAGATAATGAAATTAAAACATTGTTATTTATTTAGGCATTTAGTATTATATATATAAGGCTCATTAGAAATACATTTGAAGAGTATAAATTAGAATTTGATTTATATTTGCAGCCAAAGTTGAATATCTAATTTCAATAAACATCCTTCGAATCTTAATATTACTAAAAGTACTTAAAATTATTTTTAGTTCAAAACATTTTGAATAACACTGGCTTGGCAAGGTGCAAATATAGACTAGTCTGACGATCAGTAATTATTAGGGCAAGATCAGTAATTTAGTAACACAAAATTAAAAAATAATGCTTTATTATTAAAAAGATTAATATAATAATTCAAAAAATTAATATTGTTAGATATTTCATATTAATTTTTATTAAAATATTTTAAAAACATAATAATTATTAGAAAAGTAATAGTGATATTTTATATTTTATATTGACATACTCACATTGGTGCGCCACTAAGAAACTAAGCTACTAAGAAATTTTTCTGGCTACTAGGTTTGTTGACAATTTTTCAACCCCTGGTCGTAATGACATTATTGGTTGTGTTTCCACGGAACTGCAATACTGATAATGAGCAAAAATAAACCGCGCATATTTTTAACTTGTTTTATAGGATGCTAGTTGCGCAGTAGAAGCATGCATTATGACCAAAGTTAACACTCATTGGCCTTGCAAATTTAATCATTTGCATACTTGGTATAAAGGAATTTGCATGCAAAATTTCGAAATGATCGGATTATTTTTCACAGGTGCTTCGTCTTTTTGCATGAGTGTAACACAGTCAATGCTTTCCCATAGAACTGAATACTACTCTGAGAAACAGGTACTTCTCTCTGTAACTCAGTGATGTCACAAATGGCGATAATGTCCACTTTCTAGAATACTGTCAACAGCGGCATTCTGGTCTTTTGATCTCTGATGCCCCCTGGAGATAACGGACCTTGACCCCATCCACTAGTACTAGTTTATCTCCCAGGACGAGGGTTGAATCTGGCATTGTCACGGACGTCTTTACTGCACTCACACATTTCGTTCTCCTCCTCCATTTATAAATATTTTATCTGTATCGTGCTTTTCTATTGAAGTTAAAACCAAGAAAGTCCTACCAGTACCGGAAGATTAAGAGGAATTCCTTGAACTTTGATTGTAAAGCTCCATCCTCTTTTGTTAGCCCCCCATTTACCTTCGTTAACCACTGAAGTGAAGAAACCATAGCCCATGAGGAAAGAACGAAATGATTGAAAAGAAAAGGGATGAATGAGGTATTGGTTTTCGCTCCCTTGTTGCCTGTGTACTCTCTCCAAAATAGCTGCCGACATTACAGGAAATAAGAATAGAGAAGGAATTCCGCATTCACTCATTTGACAGAGTATTCAATTTATCAATATGGGGTGCATCATAGTTGAGTTTACAAATGAAGGGTTCTGCAGACAGAAGTGCACAGATTTCAAGGAGATTTTCTTTGAAAAGCAGAACTTTTGAGGAGAAAAATCTATTAAAAAAACTGAATTTTTTGGCAAAAAGCAAAATTCTGCTGAAAAGCAGAACCTCATGCCTGTATTGTACAAATTAAGTTGACAGAAAAGATATATATATAAAATAAAATAACAAAAATAAATATCTTTACAAACACACAAAATATTTTTTTAAACAATTAAGTGCTGATGAAGTATTTGTTGTAAAATTACAAGTTTCAACATGCTTGTTAGCAAAGCTTAATACTTCCTTCTATTCTACATTTGCACTTGTTACTAGCATCAGACCGATAGGTAACATCCATGCAGTTTCTTTCATTATGTTTATTATATTATATTGCAATCAATGTTTGTTTCACTCATTAGTTTCCTTTAATAATTGATTAAACTAAGTACATATTATACATACAATACAATACCAGTCTAAGTTTTTGGGGATAGAGACTGTCAAATTTAATATTTTTGAAGTTTGCATCAAATTATAAAAATTTTAAAGTTTTAAGTTTTATACATACATAAAATGAAATGTAATTAACAATAATAAGTGAATAATTAATAACCTTCCAACAGATACTTCGAAAATGTGAATTTCTTAATTTTCCTTTTACTCCAGAGGAACGTAGATTTTCTATATAATACTTTGTACAAAATAAGGCATTCCATTCTTGCCTGAAATATTTGAAGAAACAAATCAGTATAGATATAAATTATGTAATATACAGGGAAAATAAATAATATAGATATATACACTCATGTCCAAAAGTTAAGCAACAAAGTGAAAAAAGTGGATAAAAAGAAAAATATTTATTCGAATCCATTGAAATTTTCACAGATCATGGGCTATAACAAAAGACACTAGCGTGGGCAAATGCAAATAAAATTATCAATAAATTAAATAATAAAGATAAACAAAAACATAGGACTTTGGGTGGCAAAAATAGTTCACTGGTGGAGTTCTGTCAATAAGGAATATGATGACCTTTGCTGGAAACACATGCATAGGATCTTTTTCTTAGCATAGATTCATGCTAAGAAAAAGATCATCTATGGCAGTTTGGGGTATCTGTGCCCATTTATAGATCAGACATGTTCTTAGCTCGTAAAGGTTCCAAGGAGGGTTATGAAGAGAACTTAAATGTCTCCTAAGCATGTCCCATACATGCTCAATGGGATTCAAGTTGGGTGATCTTGATAGCCATTCCATACGAAGCAGTGTTTCTGATTCTAAGTACTGGCTGACAATGCGAGCTCTGTGAACTTGCACATTATTGTCCATAAAAATGGCATCAGGACTCACAGCCGTAAGAAATGGGTAAACATATTGAGCAAGAATGTAATTTCTATACCACACTGCAGTCACAGTACCGGTAGGGAAGAAGTAGAGATCAGTATAGGCACCAACAGCAATCCCTGCCCAAACCATCTGTCGTGACAAAATAGATTATCAGAGATATATTTCTATATTTTTCTTAATTAATTTAATTTTATTTTCTATTTATTTGAGAACACACACACACTTTTAAAAACTACTTTTTAGCTTTGGCGAAAACAGCTACTCTCATGAAAGCAATTCATTCAACATTAAAGCATAGCAATATTCTACTTTTGTTAAAGAGAATGGCAATTCTGAACACCTGCTGAATGTTTTGAGATACTAAAAAAAATCTGGAGAATAAGAGAGATTTTCATTCCCAACAGTAAAAGCAATATAATTGAAGAATCAGTGTAACATTTATTGTGAGATATTGTCAAGCATTCTAAGACCACCCAGATATAGCTAGGAAAAGTACTTTCTACGAAGATAATCTCACCATTTAAAAATTCCCTTTCACCGATAAGAAACATTCATAACATTAAATTGTCAAAGCAAACAATTTATGGCTGTTTGTCATTCCCATGGCATGAGAGGGCTGAGCAGTGCCCTCTGAACTGCTGTTTTAGCCATATAAATAGAGATCTGTAGTGGGGCATTGTAAATAGTCAGAGGTGGGGAATTATTGAAAATTCTTACCAATAAAAAAAAAAAAAAAATCTACCAGCTAGAAAAAAAATATCTACCAACCAGTTTGAGTGCACTGTTGCACTGATTAAGATTCTCAATTTTTATTAGCAAAAAGAAATAAAATCCCAAAATGCATTTTTTACATACACTTTAACACATTTCGCACAAGTTTAAATACAATACCAAAATAATGAAATTATACATATTGCTAGACTTTTATAGCTTTTTCTATTAAAATGTACAATGTGTGCACAACTTAATTTTTATTAAAAATAATAATTGAAAATTTGAACATATACCTAAGTATATGTAGCACTGGCAGCAACATTAACGGAACATAAATTGAATGTAAATCATTAGAATAAGAAATGCATTTATTTTAAAACTTAGTACCTTATGATGTAGGAATGTCAGTTGTTATTTAAAAAAATTGTATATAGATGGTTAATTATTACTAGTCAGAGTTTTCCTCAGAATTGAAACAGGCCAGGATGCTATTACCCAAAAAGAGCACTTAAAATAATGGAAGGCAATAAGTTACAGAGCAGAATTGCACGTGCCCTCACAACAGTTGCATCATTAGATATGAGCCTACGTAGATGTCGACTATGCGGTTGACAGCTACTTCATCAACTGCATTAGGCATGACTTGCTAGCATAACGGAAGTGCGCGATTGACAGATATTGCTAGACAATATCAAAATATATCTATATATCTGGATAGAATGATTTAGAATAGCAGAGATAACGCTGCGAAAAACCTTGATGAATGTTTTTGTGCAATGAAACAAGTACAAAGTAGGTTGAAAAAAAAACTCAGCTCACTTTATTTCGTGAATAAATAAATCATGTCGGCAAATTACACATCTTGGTAAATACTATGCCAATCATAAACAATACTTTGTACAATAGAGCTTATAAGCTCGTATAGACTTTAGTAATTAGCAGAATTTTCTTGAAGCATTTGTAATAATAAAATACTTATACTACCTCAATCAATTGCATGCATTTGAAGCCACTAATGTTGGTATCACACTTGGCCAAAAGTTCCATTGGACGAAGCACAGATAAACTTTCCTGCGACTCCACACAATTCAACATAAGTAAAATTTAATGACTTAACATGACAACACATAACTTCTAGTTACAAATAGCCATCATACTGCAGAGTCTGTGTTATTTAATAAACATATCTGACTTTTACACATGTTATGTACATACCAACTAAGAATTTCACCGACTTTTCACAGTCGTATGTCAGCAGTCGTCTGCCAATCAATCAGGTCTGATCTCAGTCACGGACTGCTCAGGTTCATCCTGATTCGATCTGCTTTGCTTCAAGAAGGTTTTGCCTTATATATCCGAAAACGGAATCATTCTGGAAATGCCTCCGGATGTGCAAATGAGATGCGTACGCATTGAGAATTAGATTTGCATGAAATAGCATGTGGGAAAATCATCACGGTTCACACCCGAGAATAAAGAGTCATTCACAATAAATTTACATGAACACCCGTTCAAGGGAAACGTGAATCGTGTTACATTAATTTTTCCAACAGCTATTTTATGAACTGTGCCATTAAGCATGACTTTTGCACATAACTGAGATGCACAATTGACAGCTACTTCATGAACTGCACCATTAGACATGACTTTCACACGCAGCGGAGATGTGCGATCAACACCTAATTCATGAATTATCTGTTAGGAAAACGTGAGTAAACAAATGCAATTCACGATTCCCCTAAATGTTGTTCAACTAATAAATTCTTTCTGAATGACTCACTTCGTTCTCGGGAGTGAACTGCAACATTTTTTCAGTATGCGAATCATGCACTTGACATGTATGTAAGTAATTTGCATATCCAAGGGGCATTTCTGGTTACAATTGCATTCTGGAACGATCCAATCTTCGGGTATATATGCTGGACTCATCTTAAAGCAGTTGCATTTTTCTGATGCAATTTAATCGTAATTAAAATCTGGATTCAATTTGACATTCAGTTCAATGTTCGGTTCCAGTGATTTTTGCCTAGTGGTCAGTACCACAATGTTAAGTTTGATCTTGTTATTGATCAAAATGTTTCTTTACTTAAGGTCGATGTTTAAGTCTCGGATGGAGAATTTTGGTAATGAATCCTTTTGTTTGGGACTAATTCTTCAAAGGAACCTTTTGCCATGTGTGTTATCTGTTCTGATGGTTTCAATGAGTGCACACTTAAGTTTTGGGGTAATGTAACATTTTATTACCCTCGAGTCCGCAACTGCTTTAAAATGGCCCAGTATACAGCGAAACTACTTCGAGCTTGTTATAGCTCATGATTTTGTAAATACGAATGCTTTACCTAATGTATTACCAAGTGATGTAGATATTGGTAATGGATGCCTGACACAATAAAGTGATTAGACTTTTTGCTTCTTTATACGAGGAGAAAATCGATGTGCTATTCTAGGAGGATAATTCGTTCAAAATAAATTTTCACTTAAGTGTTTCTATCCAACGTCATATTTTAAACTGTACCATTAAGCATGACTTTTGCATGTAGCTGAGGTGTACAATCGGCAGCTACTTCATGAACTGCACTGTTAGCAATGACTTTCACGAGCAGAGGAGGTGTGAGATCAACACCTACTTTATGAACTATCCCGTTAAAAGTGACTTTAGTCTGTAGCAGAGGTACGCAATTGACAGTAACTTCAGTAACTACACCATTAGTTGTCGTTTGCATGCGTAATGGAGGGGTGCGATCGACAGATACTTCATGAACTGCCTCGTTAGCTGTGACTTTTGCACGTAGTGGAGGTGTGTGATCAACACCTACTTCATGAACTATCCCATTAGCCGTGACTTTCGTGCATAGCAGAGGTGTGCGATCAACACCTACTTCATGAACTATCCCGCTAGCCGTGACTTTCGCTTGTAGCGGGGGTGAGCGATTAACAGCTACTTCATGAACTGTACTATTAGTCGTGGTTTGCACATGTAGTGGAGGTGAATGGTAGAAAGATACTTCATGAACTGCACTGTTAGCCATGATGTTTACACGTAGCGGGGCTGTGTGATCAACACCTACTTTATGAACACACTGCACCGTTAGCTACGACTTGCGCACAATCGACAGCTACTGCAAAAAATATATTAAAAGTTAAGCGTTTTTTCAAAAAATAACAGAGCTGGTCACCAGAGGCATATAATAAATAACATGAAGCAAATACATTCACCCATATTTCATCAAAGCTGGCAAAGATCAAAGCTACTGAAAAGGGCTATTCAACATAACTTTTCTCCCCCTCCCCCTTCAATCATCCTGTGTTTTGATAGACTCAAAATAAACACATACATGTTCCTGCAAATAATGGTAAAAAAAGAAAAAAACTAGTCCAGAAAGCAAAAATTTTAAATATTAGTTTTAAAGCAAAAATGCTTACCGAGATCAAACTTTCAGAATGTTTTACACAAGTTGAAAAGACAAAGTAAATAAAAACAACTTTGAAAGTTTTTATCAATTGGGAAAGGGAATGTATTTGTTGTATTTTTTTTCTTTTAATGGAGGAATGAAGCAGAGTGAGGGATGTTTATCTGTTTTTATTTGGCACTAGATCACAGTTTTATCTTATTATTATTATTTGGGGGAAGTGGGAGGTGATAACATGCAATCGAAAACTTCGAGGGAAGAGCCAGCTAGCTCTGCATTCTCCGTGGGTGAAAGGCCCCTTTTATACGTGATGCACAATGCAACCATCCGGGTGGTTTTTGCCCAAACCGATTTTCACATTCACGATGACCGCTCACAACCAATTCCGAATCTAAATTATAGTCGGAATGTGCGGTCTGCCACATATTTTGAGCCATTGGGAAGTCCCTATAATTTTGTGCATTGGCGTTTGTTTTGAGGTAAAATTTTAAAATTTTGTGGCTGAAATAAAATTGGACTCACTAGTGGTGAGTTGGTGAGTGGGATTTTTCACACCTGTAAATAGTCTGTGGTTGTCTGTCAGTAGTAAATGTTTCATGAGAAGTCACTATGCTTCCACGATGACAGAGGGTGTCACATGAGTAAGTTACGGAGTTTGAAAGTGGTCGAATGATCGGCCTTTGTGAAGGGTTTTTTTTCTTATCGCACAATAGTAGCTCATATGGAGTGCAATGCCATGACAATGATATGAGTGTGGAAGAAGTGGACTGAGGAGAACTGGACGAGTCACAAATCTGGCAGTGGATGATGAAATATTACATCAGCACGGGATGATAGACACCTTATCCACATGACAGTGATGGACTGTATAGCTTCATCTTGACAGCTGGCAGAACGTTGGAGCAATGCTACAGGTGTGTCGTTGTCTGATCCAACAATTCGTCGGCATCTGTTGCACTTTGGACTACGTGGGAGAATTTCTTTCTACAGAATTCCCATAACACAAAACCATTGACGGCTGCGGCTACAATGGGCTCATCAATATAGACACTGGTGTGCCGATTGGTAACAAGTCGTCTTTTCCAGTGAATACCACTTTAATTTGGGGTACAGTGATGGCCGTGTCCATGTTAAGCACTACACTGGTGTAATGCCACCTTGTGGAGTGCGTTATCCAACGTCAAACTGGACGAATGCCAAGCGTGATTGTCTGGGGCACCATTGGGTGTCTTGGACGATTTTAGCTGCTAAGAATTGTGGCAATTTCAACAGCTAGCAATACATCTGAAAAGTTCTGGAGCCCGAAGTCACATCCTTCCTTCAACATATTCCTGGATTTGTATTAAACAGGACAATGCCCATCCACATGTTACTAGGAATGTTCAAGTCTTCTTTTCAGCACAACAGTTACAGCTTCTTCCTCGGTCTGGTCATTCATCGGATATGTTGCTTATTGAACGTGTCTAGGATTTCATCAGTCAGTGTCACGCTCATGACATGTGTAACGCAGCTAATACAGATGAACTTGGGGTTCGGATAGAAGAAATCTAGAATGCTCTTTCTCGGGTACAAACCTCAGGTCCAAATTAAAAATCTGTTTGATTTGATGCCACATCGTATAGAAGCATTTATTGCAGTGGGTGGTGGCTTCCACCACATACTGATTTTTGACATGTAATATTGTTTTCTTGCTTTGAAAATTTAATTGTTTATTTTTATCAATGCAGGTTGTTTGTGGAATAAATTTCATACAATTCTGATGATTCCTTTATGGTGTTGCAATTTTTACAAACAGGAGTTTATTATCTAAGTTTGTTTTCTGAAAATTTATTATTTCGCAGTGCCTCAATTCAAATGTCTAGAAGAAAGAAGCATTGCTTTAAAATTTTTTGATGATTGTCATTTTTTATTATTTTTTTGTTGCCTAATTTGACTTGTAGCTCAGTTATAAGAGGATATATTGTTAAAATTATGTGTATATTTCTCAAAATATTTTTTCTTGACAATGTGGTTCAATCGACAACTCAATTTTGAGAAAAGTACTGCATCTGAAAAAAACCAAAAAACCATGATTTTTAAAACTAAAAAATAAATTTTTCAATTTTGTCTATGAAATGCAGCATGGCACTTAAAGCAGTCGCTTCTCAGCCTCATCCCTCATCATGGCCCTGCTTGTGTACAGTGGCCAGCATATTCTCCAGATCTCAATCCCATCGAAAATCTTTGGGATATCCTAGGAAACACGTCTATCCCCTCTAACTCTTCTCCAAGAGCTGAACATATCCCTTCTACAGGAATGGCAGCTATTGCCCTCTGCAACTATGGATCCCATAATTGAAGGGATGAAACATCAATATGACGCTTGTGTCAAAGTCAGGGGAGGGCAGATCCAATATTAAAGCTTGTTTGCTTTGTTTGTATAGCAAATAAAACTTTTCTGAATGTACTGAATGTTAAGAAAGCAGTTAAAGGATAAAAAATATATCTAAATATATTTTCTTTAACTGTATTATTATACTCATGAATATATTACTCAATTGACTATCTTCTTGTGAAATTTGAGGTCAATTAAAGCAGAACTTTTTGGGTTATGTCGGATTTACTGTTGCGTGGCTAACTTTGGAAGGCAGTGTACTTATGTATATCATACCATTCTTCACAATCAAAGTTTTTGAAGCATGGATGACTTAGCGAGTTTACAAAAGAAATTTTAAAGACAAAAGTTTTCATGTTCAAGAACAAAGTATGAGGTAATTGTAAATACTGTATTTTATCCTTCGTCACTGGAAATGAAAATTATTTTGTCATTTTTTCTTATGATACATTGAAAACTATCTTTTGCTAAAATACTCCTAATAATGCCCTTTTATTTAAAACAGTGGTGATTGCTTTTACATCATAACTACCCAAGTGAACAAAATGTTCCTATTTGTTCTCTTTTTCTATCTAAAAAGAAGTCAATTATCATAAATTTTTTGGAAATGCATCCCACCTCATCTGCATATTATTTGTATCTTCCCTAAGAGGGAATAGCAAACGCTTGCTTTATAGTTTCACTGTTTCATCACGAATAAGATAATTTTAAATACTATTTAACAAATAGCACATGTTCATTTCAGTTCTGCATTAATTGTTACTTGATATTAATTAAACATAATGATCTTATCTTCAAAAACAGTTTTCAGCACAAATAATTTAATTCCACATTGCAAATGAAAATTTAATATACAAACTGAAACTCTTTAAAAATTGATCAGTTTTCTGACAGATCAACAGTGATACCTTTTAGACATACTGTTAGACAAGAGTTTTTTATTTCGTCTTCACTTTGAGCATTTGAAATTGCCTCATAATCGAGCACATTTGGCGTATTAATCTGTCCGCTGCAAGAAAGTGCGCCTGCTACAACATTAGTTGAACCAGGAATGTATTAAATGTTTGTAGTAAAATGACTTATGAATTCCAGAAGTCTTAATTGTCATTTTCTCGGTTTTTTTTGTTGAAACGCAAATGTGATCAGTGTATAAAATAAAATTATGCCTTCCATCATATGCCGAAAATGCTTTACAGCAGAATCTGCTGCGAGAAGCTCATGATTGTAAGTGCTGTACCTGCATTCTGGGGCATTTAGTTTATGTGAAAAAAACCTTAATGGGCATAGCTTCTTCTATTGATTTTGTTGTGCTCCACATCCGATTGCCACAAGTGATGAGTCTACAGATAGTGAAAATTCACAATCTGTTGTGGGATAAGTTAATAATGATGCATTCGAAAGTAAATCTTTACATGCTTGAAAAGCAACTTTTATGTCTTCTGCCCACTGTACTTGTGTACTGTCAAGATTTTATTCCCTGGTATCAAATCGTAAAGAACAGCCTGTATTCTTGATACTTGTGGTAAAAACCTGCGATAACAGTTGAACATTGCTAAAAATCGAAGTAAACCTTGCTCGGATTTTGGCAGTAGAAACTCTGTCTGTTAGAGGAGAAATGCCATCTGCCATAACCATATGTCCTAAAAATTTTATCTCAGGTTGAAGAAAAATGCATTTGGAAGTATGTATAATCACTCCATACTGCAGAAAACACTCAAAGACTATGCATAAGTGTTCTTGATGTTTCTCTTCATTTTCTGATGTGATTAAGAAATCGTCAATATAAATGAAACAGAAAGCTAGATCGTTTCGTGTAACAATTCATGCATAAATCTCTGGAAGGTTTAACCCTTTCGCGACGATCGGCACGCCCACGTGCCAGCTGCGAACTTGCATTCAAGGACGAACGGCACTCCCTCGGGCCAGAGGAAATTTTACCGCAAGCGGAGAGTGGCACCTATAAGTGCCACTACGCAGAACGTTTTAATTTGTGTACTAGATGGTGTTACTTGTCCATGGAACTAACTTCAATGTATTTTGCATAGGCATGACCTTGGCAGAAGAGGATCGAATAAATTATTTCTCCATTTGGAGCGGTGAAAATCATTTTGTAATATAAACAAACAGAGTAATTCTCGTAGCATCAACAATTTTATAATTGAGTTTCGGTTTTTATTTTTATTTCAGCGTTATGATTTCGTTGGTGAATCATAGGAATATAAGAGAGTATTTTTTTTTGTTTGGGTTTTAGAGGCAGTGAAATTATTCGTTTATTTCGGATAAAAGAATGGGAGCAACTAACGAGTATTTTGTATTCAGATTTGTACGAAAATTATACATCAAATAGAACATAAATATTTCTTTTATTCCTGAAAAAAGTAGATTTCTGTGTTGAATAGGTGATTTTTAGTGAATTTTTTTCGAGAGTTAGGCTTAGCGCAAAAAATGCGCCGTCCTTTTCGACCAGTTCGGAAGCGAAGCGCTTCGTCTTTTGGGCCGCGACAGCTCCGGAATGCCGCCGTCCCGAAAGGGTTAAGTATTACATAAACTGAATGGCATAAACAGAAATTCAAACAGTCCGAAAGGCGTAATCACTGCTATTTTTAGGACATCATTATGTTCCACATGGAATTTGGTAGTATGTACGTACTAAATCCAGAGTTGAAAATACCCTTTCCCCTTTGAGGTTTTGTATAAAATCATGTATATGAGCTTGCATATTGATCTGAGATGGATACTGAATTTAGATTTTTATAATCACTGCATACCGGAAAACCACAGTTTTTTTTTTTTTTGCACGACGTGAATGGCTTGCATATGGACAAATAGACCTTCTATAAATTACTTGTCACTGCAAAAATTCAAATTTTTTTTTAGCAGCTAAGCTGAAGCTAATCGTCTTGCTTTTGCATAAACCGAAGGTCCTAGCATCTGAATACAGTGAGTTGTACTATGTTTTATGGATTGCAGGGAATTGGTCTGGGTCAAATTTGGAAATTTTGTTAGCAACCGAGAATAGGGTGAATTCCTACTCAACATTGTGAGCCCCAGTGAGGGTATCTGTGACGTCGTACTTTCTTTAATACTAACTTTAGTACAGCTGTCTATTAATCATCGATTTTTCATGTCGACTAATAACCCAAATTCTGTTAGGAAATCAGCAGCTAAAATTGCTCGTGAAACATCTGCAATTACAAAATTCCAAACAAATTTTCGATGAAATCCAAATTTTACAATCAATTGTTTTATTCCAAATGTTCTGATCTTAGTATCGTTTGCTGTGTATAAAGGGAATTCTTATTTTGCTGTGGCAGTATGTCCTTTACTTGGAAGAACTAAAATCATGGCACTGCTATTGACGAGAAATTCTATATGAGATAAATGGTCATATAAAAATAAGTGACTATTTTCTACGCATCTATTCAACATTGCAGAAATGAGCCCCCTAGTTTTCTATCGAAAATTTGCATGGCTTTACACACTTACGAGCTTTTTCTTGAAAATTTTCATGATACCAACAAATATCATCTTTTCTGGATTGCGATCGATACCTTGATCACGATTGAGTTCAGAGTCTGGATCGATCATTAGTTTGCATTCTAGACAGGTGCTCTACTGTTTTTGTCAGATTTGCAACTTAAGCTTCTAAGTGTAAAATATGCTTATCCTCTGCTACTTCCGATACTGAAAGTGATGATGAAACATCACAGATTTTATCCACCATTTCAGTAATTTTTTGCAGCAATTCTGCGCTTATTGATAAAATTTGTTGTACATGTACTGGTAATCGTTGAAAAAACAAAGTGCAAAGTACGTCTTCGGGTATCTTCCTGCAAGATCTTGCATTTCACGAAGTAAATGACCTATCTTCCAAATGTAAATCTTGCAAAAGGATGCAAAGTCTTGTTACTTCTGAATCTGCAAAGTGCAAAATGATAATTTTTTCAACATTGAATAAGGTTCATTTTCTGGAAGTATGTGAATCAGATCTGTGACATGAGTCAATATATCATAGTCCAGTGCTGCAGTTATGCAATGAAATTTTGCTTTTATGTTAATGGTTTCGGAAATCAAGAATTGAGAGTCCAGATGCAAAAACCATAATTCTGGGTTTGTTTCCCAGAACAGAGGTGCTTTAAAAGCCACTTTTGTATAGGATTTAAGCCCATTTTTCAAAATGAAATTCCTTGAGTTTTCCAGGTTCGTCCTGTTGATTTCATCAAAATTCCAGGTACTATATACTGCCATTTTAATGCCAATTTCAAAATATAATTTTAGACTTAATTATCTTTACCAAGAATACACGATTGTGAATAAAAACCATTCAAAATAATTCCATATATTCTATATTTGTATACAATTTAGTTTACATATATATATATATATATATATATATAACTTCAACTTTTAAAAACAAACATTATAAGCATCAAAAGGTATATAGGAAACAATGAAATAATTCTACAAGACATCCTCTGAGCACCAGAAAAGGAAGTTAATGTGCATATGTTATTTAAATTAACATCATACTTAAAACAATTTACGATCTCATTAAATGTTTTGATAGTTCCTTTATTTCTAAATCAATATTATTTGATTCTAGAGCCATATCCTGAGTAAGTTTAGCCTTTTTTTCCTGAAGTATTGCAATCTGGTCATTAATTTTTTTTTTCTGGTGTTCAGATTTCATTTTCTCTTCGCTTTTTGATTTTTCAGCATCTAAAGCTTGGCGATATCTTGACCGTGCAATTTAATTATGCTGTAACATGTTTTTCATGATGGAGATATTCAAAACACTATCGTATGCCTTTATGGAATCGTACACAGTACGGAAAGCTATGAGAGATTGTTCATGGAGATTCGGAACCAGTATATCTTTGTTGTTTGAAAAACCACTCTCAACAGAGACATTTCCATGAGATAAAATTAACACAATCTGAACTACAGACCAAAGGTCTTCATAAGTCTTCATTTCCAATTAAAGACATGTAACAATTATCCAAACGAGTTTTATTTTCACACACACAAAATGCAAGAAATTTATTCTTCCACCGAATCTTGGAGAATTGGCACAGCTCAGAAAACCGTTGCTTAGCTCTATCCGCTGCTACCCCTGAAATCAAGTCTTTTCATGTAGATTTCGTAAAAGCACAGTCATTCTTTGTTCACATAATACACTACATTAGTACATATGGTTTTGGGATTCAGGCATGAAGTTGCTTTCATCAGGAAGTTTACTGGACATCTTTCAATAATTTTAGAAGTTATGCCAATTAGAAACTTCTTGCATTCATAGCAAAACTTTAATTCTTGAAGTGGAGAAACACTACTCTTTGACAGATACTGTAAAGTGGCAATACCAAGATTTATGTTTTTACGATTATGGTTATTATCTTTTAAGTGGACATCAATATCAAATAACTTTTCAGGTGTAGAAGCTTCAGACAGAAACAGTTGGCTTAAAGAACTTTGACATCAATTGGCGAAGAATAAAATAAATATTGTCATACAAAAAAGGTACCATTGGTTGGGCAGTTTGAAATGTTTTCAAAAAGGTCTCAAGTGCACCAGCAACGGATGAGAAAAAAGCAATTTTTGACAAAATAATTAGCTTATCATGACAAGTATTCTGCACAATTTCGCCCATCATATTTTTTTGGAGCATTTTCTTGCTTTCAATGTATTGCTTAATATAAGAAAATACTGTTATTACCCGTTCTGCAACCTCTACATTTTCTACGCATCGAATAGTACAGAATTTTAATGGGAAAGTATGATTTCCAGTAATAGCCACAAAATCAGCTCTTTTAGCAGTACTGTTTTTGAACAATCTAAAAATGGATTTAAAAAAAGCATTCAAGTTCCAGTTAGTTTTCTTATGTCCAGTCTGATAGGCTCCATGGACAACATGCAATCCACAAGTTCCTAAATCAAGGAGTTTGCAACCATTTTTATCAAGCAAATAAATCTTCTTGAATATCTCTAAGAAATTTAAAATTCACATTTGGGCAGTCATAGATATATGCAGAAGAAAATTTAAATTAAGTTCAGAAATGCCCTCTTTAAAAGCCTTAATTAAATCAATTGCAGTAGCATGTGAAAGAAAAATTGAAGTAAGGTAACGAGTACACACTTGATTTAAACTTTTAGACACACCAAAAAAAAAAAAATCTTATAACCAAATCCATTTGTCCCTTTTGTGCAATTCTGTTTAATGCTTCATCAAAGCATAACACAAACTTTGTATCACAAAGCTCTGAAACAAATAAATTACTGAAATATGGTGAAAGTCCAAAACATATGAGATAAGCCATTTTACTACTTCCTATCGAGATATTTTGGGCTATTTTATTATCTGGAAACATTTCAGAAAATATTGGTGCAACATCAGAAAATGAATTATATGTTGAATGAGACTGTACCAGCTTCATTGCCCATAAAGCTTCGGCTTTGAAAGAATCTTCTTTTAATACAAAATTTGTTAAGCTTCTACTTCCTTGTAGAACTTCATATGAAGACTGAACAGCTTGTGCATCAATTAACTCCACTTGTTGAGAAGACATGTTTTCACTGCTTTTGTTCTCAACCAATGCTGTATGTCTAGAGCTTTGCTTTTCAAAAAACATAATTTTACTTTGAGATAGATAATTTATTCTCAATAGAAATTTTTCGTGCTTCTTACTCTTCTTGTGGCTTGTCAGAGCTTGTTTCCCAATATTACTTAAATATATAGGTTTTATACAAAGTTTGCAAAATGCATCATATGGGTTTTTAGAAACAGACTTTATCCATTTGCTGAACTCTGGATATAATTTTTCATATTTCTAATCACCATTATATTTACTTTTCGTGTTCATTGTCTCTAAACAAAGTTTCAAGTAACTGAAATTCTAATCCAACACGTACTGAAAAACAACTAAGGTTACAAGATTATAATTTCGCCAAAGCCGATCAAATGGCACCTATTCTATCACAAACTGTAAATTGGGGATTTTGATCAGCATGACTAGTACTATTTATATAACGAACTTGAGGGGAAAAAAAATGAGATAATCATCTGATTCCAGGTGTTTTGATAAATATTTAAAGCTAAAGAATCTTAAAATAATAAAAGGTGTATGTTTATGTCATGCATAACGGGGATCCCAAGCTACCAATACCCACGAAATTCGATATCTCAGCTCTCGCGAAAATACGCCTTGGTGAGATTTTGTTTTACATTTGAATTAGTTTTAAAGTTCAAAATTTCGCTTTCAAATCAATTTATTCTAGCAGACTATTCTCTCTAGAATCCGAGGTGTGCTACATTACCATTAATATGTGTCGCACATTCTTATTTAAGGTGTATTAAGCCCATACAGTAGGCTAAACATATCTATTTAGAGCGTATTATGCCCGTGAAGTATAATTACCCCCTAAAAAAGCGAGGATTGCATGTGCCCGCTCAGCAGGCAGCTAGGAGGTATGTAGGAAGGGAGCAACGGAGACTATATAATGGACAGCTACAGCAAGTTCAGAGCTTTTTAAAAAAAACGACCACTTTGGTATCCAAAGGCGGCTATACCAATAGGGAATTAAAATCATTTTTCCTAAGTTAAATTATAAGTGCAAGTACAATTTGCACAAAAATAATAAATAAATAAGAGTTTCCGATTTCGAAAATGTGTAAAGAAAGTATTTTCATAAACTTATTAATAATTTATAATTCACTAAATTAGCGAAAACTTCCCCAAATTTAGTTCCAAAAACCACCAATAAAGGTCGCTATTGATGGTGGTGGTGGTGGTGTGTGTGTGTGTGGGAGGGTTGTCCACATGAGTGTCTACAAGTTCCGTTATACTCTTCTAAGGTAACAGTATGGTGTGGTCTTACTGCCACATTCATTTTGGAGCCATGTTTTTCGAAGAGCTCAGACCCGCAGGTCCTGTAACGTGTTCTGTCACCAAGCAACGTTACGCATCCTTATTGGAGAATTCCGTCATTCCTGCTCTGCAGGCACATCAATGTGTTAAAACAATAGTGTTTATGGGAGATGCAGTGTAAACAATAGTGTTTATGCCTCTACACATAGCCACTTGTGTGAAACAAGTGGCTATTTCATGTGGTCATTTTCCTACGGTATGGCCTGCAAGATCTCCAGATTTGAATCCATGCAATTTTTGGCTCTGGGGATATCTCAAAGACTTGGTCTACAGTGATCCCATAAGATCTCTGACCTATCTTAAAGACAGCATAGCATGCCGTGAGTGTAACATTCCGACTCATACACTGCAATCAACCATTGAACATGCTATGTAACGATTCCAGATGGTAGCAGACAATGATGACAATCATATTGAACATGTTTTGTAATCATTAGATGGATACATTGTGTAGTTCATGTTATATATTCTGTATAAAGATATTATACGCCAGTTATTGGTGGTTTTTTGAACTAACTTTTTTGCTCTAGAAAAAATTCCCATCATCTCCTTACGTCACTCCTCAAATTTCATGACTTTCTGATGAGTAGTTTTTGTTGTAGCCCTCTTGGAAATGTGTAGTTCAATTTGGGACACCCTGTATATAGGGCAATTCCATGGAACTGTTAACGCAAAGGTGATTTTTTTTACCTTTCAACATAGCTATATATTGTATTATACATCATTTTAAAGATAATTTTTCAAATTTTTGGAGTTTAACTATAGTTTTTACCAAATATTACTTCAAATCTACATAAAATGGTGGCAAATAAGACATATGCTATTAACCAAAATGTCTGTTTCAGGCTTATATTTTATCATCAAAAATACAACTAGCAAAAAAAAATATTTTTGCCATTGAAACATTGTTTTTTGCTCTATTTAATAAGCTAAAGACTTTTTTGTTAGGAAATGAACTTACTAATGTCAGGATAGATGGTGCTTAACCCGATTCACTGGTTATGTTAGTCACAAAAACATCAATTAAGTTCCACTCTCAAATAATTTTCTTTTTTTCCGGCAACAGTACATGTGACTAACATAACACCACTGGTTGTGACTAGCATAACACAATAATTTATGAAGTCAACTAAATCTTAACATCTCATTTGTAAGATTGTGTGCATTTTTGTCCTCTATATGTAACATATATATATATATATATATGTTTCTCATAGTTTTTTGGTTGAATTAATCGTTGTAAATCTTAAATTTGAGCATAATATTAAAACTTGATCTATCTAATTGTTGAAAAAGTGTTTTGAGAAATTAGACCTGGAACTTGTCCTCATAATGAAAGTCATTTTTATGATTCTACATAAAATCTAACATCAGACTTGACATTTTCAACTGCTTATTAAAGTATTGTGAGGAAATCCTTTACTAAAAAAACTAATATGGCTAAAACTGTTGCAGAAAAAAAGAGAAAGAGCAGTGCAAGACAAAATGAAGAAAAGAAACTTGCCGAGAGAGAAAAGCAAGAGGAATGAAAGCAATCAGAGTAAGTTGAAAATATGATAAAATTTATAAGAAAAAACACAGCTTGGAATCTCAAAGAGGAATGAAAAATATGAGACGATGACGAAAAGATGCAAAGGAAAAAGTAGTGGAAGAAGAAACAATGATTACATGTAAGTCACCATTCACTGCACGTCAGACATTTGGAAAAGCAATGAAATGGGTGTCTACTATAACTTAATGGGTGTTTACTATAACTTATAAGATTAATGTAGAATCTGTGATCTTGTGGACAGATGGAGCTGCTGCTCATTTTAAAAATAGATACTCTATGATGACATTAACATCTTCTAATGTTTACAGGTCATGGAATTTTATTGAATCATATCACGGAAAAGGTCCACATGATGGAGTAGGTGCTGTTGTGAAGTGCAATGTATGGAACAGAGTTTTGAGAGGTAAAGCTATCGTGCGCAATGTAAAAGACTTTTATCTCGGACTGGGAAAAATGACAATGAAAACAAAATGTTTGTTCATCAGTGAAACTGACATGATAGGAAAGAAAAAAGATTTGAAAGTATTGTTCGAAAATGTCAATCGAGTGGAAGGTATTCAGTCCTCACGATATATTACTAATATGGGAAAATTCAAATTAGCTTTATATCAGAATACAGGAGACATGATGTTCCCATGCACGAAGTAATCTTAAAAGAAAATCTGGAAATTGAAACTGATTTCACTATGAATAATTTTGAAGTAGACTCTGCCTCTGAACTGTCCCCAGAAACCATTGCGTCATTGGGTGATTTTGTCATTGTTGAATTTATAACTGTAAAGTAAAAAAAAAGATATGTTGGACAAGTTTTCGACACTCGTAAGAATGATTATGAGGTCTTGTTCATGAAGAAAAGTACTGAGGCAACCTTTGTGTTTCCCACAATTGAGGACAAATCTTGGGTTGAAAGAGCACAAATTGTCAAAAGTTTTATCACAACCGACTGTAAATTCTCGTGGACATTATCATTTCACACATAAGATTGAACTATAATTTTTCTATATATGTAAACATCTAATAAAACACTGTTTGCATTCTTACACTTATGTAAATATTATCTGTAATACTCTGAAATTAAAGTATATTCACACGTTATGTTAGTCACAGGCAAGGTTTATTAAAAATTATTTCTCTGTATTATCCTTGAAATGTATGCCAAATTTGTGTATAATAATAGAATAAAAACCTTTCGCATAGACATTTTCAAAAGAAAATAATCATTTTGTTGTTTTAGTTTCAGAGAATAGCTAAAAAATTAATACAAAATCCTAGTGTTGCAAACCTGTTATGTTAGTCACATTGATCAAAATACTCTCTGAATGCCTATATAAACAATTTTAAATATTAGTTTTGCATTTCTCTACATAAAACCACCTGCTCAAAGAAGAATAACACCCTGTTTAAGGTATTAGGATAAAAATAAAGTTAGTGCATGTAAAAAATCATTTCAAAAATCATTCAAATGTTGTTAGTCACAATGGAATTACCCTATATATTTTTTCAAATATGCCAAATATGTGCTTAACGTGCCAATACATGAACCACTTTCTCCTCTCTGCTTAACCAGGTGGCTCTTGATTACATCATTGAAAAATGCCAGAGTTTCTCCCAGGCACTTTTGGAAGGGCGTAGAGCCCAGCCTGCCCTTTTGTTACCAGAACAGCACCCTCCTTGCCTTTTGTACGAGAAGAGTGCCCTCCCTACCCTTTTGTTATCAGATCAGATCCAACTGCTTAGCCTTTTGTTAAGCGAGCAATGTATGTCCTCAAACAAAAATCAACCAGTTCTTGTATGACCTCAGATAAGTCCCAGAGCCCTTTCTCTACGTTCATTACCGTAAATTTTGATCGTGTGTATAGCCCCCCGCCCCCTCCTCCTTCAAAGGAAGAAAAAGAGTGATCTAGTGCCAATAAAAAAAGGATTGACAGCCCCATATCACTTTTTTCCGCCACTAAAAGAAACAAAACGGAAAGGGGGAGATTAAGCACATACATTCCTTCTTCCATCTGAAGAAAACTTTCAAAACAGTTTTCTTTTTCAACTTCAATTTTTGTTAAATTATTCCATGTTTCATATGCATTTGAGCTATAAAGTTCTGTAAATGTAAACCCTGTAAGCATATTTGCTCTAAAAAAAATATTTAAAAATATAGATTTCCGGACTAGGGTTCTTTGCGCCATTTGCAGGAAGATGTTTACGTTAATTTCGCCGATTCAGTCAAAACAGAGGATGATAGGAAGGGGTAGGGGAAAGTTGTCAGATTAGCGCGGTGATTTTATCCGGCTTGAATGAAATATGGGATAACTTATTTTCTTTATATTGTTTACTAATTGCCTTTAGCTACTAGCCTAGTCACTTCTTAGAAAGTCTCTTAATATGCTTTCTTGCTGTAAACTGCATATCTCGGCTACACAAGAAAGTCTTGGTCAAGGGTACTCTCATTTGTAGTTCATGTAATAGCTATCGACTATGTATTTGTCCAGGGTCGCCCATAGGGAGGATCGGACACCACTCATGTGGTAGGACCCAGACTCCCCAACAATTTTTGAGGGAGACGACATGAAAAATGCACAAAAGAGGAAAATGAAATACAGGCATCATAGTAGATTTTCAGAAAATTTTAGGTAGGAATTCAAGGTTTTTTTTTTTTCAAAATTTTAGGAAAATTTTCACCATTTCTGTTATTGATACCATTTAATTACTCTATTTCGCCCAGGAAAAAACAGAATTGATGCACAGACATTAATGGTCAACATAATATGTAGGGAAGAAGGGTATTTTGAACAATTTCTCTATTTCATTTTTTGCATTAATGCCATACTTGTGCTCAAAAGTGCTCCAAGAAAGGGCATATTTGAAATAATATGGAGTCATTTTGAACAAGTATGATTAAAAAATATATAAAGTTTTAGGTTTCCATTTTTTATTAAAACTATATAATAAAAATCTATTTGAAAACTAAAAAGTTAAAAAAGGGTATTTCTAACAAAATATGGTAATAAAGATTTCAAAAGTAAGTCTAACCTACTTTTGCAATGTGAATCGAAGTTTAAAAATTCCACAAGAAACCAATTCTTTGATCTTTCAGCTCATTCCAAATACAATGTTTTGGAAGTTTAAAAACAATGTCTTTAACTGGAAAGGGAAATGTATCTTCCCTATATATGGTAAAACAATTTATCATCAGATTTGAACATACTCAAGTATGCCCACCCCTAGCCTTATTCAGAACTAGTCCATATGGTTCTTCAAAATGAAATTCATATCTGAATTGAATTGCAAGAAGTATCTCTTGCAAAACAATATATTTAAATGTACTTACCAATTAGCCATCAATAGTAATCTAAAATAAACAAATGCTTGAAATATTTACAACTCTAGTGATAGAAGATTCATGAGCTAAGGAAATTCAACATTCATTTTACAAAACAACATAAGTCTAGTGGCTGAAATAGCATTTAATGTTAGGAACATTAATAATCAATGTAGTTGTAGAACTAGCTTCTATAAACCATTGAGAATATAGATCACACATTCAAAACTGCCTCAGCTTCATGCCTTTTCTTTCCTATCTGCAACAAGTTATCCTTTAAAATTGTATCTCCAACCAAGCTCAGTCAAACTTTAGCATAACAGTTTAAGAAAAAATAAAATAAAACTGCAAATTTAAATGAAAAATTTTAAGAAATTTATTTCTTATTCTCTTTAACATTAAAATTTTAACCTCTTTGTGACATTTTTCTCTCTTTCTATCTCTGCACAAGATAATTTACTCTCAATTTTTTTTAGTTCATCTGATCCTTGTGTTATCAAATTATGAGCAACAGTTATTTCAACAGTGTTTTGAGCTAACACTGCTTTCTTCATCCTGCTTGTGCCTTCCTCAGTCAATTCAACAGCAGTCTCTTTTTCTTTCTTCAGCTCATGCAATTCAGAGTCATGTTGCCTAATTTTAGTATCTAGATCAGCTTCTCTCTTTTTCTCTTCCAGTTTTTCTCTCTTTGTTGTTTAGATTCTTCTTCTTTCAGCCTATCTACATATTCTTTGTAAATTTTGTGCGAGTTTTTAACACTGCCCAATAAAGCTTTCATTATTGGAACATTAGCAGCACCTCCATAGTGTTTTATTGCATCTTTAACGATTCTTACAGATCTGATTGTATGCTCATTTAAATTTGATTTTTCTTTTACCACAAACACATTATTAACTTTAAACCCCCTTTCTGGATCAGCATTGCCATGGGGTAAAATTAAAGAGCATTTGATAATTTGATTTTTCTTTTACCACAAACACATTATTAACTTTAAACCCCCTTTCTGGATCAGCATTGCCATGGGGTAAAATTAAAGAGCATTTGATAATTTGATTTTTCTTTTACCACAAACACATTATTAACTTTAAACCCCCTTTCTGGATCAGCATTGCCATGGGGTAAAATTAAAGAGCATTTGATAAGTTCTGACAGATTGCCATATATCAGTCTACCAAAATTATCTTTGATATTAAAAATAGTCCTCCAATAATGATCAACTTGTATTGATGTTCCATCAACAGCCAGAGACTTTTTTGTAAGTTCATACAGTGCAGACTTATCACATTGTAAATGTTTCCATTCATCTCTAACTTTGTCTGATAAATTTTCAGAGAAATGCAAATAACCACAAATCCGAGTTATTTCATGCAAGCCTTGGTTTTGTTTATGTTGCGATTCTCGTTTCGCGAGAGCGTGACGTCATTATCCTAAATGATTTTTCCGTTCTCGTGAACGAATCACGATGTGAACAAACTGGGCTTATCATGCAAATCACCTTCTCGCCGCTCACGAATCCTGCTTTGCATATCCAGGGGGCGTTGTCAGCAACGATTGTGCTTCGGAACGCACCCATCATCGGATATAAATGCTGGACACATTTTTTGTTTAAGCAAATCGACTTTCAGACAGATTAATGGTTGGATCGAGATCACTTTGATCAATCGGATCACGGATAGATCAATCAGACGGACTTGGCCATCAGACCTTCTTCTTTTTCGACCCAGACCGTCCGACCTACCAGAAAGGTGTAAGGTATCTGTTTGGACGGCCGGGAAGTGCCACCCAATTTAGACCGGAACCCAGTGGGGGAGGCATCCACAGGGACCGTACCCTCCTTCCCCTACCACCAACATCTCGGAAGGACTTACGGACCCACATGTTTAACGTGATCGTACTCCGCGTGAACACGGCGGCAGTTTGGGCAGTGGCTGGAATCGAACCCGGGCCTACCGAGTGCAACTCCAGCGCGCTAACCACAGGGCTACCGCGCCCTGGCCGTCAGACCTTGTAAAGGTTGTTGCCTAATTTAGAGTCCAGTTCGAAAATGTCGAATGTTTCGATAATGTTTATCGTAGACGCGGATGTTTGATCCAAGTAATGGTGGATCTTATGTTTTTATGGTTCTCAGTCAACGAGACCATGTTGTTCCGTGTTGTGGACTCAGTGCAATGTTAATCCGTGAAGTTTAAAGTTTTAGCCGTAGCGTGTGACCAGCTATTGGTGGCATCGGGAAATGCACGAAGTTAACGTAAGTCTAAAAAGCTTTTGTTCTAGTTACCTGCGTATTTCAAAGGATTGCTTAAACCTAGAATGTGTCTGAGCTTGGAACTATACTGAAATCTTACGCTTGAACTTGAGAGCTCATATGCTTGTAAATAGTATGCTTGCTTTGTGTTACAATTACTGAAGTATCATGTAAGCAAACTCAATGGATTCACTTCATAATAAAAAGTGATTTGACTTAAATTGGAACTGCTTTTTTTCTACACCTCTACAATTAGTTTGTATTAGTTTACAATTGCCTTTGTCATTATTACTACTGCTACTCTGCTTAAATACCTTCATGGTTACATTAAAATTTTTCATGACCAATCTACAACACTAATAGGCCTAATCAACGTCATAAATATACCAGTGAAGTTGTTCAAATTTTAATTTGCTCTCGCAGCTTATTAACTTCAACGAGATACATTCTAATCTGTTTAAATTAAAATATTATGTACCTTGTATACCAGCAACAATTAATGCAGATCAAATATTTAAGAGAAAATTCTTTTTATCACTGTCCTTGACATTTTGTAAAAGACTTTTTGTTTTCGTTCCAATTTCTAAATCTTTTAATTTCTTCCATGAATTAGTACTTTCCAACTGTACACTTTTTAAATCTTGCTCACCTCACATTTGTTTGCTACAATACAGTCTTGAAGAAACTGAGCCAGAGTATTTCGTGGACATATGCTGCATGGACATATTTAATTCGCATAGCAGATTTACTCCCAATGCGGTCCATGCAATAGCTATCGGCGTCTCTGAGCATGGCCGCCCTTAAGGAGGGTCAGACACCACTCAAGTGGTAGGGCCCTCAATAATTTTTTGAGGGAGAAGAAGACATGAGGAATGCCCAAAAGAGGAAAACGAAATATGAAGGGTGACCCAGAAATTTATATGAGCGGCCCTGACCTGACCACTATGCAGACGGATGCAGTATGCCTTATATATAATATAATGATAACTCTGCTCTATGCAATAACGATTCAACATATTTAATTTGTGTAGCGGATTTACAAAATTAAGTGCCTTTTTATAACGAGTGTATGCAATCTGCATACAATGCATGCAATAACGATATATATACCCTGTGAGGACGCATGCAAATCGTGTGGCATTGTGTTATGAACATACGCACTGTGTGGGCTTATGGATTAACATATTAGCCCGTTGCACGACATCTGTATAACAGATTTGAAACACAAAATAAATCCCCTTATATTAGCGGACTCGTCTCTGACCCGCTCCGCGGATGCATGCAATAATAATAATAATAATTAAGCTCATTTAATAACGATACACCTACTTTAGGAACATATGGAGTAGTTGTCATTTGCGTACTCGCCCGTTATGCGGGTTTGTGGCTAAAGATACGGACGCTGTGCAGACACATGAATGTACATTGCATGCACTATTCATAACTCTGCTCCATGGAATAATGATTAACGTAGCAGCTAAACATTTGCTAATCCATAATTCAGAATGTTATACGGTGATTTTATGGATGGTAGATAACTTAATGTAAACAAGCAATGACTAACCAATCATTACACATCAACCAATCATTACACATCAACTAACCAATCATTACACATCAACTAACCAATCATTACACATTTTAGGAATCTCCAAGTTCATATAATGCCCTAATTTTTTAAACAAAATAAGATTATCTCATACACAAATATTTTACCAAGGAGTAAGTAACAGATCCAGTTGAAACAATTGTAACATTTTAAGTAAATTACAGCTTTCCCACACGTTGGAAAGGCCAGATTAAAATACTAAAATATCGAAATTATAACCATTATACTTCGAAAAGAAAGGGCTCATCCAAAATCCAATTATATACACTTGTAGGGATTTCATAGAGCTATATTTTTGCATAATTGTTTACAGGTAGCATTATAAACTCATTTAGTTTTTGAGATAGCATTACAAACTTGAAAAAGGGGAAATTTTCACTCTTCTTCAACTCGACAAAACGATTACTCAAAAACTATAAGAGCATTTTTAATATATAAATATAGATGTAGCAACTAAATTTCCTAATACATACTTTTGTTGCTTACTATTTATATCTGTCTTTTATGGTTTTGAAGATATTTCGAATGAAAATAAGGAAAATGAAAGAAAAAACACTTGCTCCCACATATACTTTTCATTTTATATATTCACAATCTGGACCCTATTTCCTACAAAACAAGAAAATATATTTACATTTTTGTCTATTAGACTTGGAGGTATAAGTGTCCAAAGTGTATACATTTTTTTGCAATGCTCTGATTTTCGTCATAAAAATCCCAAGCATAAATGTTATTCATATAAAAAATATGTGCCCTTTTTTTTCCCTAAGAAGTGCTTTTGCACACTGTGTATTAGCGGCCACACATTAAGCTGCCATAAACCCTAGGGTTGGTCGTGTGGTCTGGGTCTTCAACACTGTGTATTAGCTAAACTGAACACGCACCTTTATCCTGAAATCTCATTAATTGGAGCAAGCTGAATCTTCCTTTAAAAACTTCCACATCAGTTATGAAGGACATTGCTAAATCTAGTGAACACACATTATTCGTAAGATAATATCCCCTTTGCTTGTTTCGAAACACAACTTGTGCTGAAATCACATCTCCGGGTCACCACTCATATAGCAAAGGTGAAATGTAGAATTGAATTATCAGAAGGGTATACATTAAAAGATAACTTTATTTACAAAAACATAAATTAAACAGTGCCACATTCAACCCGCATACAACGTAGCTATCAGAAATAAGAATGATCTGAAAATGTTCTGGGTCTGCTTTTATGTGCCTGTGCAGAGGCATTGCATATGCATTGTATGTAAATTTTAAAGTTTTTGTCAAGTTCAAGAAAGTTTTATGTTTATCAATTTATCTGAAGGAGTATCTCCATACCAGTGGTTTTTAACCTTTTCAGTATTGGGCACGCCTATTGAATCTAAAAATAAGTTATCGCACCCCCTTGAATCTCGGCCACACAACTTGATACCATAAACCCCCTGGGTTGGTCGTGTGGTCTGGGCCTTCAACCCCCTTGAATCTAAAAATAGGTTATCGCACATCCTTGAAAAATGTGTTTCTATTTCCTTATTTAGGAAATTACATTTATTGCAAGACAATTTATTTACTGAAAAATAAACACATACATATACATACAAAACAATATCTTAATTTTTAATGGCTACGTTGTTGTTTATTCATAATAATACTATTGAAGCGAAGATCCTTTTCTGAAAGAGCCACGTGTAAGTCATTACTTGCATTTAAGTGATTTCTGGCTTTTGTTTTCATGTACAAAAGTAGTGAAGATCCCATTTCACACAGATAGGTGGTGGCAAATGGTGAAAGTGTCTGCAATGCTGCTTTTGCCAGATGTGGATAAGGTTCTAACTGTGTACACCAGAATTGTTCCAAGTCCAGTTGTTCAAATTCCATTTGAATACGTGCATTGGCTCATATTTCAATAAGATTGTCTTTTATTAAATCGCTGTTGTCTATCGAATCTGGGTCAAATGGAAATGGATCCAGTATCCATGAAATGATTCACTCAATTGTTGGAGGTGTATTGCAATTTTAGGTATAACTATTATTTTCTCATTTTCAAGAACGATTAAATCAAGAAAAGGAAAGTTTGCAAAATTTCCATTTTCAACTCGACGTATCTAAATTTTTAGTTTTTCAATAAATGAAGATACTTTTCACTAGTTGTTATTATGTTCTTACCAAATCCTTGCATTGACGTGTTTAAATCATTCGAGTGGCTAAATATATCTGCTAAGTAGGCTAGTCAAAGTATTGCCTCTCTTTTCTCAAAAGCTTTAATCAAATCACAATTCTGGTTAGTTAGAAACTGTATAATTTCCATGCCCAATTCAAAAATCTTGCCTAGTATGCAGCCCTCGGAAAGCCACCGTACTTCAGTGTGATAAAGAAAGCAATGAACAGAATGAACACAGAATGAATTCACAGAATGAACAGAATGAATTCACAGAATGAACAGCACCGATTTCTTCACACAAAACATGAAAGATACGATGATTAAGCGCTCGTCCTCGGATAAATTTAACTACATTTACTGCAGTAGTTAAATGTTGTTTTAAATTCTCTGGCAAAGCTTTTGATGCAAGTGCATGACGGTTGAACATACAATGAGTAATTGTAACTTGCGGTATTTCTGTCTTGATGTATGAAAAAAATCAATTTTTACCCAACATTGCAGGGGCACCACCAGTGCAAATTGAGCCTATCACATTCATGGGTATTTGATGTTTCAAAATTTTTTTTTTTAATATGATTGAAAACATCAATTCCTTTTGTTGTCAATTCCAGTGGCTCACAAAATAAAAATTCTTCCAACATTTCTTTTTCCTTAATGTATAGCACAAATACCAACAACTGACTGCAATGATCAACATCAGTTGACTCATCCAGCTGACTACTCACTTTTAGAGGACTGGCTTTGATATCTTCTACTACTTGCAGTAAAATATCAACAATGAGATCTTGAATACAAGATCGAATAACATTGTTCGATAACGGAATCTGTTGAATTTTCCTTTGAGCTTCAGAACCCAATACAATTTTTGCAATTTCAAATGCACATGGTTTTACCAATTCCTCAGCTATTGTATGACCTTTTCTTTTCTTAGCACACAGATATGCCACTTGATAAGAAGCTTCTAATGACTTTTGATTCTTCTAAGAATGACTTTTGATCTGCCACAACGTCAAATTTTGTTATAGTACCGCTGGTATCAAATCGTGCCTTCTTAGGCTTCAAGCTGTTAAGAGTATGTTCTGCAGATTCATCACTATGCTGATTCTTGAAATGCTCTAACAACTTTGACAGTTTAAGATTGGAGTTTGAAAATATTTTGCAACATAAAATGCATTGTGGTCATTGCGCACCATTTTTTTTTTTCTGTTGTACAAGTGAATCCATAAGCAACATAATTGTCTTTCCACTGGCGTTTTTTCGACATAACGAGGGTTACTACAATCAATAAAAAAATAATTATAACTTTTCAAAATTTGCAGAAAACCTTTATGTAGTCAATTGATCGTATCCAGTATGGGCTTTAGTCACTGATTAATGTTGGTAAATTAAAGAAAATTAGTATTCGTTTCTGCATCAAACTACCTCGTTAACGTTCGTACTCAGAGTATGCGAACACGTACGTGTATCAACCAGTTTCTTATTGTACTGTATGTACTGGTAAGCACAATGCCATCTATTGGGGCATTTTAGCACTTCTTATTTGTGCTTTCATTTAGCTAACAGGTTAAAAGTAGACAGATATAGCTATTTCCTGGTGTTCTCTCTTTCCCCCTTAAATTTTGTCTGGCAGCTACTCAAGCGTTACAAACTCAGTCTGAAGGCCAGAAAAAATGCTACCCCGATGATAATTCTCTTTAAAAACATAATTTTGTATTTTATTTGTGGAAGAAATAATTAATACAACCTAAATTATTTTATTACTGCAAAGTAAAATATTTCTCGGTAAATAGGGTTTTCTAGCTTGGTGAATTATGGTGCCATCTCAGACCAAGGTAAATTTAGAAACTTCTCTCACACCCCTGGAAATGCTTCCTTGCACCCCCAGAGGTGCACGTACCCCAGATTAAGAACCACTGCTCCATACCTATTATAAAATATTTAAATTAAATTAAAATTATGAACATCAGTCATGACATGGTTAGATACTGGAAGTGCAAGAATCGTTATGAACTTGATAGGCTGACATCAATCGCCTAACGCAACAGTAAGGGATACAAGAAATCAAAAATGACTTATATAAGCAATATTCTGTGCATACAGATTGCAAAGAAATCAGCATACTCAACAGAAAGCATTAGCAGCAATTGATTATTTTTCTATATTGAAGAACAAAATTTATAAAATAAAAAGAGTTGGATAGACATTTTTTATACTGGTAGCATTTCAAGAGTTCGTATAGGAAATGTTACAATTTTGCTGGACAGTAAATTTCAATAAAGTAAAAAATAAATATTTAAAATTTTTTGTGTTGTTGCGAGTGCTTTAAAGTGTCATTTTGCTGCTTTCTAAAGAGCCCTAAATTTCAGTTTGCAAAAGCATTACGGACTTCTGGTTCTCATCCTATACATTTTACATAGTAAAGTTTACATTTTTATGGAAGAGGGGGCACATGTAAGTATCAAACCCTGTGCTCCATATTTTGTGTGACAGACCTGCCTAAAAGTACCTGATAACTTATTAGAAAATAAAATGTACAACCATAAAAATATATTAGTAAAAGCAAATAATTACTTATAAACACTTCCAAAAGCTTCAGACATGTTTTCAATACTCTCAAATGATTTACAAATCCAAATTAGCCTAAATAAAAGAAATAAAAACATAAATTAAGGCTTTATCTGTGTAATAATGTATATTCCACTACTGTAAGTAATTATAGATAACTTATACAGATATATAATAAATCAAACTGCTGCCTGTAAGATAAAATCTTGCAAAACTTCCTTGAATAAAGCAGGCATATGTAGGGTGACGACAACTATTTCAAGGGTTGACATTATAAGCAGGGTTGAACTGGGGCGGATTTTAAGTTGGTGGCCCTAGTTAAGTGATGTTGAGGGAGGGGCAATAATTTATAAAACAACCGTGAAAGCACCTGATTTTCCAATGAAAGTTTCAAATGTCTTCTGTATAAATAAATAAAGGGAGATATGTATTGAAAATATTTGCTCCACTTAGAACCTATTTTCAATTTCCTAGCTGGTATTGAGAGAGAGAGAGAGCATGTGTCGATTGTTCAGGAGAAACATATTAGTAGCGTCCCAAGCAAGCAAACTTTCATAATAAGGCCTCATCTGAACAATAAATTCAGCATAATGTCACACATCCGAAAATTGGTTTTCTGAAAAATCAATTATCTGACAAAGTAATTATGTTGTTTTTACAAGTTTTAAATAATAATAAAATATGGATACATTAAAGACTAGCATATGCAGTATTTTCACTTTAGGTTATGGAATATAATTTTGGGCCCTCTGAGTCAACAATATTTTGGAGGTCTTTGTACGATATAAAAGATTTCCGGGTTCGAAATTTCCTTGTCGCAATACATAATCTGATCTTGGTTATGTACAGGGACCGTGCACTGAATATGGCATTTTGTATCGGTTTTGGTGCAAGGAAATCACTAAATTGGCACAGTAAACTAGCGTTTTGGTGCAGAAAAATCCGAAAATTGGCTCAGTAAACTACAGTTTTGGAGCATTGAAATCGCAAAATTGATGAAGTAAACTAGCGTCTTGGAGCAGAGATATCAAATTATGCAATACCGTCAATGTACTGTAACACATGAAATGCCCGGAGAAATGAAAACATATCAATTAAATTTTGGGTTAATCCAGAGAATAGGCCACCTTGGTTAAATTGGAGAATAAACCACGCACCTTAGGAGCACTTTATGTTGCAAACTCTTGTATCGGATGTTTTCGGAGATACTTGCGTAACATCCAATAAGAACACGTTTCTGTGGTTGCTACAGTTTTCTGATGTAAAAGAACATTTCTATCAATATTTTTGGCCATTGTTGTACGTACTTTCATTATTTGATTTATTTTGCAAATAATTTTTAATTTAATAATTATTAACTTTAGTTTTAGTTTTGAGGATTTGCTTTTGTTGTCGATCATATTTCCTTTATGTCTTCTGGTAAGCGCGAGCAAATAGAAGGTGAATATAGTTTTGTAAAACGTAGTAGAGTAGATGTTGGTATGAATGAATCAAGAATAAAATTCTACTATAATTTGGAGAATAAAGGTTTGAAAGAAGTGATTAATTGGTGTGTTATGAAAGGGATTATGAGTGATAAGTATGTTTGTCCTAAGTGTGGAGATGAAATGAAGTTGTGTGAGATAGATGGGAGGATTGATGGATTTGAATAGAGGTGCCGAAAGAAGTCTGGAGTGAATCAGCATGATGTCAGTAGGAGTATAAAGAGGGGTACATATCAAAACCAATTTTTAAAATTTGATTTATTTTTTTAGTTACTTAATGTTTTATGAGATTTCGACCGTTTTTTCCCCATTTTTCTCCACCATCCAGACGTCAGAGAAAAAAAAACAAATCACACCACTGGAAAGAGCAGACAATTGCAAGTAAAAATATATCAATTTCAATTTCTAATATTTTTTAAAGATTTTAAAACAAAAGTCACTTTCGGCTCAAAAAAACGAACTTCCGTTTTTAAATTCTCGCAACGGAAAAAGTTCCGAGATTTTCGACTAATAATTTACATTTTTAGAAAGTTTAACGATCTGGCTTTCTTACAAGCCCAATCTGGTCAAGAAATAATCATAAATAGCAGCTCGATCCTGATTTTAAAGAAGTAATGATTTTAAATTTCTCGGATAATTTTCGGGGAAGTTCCGATTTTTCTCCCGCCGGGGACGTCACGTGTTTCCATGGAGACGGGTTAGAAAATTATGTGATATTTTAAATGATGGAATTAAGAGCTTAGCATATGGTCATTTTAAATGGATATTTTAATTCATGGATACTTTAAATGGATATTTTAAATGATGGAATGATGGAATGAGGATATTTTAAATGATATTATGTTATATTTTAAATGATGGAATTAAGAGCTTAGCATATGGTCAAATTAAAATTTTTTATGGCCATTATAAAATTTAAATTAGCGTGTGGGAATTGCACTCGGTAGGCTCAGGTTCGATTCCTGCCACTGCCAAAGTGTTCATGCGGAGTACGATCACGTTAGACATGTGGGTCCGCAAGTCCTTCCAAGAGGTTGGTGGTAGGGGAAGGAGGGTACGGTCCCTGTGGATGCCTTCCCCACTGGGTTCCAGTCTAAATTGGGTGAATAAAATGAAAGTTATGGAGATTGTTGCAGAGGGCGCAGTAGCCCAGTGGTTAGCGTGCGGGAATTGCACTCGGCAGGCCCGGGTTCGATTTCCGACACTGCCAAAACTGCCGCCATGTTTACGTGGAGTACGATCTTAGAGGACAGATATGAAGTAGCATTATTATAACCCTTGATTTGGTGCTCCATCGTTAAATGGACACTTGTAAGTTAACTGTTATGGACGCTTGTAAGTTAACTATTTAAAAGAGGTTAAAATGGTTTCTTCATGCTGCTGTTACAACTGTACAGAAATACAAGTAAAAGGAGGATCCATAACGTTTCGTTGTTATGTATAACTGTTCATTAATTTTTTGTTATTGTGTAGTTTTTTGGTATTAAATTCACTATTGAACAGCCTGGATGATCTAAATTTGTGATTTGCCTTGTAGCAAGCTATATAATATTGCTATTTTTTGATAAATTCTTTTATTTTTATGTACAACTTGTACTTTTTTGCTATTTATTAGAAAAGAAACTGGTTTTTAGTCAAATTCTTTAAAATTATTTGCATTCATGCAAAATTATTCAAATGGTTCATTTTGGTGATCGAATTAATCGCCAAATGGCTCTGTAAAAATAAAAGCTAAACATATTTCTGCTATGTTTATTTACAAAGTGCTAAATAAGTTTAATATTGTTTGTGTTTATTTAATATTGATAATACGGTAGTTGCTAGTTTAAATCAACTAAATTATTTTGTTTAACAGGTGTTAATAATTTATTTGACTATAATATATTAAAATTTGGTTTAAATGACTGTTGAAAAATATCTGATGCCATTTTAAATGCTTCATATTTATATTTATAGAAGGGAACTGTATTTCTTGCTTCATAGTAAGTTCCTGTTATATAACATGGTTGGGTGTTTGCTAGTGTGATTTATATTATTAACTAGCCGCCTTTGGCGACCAGCCTGTTCGCAACCCTTGAAAATGCTGATCGTGGCAAATTCCAACCGTGGCAAACTCGTTGGCGCGACCTACCAGAAAGGTGTAAGGTAACTGGTTGGACGGCCAGAATGTGGCACCCAATTTAGACCGGAACCCAGTGGGGGAGGCATCCACAGGGAACGTACCCTCCTTCCCCTACCACCAACCTCTCGGAAAAACATACGGACCCATATGTTTAACGTGATCGTACTCCGTGTCAGTGGCGGAAATCGAACCCGGACCTACCGCATGCAATTCCCGCGCACTAACCACTGGGATACTTCGCCCTCCGCGACATTCTCCATAACTTTCTTTTTATTCACCCAATTTAGACCGTACCCCCCTTCCCCTACCACCAACCTCTCGGAAGGACTCACGAACCCACATGTTTAACGTGATCGTACTCTGCGTGAACGTGGCGTAAGTTTTGGCAGTGGCGGGAATCGAACCCAGGCCTACTGAGTGCAATTCCCGCGCGCTAACCACTGGGCTGCCGCGCCCTCCGCGACAATCTCCATAACTTTCTATATATTCACCCAATTTAGACGGGAACCCAGTGGGGGAGGCATCCACAGGGGCCGTATCCTCCTTCCCCTACCACCAACCTCTCGGAAGGACTTACGGACCCACATATTTAACGTGATCGTATTCCACGTAAACACGGCGGCAGTTTTGGCAGTGGCGGGAATCGAACCCGGGCCTACCGCTAACTTCCCGCGCGCAAATTGCAATTTAAAATGACCATATGCTTAATTCCATCATCCTCATTAAATTGTTTCATTGTTGCATCATTTAAAATATCCATAAAATAAAAATATCCATTTAAAATATCCAAAAGTTAAAATATACATTTAAAAAATCCATATTGTTCCATCATTTAAAATATAAATATAATAATTTATATGGAGTAAAGGAACTATTCAGAAACGTGACGTCACCTCCACCTTGACGTCCCCACCCACCACCTTCCCTCCTTCTGCGGGGGAGAAACTCCGGTTAAGAAGCGGCACGCCGAGCGGAACGCAGAGAAACTGAAATTCGGAAACTTTTAAAATCCCGATCCTGTAGGCAATATGGAATATTTCCTGACCAGATTGGACTTGTAAGAATGCCAGATGTTTGACCTTTCTAAAAATGTAAATTATTAGTCGAAATTATGAGTACTTTTTACTATGCGAGAATTTAAAAACCAAAAATCGTTTTTTTGAGTCAAAAGTGACTTTTGTTTTAAAATCATAAAAAAATATTAGAATTTGTCCCTGAGATTTGAAATTGATATATTTTTACTCGAAATTCTCTGCTCTTCCCGATGGTGTGATTTGTTTTTTTCTACGATGTCCGGATCATGGAGAAAAAAGAGCAAAAAGGTCAAAAAACGGTCGAAATCGCATAAAACATTAAATAACAAAAAAAATAATTAAAATTTTAAAAATCGGTTTTCACGTGTCCCCTTCTCACCCCCCAGGGTCTCCGATTGCAAAATTTCGTAGCTCTCCGACGCACGGTCGCGAAACGTATAGTGTATAAGACAGACAGACACACAGACACACACACAGACATTGCCTTTTATTATTTAAGATGCTTTAACTAATCAGGTTCCATTAACCACAGTAACATCAAAATCATTGCCTTTTACAGAACATTTTAATTCTTTGGATTTTGAACCTTATAGGGTTAACCCGACAACCAACATGGGCCTGCAATAGGAATGTACTACTTTTTTGGGAATAATTTGAAACAGCTAGGAATTCCAAATTCTGAATAGATCGGCCTTTTGTTGTATATTTTAATTCTTTAGATTTTAAACCGTTTAAGAATAGCTTGTCTTGGACCCGTAAAGAGGGGGAAGCCTGGAAAAATTCCCGGAGCCCGGAATGCTTGAGCGACTCGAGTCTGAATCTATGTAGAACATTTTCTATCTACATGCAGTTTTTCTGTCATGAGGCCCAGAATTATTGTTTTCTCGGGGTCCGGGCTCACTCGGGGTGGCCCTGCCCGAAATAGGAATATATTCATTTTTGAGGAATAATTCAAGACCTGGGTAACTAGAAAATCTAAATTTGGAATGTCGTTTTCTTCTGCGATATATATTGAGTCCCTAGTCTATGATTTTCTAGTAGCTCTTGCTCTAATATGTTATTTTTTAGTAGATTAAAATCATTTGAATTTGAAATCGTGTTGTTATAAGTTTTTTCATTATATCTTTTTTTTCAAATATTGCTCAAACCGAAAATATTTTTCGGCTTCTTCCCACATATGAACAGTATCAGGATAGGCAACTCTTAGTGATTCCAACTTTCTTATGTTTAAAAGCAATACATTTGTCACCTCACTTTTTAAAATGCTTAGTCATTCTTCACAGTATATCTTTTCATTTTCTATAAAAAATTTAAAGTACATTTTCCTTCACATGATCAAGTTTATAATTACATTCTGCTAAAAAGCATAATTATGTTATTTTAGTTTCAGTTCCCAAAAATATTTTTGTAATAAATGGTTAGTTCACGTATTTATAAATTCAGTACATTAAAGACTTTTTTAAAAATCAGAAAATTTTGATTTATTTTTATCGTTATGCTCCATGTATGTTCACAAATTCCCCTCCAATGGGACACAGTTGAAGCTATTTTTTAAATCGATCATAAAGTAAAGAAATCTTTAATAAAAAAATCTGATAGAAATTCCTCCAAATAAGAAAAAAGTTTAATTTGCGGACATTTTTGGTGGAAATAACGATCACATTTTTGGGAAAAATTAAAAAAGAAAAGAAGAAAATCACAGATGTCACCTATGCCATAGGTATTCCAGATTAAAAGAAATATTATTTAAAACATTTCTACCTTTTAAATAAAAAGTTTATTAGAAAGCTAATTTTCTATTTCAAACAAACCAAAAACTGAACGAGGAAGTACAAAATCCTTTCCTATTCTAATACCATCAAGCACTATATGTTTTGTTTTCGCGGGATTCTTAAAATACACACCGAAAAGTTATTTTCGTAAGCACTAAGCAAGCATTTCTTGTTATTTTAGAGATGCTATTCGCCAAACGCACCGAGTAATAGATAGAGCTGCCAAATGTGGCAGCTCTTCTGCCTGTAGTCACGTGATTAACTGCAGAACACGTTCTTGAGGAAAATTGAATGGGCTAAATCACTCTACTTCTTATTCCTGCTCTAAGAGTACGATCACGTTAAACATGTGGGTCCGTAAGTCCTTCTGAGAGGTTGGTGGTAGGGCAAGGAGGGTACTGTCCCTGTGGATGCCTCCCCCACTGGGATCCGGTCTAAATTGGGTGAATAAAAAGAAAGTTATGGAGATTGCCATGGAGGGCGCGGTAGCATAGTGGTTAGCGCACAGGAATTGTGTTGGATAAAATAAATAAATTTGATGGAAAATTTGAATTGGTACTTTATCAAGCAGAGTTGAATGCAGCAAAAAACCCAGATGAATGTTCGTGTGTAATTAAAACATACGAATCATGTTAAGAAAACCCAGTTCACTTTATTCGTGAATGAAATAAAGCACATTTAGGCAATTTACACAACTTGGTAAAATCTATGCCAAATAGTAAACAAAGCTATGTACAATAAGCTCGTATAAACTTGAAGTAAATTTTAGAACTCTTTTGAAGCATTTGTAGTATTTAGGAAAACTTATACTACCTTAATATCTTGCGTGCTTTTGAAGCCACCATCATCGGTATCACACTTGGCAGAAAAGTTTCATCAAATGAAGCCCCGATACACTTGACTATGACTTCACACAATTCACCGTGAGTAAACTTAAACACTTAATGTCATGAGAAACTGCACGTAACTTTACAAATAGCCATCATACTGCAGAAAAACAAGTCTGTGTTATAAACTAAACACATCCGACTTTGACACACGTACCAAACATATCGACTAAGAACTAAATCCGTCTTATCGTCGTCATATGTTCGCGGTTATCTGCTAACTCATTGAATCGAATTTTACTGATCCAGACTGATAATGCAGATCGATAATGGATCATAACAGAATAATATGATAATGCTTCAAGAAAGTTCTGTCTTATATACCCGATAATGGATCGTTCCGGAAATGCCCCCAAATATGCAAATGAGATGCGTACGCATTGAGAATCTGATTTGCATGATACCCCATGATGGAAAAATATTACAGTTCACGCCTGTGAACGGAAAGAGTCTTTCACTAGAAATTTGCATGAACGTCCGTTCACTGGAAATGTGAATCGCGATGTTTACATTTGATTTTTCCAACAATCGGCCCCCTCATGCTAATCCCTGAGTCTCAATGCATATGCCACAAAAACTTATTCTGAAGAACCAAGGTATATAAATAAACACCAAGGCCTCCAGTATCCTACCAAAATTATAATGCAGGAAAAATTTAAAAAATCACATCATCACAAAATTCAAGTTAAAATACCTACAGCCTTGAAAAATAGTTAAGTATAGTAAATTACATTGTAAAAATCAACATTTACATCAAGTAGAAATTCATATACAACAACATTTCAATATTTAAATATAGGCATTCAAAAATTTTAATTTAGTTTAAAATTTAAGTATAAATTTTAAGTATAAGCATGTTTTATGTTTAGTACAAAAGATTAAAAAAAAATTTTTAGTATAAGCACAGAACTTAAGTTCACATTAAATTTGAGTATAAACATTATAATTCAAAAGTTTAAAATTTAGTCTATTAATACAAGATAAGTATACATGATTAATACTACTAAATTGTACCAATATACTAAAAATTTTTAAAATACATGACATAAGTAAACAGATAATGAATGTCCTTCATGAAGATTTCAACATATATTTTCTACTAAATTGAAAATTACAAAACATTATACACATAAGCTACTAACATGGCATTATGTGGGTAATTGAAAATGGATGTATATAGACAGTAGTGTAAAGTGGACAAAATTCAACATTACAAAAATTTAAACTCAAGATATATTAGCTTATATCAATGAGGTTGAGATAAACAATAATATATATATAACATCTTTAAAAATTCTAAAGTTAGAAATTCAAAATTAGCTTCTAAAGTTTTGGACAAACCATTAAACCTAAAAAGGTTTGATTTACTTTTCCAATATTTTGCTACAAAATTTAAATATTCTTTCTTTAGTCATTGGTTTAGTAAAATGATCTGCTAAGTTATCTTTACTATCTATAAATTTAACATTAAATAACTCATTGACTATTAAATTTCTTAGGAAATGATATTTTACATCAATATGCTTAGTTCTGTTGTTTTCAATTGGAGAATTAGAAAAATTTATTGCTGCTTGGTTATCGCTAAAAATGATACTATTATTTTTATTAAAGTTTAACCCAAGCGTATGACATTTCTCAATTATATTTGGTACCCATACCATTTCCTTAGCTGCTTTTGTTAAAGATACATATGCAGCTTCCATTGTTGACAAACTGACGCACTTATGTTTAAAGGTTCGCCAAGAAATGGGTACATTATTAATAAAAAATATCATACCTTCAAGTGAAACACGGTCATCTCTGTTTGCTGCAAAGTCAGAGTAACAGTTTAATTTTAACTCTTTAATATTAGATAAACCTAACATATAAGAGATGTTTATATACAATTGCATTGAAGTTGGGAAGTGTTTCATAATCAATGCTTTATGCATGATTGATCTTTCTTGTTTAATTCTGATGTAGTTTACGAGTTATTATTCATTTTTTGCATTTCTGAAGTGAAAAATGTTCTTCTGTATCGACGCATCTATTAAGTTTCTCTGTCTCCTACTGCAAAATCTGTAACATATAAAAATCTGAAATTTGGTACATTTGTAGAGAATTAATATGGAAACACAGTAAAATAAACAGTTTTTATATTTAAACTGTAGTTTCGCTTGAAATAGCTTGTGAAGCGAGCTCTGCGAGCACCAGTGAGTAGGAGGCGAAGCCTCCCTACTCACAAAGCAAGTTACGGGGATTCGGGGAGCTTAGCAAACACAGGCGAAGCCCCCTAGTAGTTAAAAAACCTAAAAATTATTTTAAAACAAAGCACTGTACTTTTATCAAAAATTAGTTTTAGAACCTGGGCGTTAAGAGAAAATACACAGCTTTAGTACTTAGAAAATATAAACACAATTTCAATAATGTATCAACTCAAAATTGAAAATCAACTCGAATTAAGCAATAAAATAAATTTAAAAAAACCTCCAGGGAATTAGAATTTGTTAAACTGCTTCCTTCCTCGATTCAAGACACCAAAATTGAGGTGCCATGAATTGATAGCAGCTTTAAGGAAACATATTAACTTAAATAACACCATATCCTTTTTGTAAAGCAAAAACTCTTTAATTTTAAACATAAAAAAAACTTATCAATTTTGATGTATTGCAGAGTCCACTTTGACAATAAGAGCTTACAATTTCGTCTTAGCTCAACAGTATAGAGAGTCGGCTGGCAAGACTCAAAGTTGGGACAGCAAGGCTCTTTACAACATTGAAATTTAAAATATGGTAGAAAAAAAATCTTGTAAAATAATACGTTCTTTCAGAATTTATCATTTTTATTAATTTCATCACAATTTTATACTAGAAAAGATTACTTAAAAGACTAAAATGTCCATTTTGAGGGGAGAAGATGAAAGAGATTTCATAAGGTAAGGTTAATTGAGTTCTACTGTTAAGAGAAGGAAACCTTTTGTGAAGTAATTTATAATAAAGATTTAGATTAAAGAAACTGTAGCTTATTTGTTTTAATGACCAAATAAAGCCAGTACTCACAGTCTGTCAAGACTATCTGAGCTTGGATAAAAACTGGATTTTGATTTTCTACACTATTACAATATTTATTTGTGTTTTTACTTATACATATTGCCATGCATTTGATTTATATGAAGGAAGTAGAAATATATTTTTATTCCAACGTGGAACATATAAAATTTCATACAAATGACAGTGCATTTACATTATTGTAAATACTTTAAATTCCTTAAGCATAAATAGTTTAAAATATATAATTACCTATATTCTATATGTAATGAGCTCTCATTGCAAATAACAGCATCTATGGATCGCTTTTATGTTTTTAGCACTCTGCACATAATGCCTGATGTGCAATGGTAACACGAAAACTTGCTATATTCCAAAAATTTGTGAACCTCTATACAGACAGATAAATTCAGTCTTACCACGCAGTAGGCAACACATTTCACAAAGATTGAGGTCAGACAGCACGATTTGTCTATGGCCAAAACCAAACATTAATGTTTTCAGAACCCACCTAAAGGAAACGCTCCCTAAGCTAGGATAACGCTTGTATCGATGCTGGGTTCTGCAATGTGTTATTCTATCTTTTAGAATGCCCCCCATTAAGTGAGTTCTTGAGAGTATATATTTAATAACTTAAAAATTTACTGCAGTTTGAGCCACTTTATTTACGTTATAAAATTAATTAAATTTTAACTCAAACTTCCAATATTCAATTTTTGCAATATATTCCTTGCAATGATAAGTTAAACATGTCTTTAAATTCTTATGATAGAATTTATCTGTTGTCATGATTATCCCTAAAATTTTGCATCCCGAGATCTACGCTTTATGCATTCATAGCATCTTTCAGGGATTAAGAGGCTTTCTTAGTTAATAAATTGCTTTAAATAACTAGTTTCAAATATGAATTAATATTAAAATAATTTTTTACACTACATATTTTTTTCTCACTTTAAGAAATAATAATGCGTTTTTTTTCTCTTATCAAATTAATGTATAGCAGTTCCCCCAAAATATTCACAATATGAAAACAAAGCATTGCTTAGATTTTGATGCAATTAACATCTATGGTTGGGGGATATCTCTGGCTGAAATTTGAGCGTTACGAAAAATATGAAAACTATGGGCATTTACATCTCCGAACTTAATAGATAAAAATATAAACAATTTCATCGAAAATATAGTACCATTTACGTACATATAGAAAAAATTTCAATATTTTAATATTTTGAACCTTTTCTTTTTGAAGAAGTAAAGTTTTTAGTCCGAGCAAGTTTTAGCCTCCCTTTACTTACTTTAAAAATATAAAACTATATACTTCTTCTAAACTATAAAGGATAGATATAAACAGGAAGCGGTACAAATGTTTTCAGTAGAAAATCCAAGTTCTAGATTAATAATTTGTTTTTATAAATATAATTTTCGAGGAATCGTCATATCAGGTTAAGAAGATTGAAAATTTTCCATTTTTCAAACTTTTAATGCTTATGTTTTCTAAATTAAAAGTGATAACTATGAACTATAATAAGTACTCTATAGTCCTTTGAAAGTCCTACAAAGATATATAATTGAATTTTAGAGTTCTCAGTTTCCAAAATATATTGGTAATAATTTTGATATTTTAATATTTTGAAAATGGGGTTCTAATTTTGATATTTTAGTATTTTGAACAATTTTGGAAAGGTGATTCTAATTTCGATAATTTAATATTTTGAGCTGTTTCGAAAATGTCAAAAATGATAAACTATCCACAAAAAAGATGTTATTCACGTAAAAACATTTCAGCTCCATAGACTGAAGCCCACTGCCAATTTTTTGTATAGTTCAGTGTTTCATTTTATTTCATTTGCGATTTTATTTTGTTGCTAAAAATTATTTCAGTTTGTTATGAATTGTTAAAAGATACCTTTAAAAAGTACGTGAATCTTATAACAGAATTAAACAAAGCAATAAAAATAAATATGAAAAACATATATAAACATTTCTTATGCATGTCTTATTTAAAAATACTACCTTACATAATATTGAAAACATCATATTTTCAAATATCGACATTGTTTACATCATATTTTCATATTGAAAAATGTTTTCCTTTCTTTTCTAAGAG
The DNA here is from genome assembly GCA_951213105.1 of Amaurobius ferox. Classification (NCBI taxonomy): domain Eukaryota; kingdom Metazoa; phylum Arthropoda; class Arachnida; order Araneae; family Amaurobiidae; genus Amaurobius; species Amaurobius ferox. The sequence goes on along the minus strand of OX578133.1, from coordinate 109,868,932 downwards.
GAGAGTCATAAATTCCTTGTCTAATTAAATACACTTCCCTGGACCTCAAATGTGCTTCAGTATTTTTCTAACGTCCGACTGCATAGAGCACCAGAAAAGCGATTTTGTCAGGAAAATTTATACTACAAATGATCTGCAACCACCAGATGTAAGATCCCCATCTCAGAATTTCCACAATGATACTTAAAATTTTCTTTAATTCTATAAAACTTAATGCACAATGCATATATATGCTCAGAAGAATCTTCATGTTTGTGAAGAGTATAAGTAACGTTACCAAACTCATTAAAATACTAAAACTGTACTTAATGTACCTAAGTCTTTAGAAAAAAAATGCAAGAAAAATTGATTCCCTCTGCAAACATGAGACTAAGCTGTCACCTGGCTCTCAGGATGCAACTGACTTGGTTAATAAAACTTACAAATATTTCAGTAAATCTCCAAAAAATACAAGACAATTAATATCTGTTTTAGATATATAGAAGCAGGGGAAAAACTGTGCAAGTTTCAGCAACTAAATGGCTGTCCTTTCATCCTTCTGTTACTAAGAAAATCAGTCTTCTTTAGTATTAGAAGATAAAATTGCTGTTGGACAAGATTTAAAAGCTATAGCAAGCTTAAAATTAATTGCAGTAACAGCTTTACTGTTAGACTTTTATTTTTGTATTGAACAAGTTTTTTTTGCTTTCTTAAAAACAGAATGTAGACAGTTCTCAACGTGAATGTGAATGTTATAAGGTCAGAAACAATATTAAAAAAAAAAAAAAATGTGAATTTGAAAGACTTACAGCAAAGTACATAAAACGCATGTTAGAAAATTGTAAAGAAAGGTTTAAAAATAATACAAAATTGGAAATGTGTTTTGTATTTGCTCCATAAAACTTACCACCTGCAACATCCCTCCCCCACTGGGTTCCGGTCTAAATTGGGTGGTACTTCTCGGCCGTCCCAAACAGTTACCGTACACCTTTTTGGTAGGTCGGACGGTTTGGGTCTCAACAACCTGCAACATCTGATGATTATGACGAGTTGGGGAAATTCAGATAAAGGAAATCGCCAATACTGGAGAACTATATACCATTCGGACCATTAACTAACATTTGCCAGAATAAACGATATGTAACAAATTTTAGAAACGTAACTAACAAAGAAATAAAGATTATATATACGTACAACAAATTGAGATGCAACACCCAGCATTTTCCAAATCACAATACTAAACTCAATAACAACATAAACGTCTTTCAAACTTATAAACATATGCTGTTCAATACAACATGTAGTTGTTTAATACAACTATTTACATACTATCAATTTAAATCTTTAACTCATTGTTTACTTTTATAACGTACACTTCTGTGACACAATTTTTCTCCATTCGCGATGTCAACAGTCAATTTAGCAGTTTGTTTTACAAGTAAAAGATTCATGGAGTTAAAATACAAAATTGATCCCTCAGCCCTTGCTATTGATGTTCTCCTTTAGCTTTTGATGTTTCAAAGTATTTAATAAAATTATTTCTGCGTATTAAAATTATTAGACATAGTTAATATATTGTAAAATAGATTGTACTTAATATTTATATGTATTTGTTAAAACAGGAAGTAAGAATCACTCAACTTGTGCAGAAGGTTGTGAATAACTATTCTGTGTCATGGTTCGCATCAGGACTTTAAATTTTCCTTTATTGTAGTACATTAATTATGTTGTAGGACAAATAAAATGTTCGAACTGTCGAGTCATATTTTTTTTTTGTTTTTTCTATGATATTGGGATGTATTTCGCTTAAAATCTAGCACAACATTGTGTTTTTAGTGTTGATATTTCCATATTTATTATTGTTATTTTCCCAAGTGTACAAGAAAACTATGGGAAATTCAACTACCTCACACAATTTAATCATCATATATTCGTTTAAAGACTTCTTTCTCAATGATTAGTTTCTTTCTGAGGGTCTTTTGATCAATATATGATCTATTTTTTTAAAGTCAAAAGGATTAAAAATGGCTGATGTTGATCCAGAAACACTTTTGGAGTGGCTTAATATGGGCCAGGGTGATGAAAGAGATATGCAGCTGATAGCTTTAGAGCAGCTTTGCATGCTTTTGTTAATGTCTGATAATGTTGATAGATGTTTTGAAAGGTAAGTAAATTGTATTTTTATTTGAAAGTTATTCTGATCCTTTTACAAATAGTAATCAGTGGGATCCCTGTCCCCCATTCCTTTAGTTTTTATCTAAAATTGCTCAGTTGTACAATCAATTGTTTAAGTATATATTCGTTTAATTTGTATACTACTAGATTAATAATTATTTTTAATATGTTATTGCCTTCTCAATTTCATGTAATGAGAGAAAAATATTCCTTCTTATTTTAGAAACAGAAGAGTAATAAATATTTGTAACTTGTGCATTGTATTTAACATTGATTTCCTATTTGTCCATTTAATGTTCAATAATGTGGTAAAAATTATATTTTGCAGCATATGAAGCTTAATAGCCAAATGTATACAGGACTTGAACACATTTCTGCCCTTTTTAATGATATAGTTTCCACTGATTTAGGCACATTTTTTTAGACTATTTTTATAATTTCATACATTATTTGAAAAATAATTATTTTATGACAATATTTCATTTTGATCTTTAATTTCTTGTACTGACCTAATAGGCTGAACTCAGATTTGACCATTAAAAGTTATTGCTCTAATAAACACTTCCTGGTTTTTTTTAGTGTAATTTGGATTTGGTTTTTTTTATAGTCATGATTTATGTAGAATTATATAAGATGAACTACTTAACATTCTGACAGCAGAAAGTATTTAAAGCAGTGAAATACATAATAGAAGAAAGCTTGTTTGTAGAACATTTTCTGTATCGAAGATTGTTTCCATTTTGTAAAGTCAAAAATGCAAGTTATAAATATTTATCCTGATTTTTGACATGATCATTTTTCATAGGAGTTTTCAACTATCGTAGAAGTCCGTCGATTCACATTTGCTCTCTCAAATGCAGTGGAAAATTGCAGAAAATGTTGGGAAGAACACTTACTGGGAATTATCAAAAGTTTCTATTTCTTTAAAAAAGTTAGAACTTTGCTCAATTATTCTTCGTTTGGTTTTAATTTGGGGTAAAAAGTTCCAAAAATTTAAACTCTTAAAAATTTGGCTCTAAAACAAATATTTTCAAATATAATTATTTGGACTAGGATTCTCTTAAGTTCTTTATTAGCGAGAATGATAAGTGTTTACTGTTCATGTTGAGTCAGTTAAGTCAAAATACAGAAGTCTAGGAAGAGTTGCATCTAAAACCATAGATGCTCAGATTATAATCTGTAAAATTCTTGGCAAAATGAAGACTGCCTTCGTTTCCCTATGAAAGTTTTATATAAAAAAAGTTCTATATTAAGGTAAAAAGAAGATTACCACATCGTTACATACAGAACTATTGCTCTCCTCCTGTGTTTTGATTTGACTGGCAATGTAAACTTGTTTTTGTCAGTTGATGAAAACATCATTCAGACAAATGAGGGAGGAAGAAATGTAAAGAAATTCTAGTTCCAATAACTATATTTGTAAATATTGGTTTGGGGTCAAATATTCTTAGAGTTTGGATTTTCCGAACTTTTTAACCTAATCTGACACCAAACTAGCTGTAATTGAGAAAATTTTAAACTTTGTAAAAAAATAAATAAATTTATAGTAGTTTATGAGGCACTATCTTTCAGTTTCTATGTCTACTTTTTTTTCAGGAGGAAAGGGTAAGGAGAATATTTTGCTTCTTCCTTTTTAATTTATGATTCCCTAATGAAGTGCCGATTTTGAAGATAAAGAAATAAAAACATTCATAATATTTTGATTATATTCTTCACAGTTGTGATTGAAAACTATTTCTATTAGTTTTTATTTCAGGCATTTAAAAAATAAAACACTTAGACAGGTTTTAAAAACAATTAATTATCCATAAATAGGCTACTTGCAATTTGACGAATTCGATTGTTTGCTTATTCGCCAAATGAAACATTTTATTGCAATTTGACGCAATGGCGATCGGCAACAAGAATCCTGGTGGCCCTACTCAGTATGGGTTTGCTCTCAGTTAATTCATCAGTTGGTGTCCTTGCATATCCTTTCTTTTCTGTTTACTGCCTACTCCTCAATTTTTCATTGAACCATTGCATAACCACAACAGCAGACGACAATTTTCTGAAAGGTTGCCAGGAATGTTTTCCACTACAAATGCCTTCTGTAAAAAGTGCAGAGAAGAATATTAAACAATGTCTATTGCAATTCACCAGCACAGATATAATTAGCAATGCATTTCCTTAGAAGTACAATAGATAGAAAAGTTTTAATTAAGCTATGGTTTTTTTTATTCGTGTATTTCTATTCTCTTTTATCTGTGATTACAATATAAAATTTTGTATTTTATACAGTTTTCCTATTTCCTATAGAACAATTTCTTTACTCCATGTAAATTATTTATTATTACATATGATTATTCTTTTACTCTGATTTTCAGAAGAGCATATAACACATTTATTAACATGTGTATCATAGTTTTTTCCATTTTTTAATATTTACGAAGGTGGCTAGTTATAAATTAGGGCTAAAATAAGTTTTATACAATAATTATACATTGCCGGCCGTCCAAACGGTTACCTTACACCTTTCTGGTAGGTCGAACGGTCTGGGTCTCAACAATAATTATACATTTGTTATACATTATAATAGTAATCTTATCGGTATCGGTTCTTCGGTAATCCGATAGTTAGTACCGGTTATTTGGTATTGGTTCTTTTTTAATTTTGTGATATCCTTATTAAATACTCAAAACTTTGTATATAAAATCGCTTGGTGCATACTGCATAGAAATCTGTTTTTGTCACTGAAATGGCATCCAGACAAATGAAATCCAGACAAATATATATAGATATTTTTCATTTTTTAGTATTAATAGAAAGGTTGAATATAAATTATAAGTAACATATAACCTTTAAAGTTGGCCATTTTATGACTAAATGAATGCAATTTGAAATTATTAGAATGTATATTAAAAATTTCTTTACTTTCTTTGTTACTGATTAAGAAAAATCACTTAGCATATCATCTGTCTGTAGAGCTGCAGACAAAATCAATGCAACCACTTTTTCTTGACAACTACTCAACCATTTGAAGCAACATTGAGTATGAATATAGAATGTTACGCAAAAATGTTTGTTTCAGAATATTTTTGTAAACTTGGCCAATGTCATGCTTCTAGTACACCCAAACACATATTGAACTAAATTGGCTTTGAAACGATACACTTTTTTTCTGCAGTTTTCACGAGCAGGATCATCACGAATCGAAATTTCTTGTAAAGTATTTTAGTTAATTTTTGGTCAAAATAAAAGTTATTTTCCAATGATGCAATGCATGTTGCATTATTATAATAATGCTGATTAATTTGCTCTATCATATAAACCAGGGTTCCCACTAAGTCAGGAAAAGTGGGGGAGAATTTCTCTCCTTCCAAAAAATTTTGGGAGAGATTTTCTGTTATAAGGAGAGACACTTAAAATTTCATTTTTTTTTAACATGCTAATTTAGAAAGTAATAAAAAAGAAAGCATTAACTATAACTCATATTCTTCGACATTTAAATATTTTAATTCTTAAAACTAACATTCTTTTAACATTCTTACTAACATTCTTTTTAAAAATTAATTAGGAGTCGTTTAAGTATTAAGTAAGCACATTTTTGGTAATTTCATAGCTCCCCCCCCCCCCCCCCCCACTTGTTAGCAAAAATACTCAAATTCCTGACTTCCCCCATGCTTACGTTATGATTTTATTTGCTGACATAAAAATGTCTACATGGGTTATTTTATGTAAAATGACTCACATGCGAATTTACGATTTTTTTGTCTGTAAACTGCAAAAGTCGAGGGCCGACTGTATTTACTTTATATTTTGATTTTTAAAATCATTTTATGATCAATTTTCATGCAGCAATTGCAATTAAAAACTTTAACGATTTTTGATCGCCGAAAACTATTTCACTAGGCAAATAGAATTAGGTAATAAATTTGACTTTATGTTTGAAAATGGATTTTTTTTTTTTTTTTTACAAAACTTGAACATAAGGATTGCATCGTCCTTTTGTTGAATCTCAAGCCAGTCATGTGATTTTAGCCATTTTGTTTGACTCGACTTTTTCTTTTTGTTTTCAAAATAGCCCTTTATTTCATAAATAATACGTTTGTAAAATAATTTTTCTGTATGAAACGCGAAACAATTACAAACACTGTAGTCGATGCAAACAGATTGGAAAAGTGGGAAATATTTTTCAAATTAAACGAGGTATGCCGAGGATAGCGTACAAATTCAGATTTTCGTGATGCTGCTGCAAAATAACCTTTCATTTTATTAATAATACGGTAGAAAAATGGTTTGGTTTTTATTATTTGTATATTAAACGACATAATTATAAAAAAATTCAGTCGATGCAAATATATTGTGAAAATGACAAAAAGATATTCATTGGTCATCTCTCCTCAGAAAATGTGGGAATCGCCGTATGCGAACGCCGTTTTCGCAATCGCGGAGAAACAGATTTTCAGATCATGTAAGAAAGGAATGTCTCTGATAAAAAATTCGTTGCTTTGTTCAAATTTTGTAACATATTTTGGGCATATATGGCCAATTTCACGACATTTTCGGGATTTTTGTAACCTGTAGACATACTGTGTACGGGGGAAAGGATTTTCGTCCGCGGAAAGAAGAAAATTTCTCGAGCAAAACACAAAAAATGCGGGAAGTACGCGGAAAGAGCATAATTCAAATCCGTGAAAGAATCCTATAAAAAAAAAAAAAAAAAATTTTATTTGATCGAATTTGCCACCCGCGCAAGCTGAGGGGACACTTATAGTTTTCTATAAAATATCTCTCTAATTAGAAACACGTAGTACTTTAGTGTACCCAAATCGCGATTGACTGCGATTCAGAAGTAACTACGAAATCGCGGTCCGCGACCGTTCGGCAATCGGCCCGCGATTCAACGAGGCAACTGATCGCGATTTGCGGTCGCGAAGCAATCGGCCCGATTGCTTCGGCCGATGCCCGATCGGGATCGGATTTCTCGGTATCCAATTTGAAGAAAAAAATAATTTTAGGCCGGAACTGGAGAGAGAGAAATTCTCGCGCAGTCTAAATTTTTACGCGAGATTTTTCATGGATTGCGCGAGAATCTCGCGGGTTCGCGCTGAAATGGGAACCCTGATATAAACAATTATTTCGGTGACGCTGTGCCATTTAAGTGACATGAATATTTTCTTTCTTTTTTTGTATAAAATTATTAGAATTCTAAGAAACTTTGAAAAGAGCAACCTTAAATGATGTTATCTATTTGCAAAAATGAGAACGCTGTCTTTTTCGCAATTTGCTTGAAACTACTTCTCCTCCCCTCTCCCCCCTAATAAACTTAAGTAAGATAGATATACACTCGTCAAAAGCGAAATTGCAACAGTATTAAGGAATGAACATAGCCATATGCAAATCACAGTACCGGTAGAAGAGGGAGTCATATGTAAATGATTAATTTTTATTACTTATCGGGTCACGTGACACCTAGTTTTGGATGATAAAGACCAGCAGATGACTCATCCCTTAAATGCTATCAGCGATGATTTGTAACAGCCAAAATTTCTGGCAGATTTGCCAAACTGCTTGACGAGACCCTTTTGCAACAGCAAGTGACATCTGAAACAGCCTGCCACCATCAACGGTTGCATTTGTGTGCACCCAAACCATTCGCAACAGGTTGCATAAAATACAGCTGTGCGCACGGCGGCCAGCTACTGGGATGCCATTAAGCGCTTAGCACATGGATGCATATCTGGTGTGGTGTTGTCATCACAACTGGACCGATAAATGGCATCGCGTATTGTTTACGGATGAATCTCACTTCTGCCTGTGGAGGAATTACAGCTGTGGATAGGTGAGGCGACTTCCTTGGGAATGCCACTCACCAGTCCATATCAATGAGCATCACACCAGACATCATGGTTTGGGGTGGTATCTTGTTCAATCAGCAGACAGCTGTGGTGCACATTGCAGATAATCTGACAGCAGACCGATATGTCACACAAGTTGTGACCCTGTCACTCAACCAATTCCTCATACCCTAGGGTGAGTCGGGTGGCCTGGGTCTTCCACACAAGTTGTGATGCCTGTGATTCAGCCACTGTTGCAGGCCATTCCCGGCATGGTGTTCCAGCAAGACAATGCCACATCGCAATCTGAACTCTCAAGCTCAAAAGCCTGAATGGAATTCTATCCTTTCCTGGCCGTCATCCTCACTGGATCTCTTTCTCATTGAACACGTATGGACCCTCATCGGATGTCAGATGCACCGGGGTCCGGGGACCACCGGTACATACTGTTGAGGAACTGCTTGATGCAGTGGGCGCTGATAAGGATTACCTCAGGTAACCATTAATAGCCTCATCAATAGCATGCTTCACCATGCTTCAGCCTGCATAGGCCTGCACCATGCTTCAGCCTGCATGCATGCTTCAGCCTGCATAGCTGCTGTGGGAGCTACATTCTTTACTGAATAAACAGGTTTCTTTTGCATATCTTTGTTTCTTATTTTAATCATTTGCATATGACTTTCTTCTACCGGTAGGTACTGTGATTTGCATATGGCTACGTGCATTCCTTTATGGTATTCCAATTTCATTTTTGACGTGTGCATGACTATAATTGAATGTTATAAACATTGTTTAAAAAAAATTCTACACTGTGTCTAAACTGCTACATGACAATTTTGATAAAAAAATCTCATATATATATATATATATATATATATATTTTTTTTTTCAGCTGCCCGCCTCGAACATTTTTACCAGCTCTTTGTCGGATATTCCTAGATGAGTGTGCACCAGATAATGTTTTAGAGGTTACTGCTCGTGCTATTACATATTATTTAGACGTGTCTGCAGAATGCACTCGAAGAATTGTTGCTGTTGATGGTGCAATCAAGGCAATTTGCAGTCGCCTTGTCGTTGCTGATGTGTCATCAAGGGCTAGCAAAGATTTGGCAGAACAATGCATAAAGGTTTGACATTGTTTCAGTAATTTAAAAATACTAGCTGTAAGCCTGTAAAATGAATGCTGCTGCCTGTAAATTGAAAGGGTGACATAGGAAGGGACATATTTAAGGGAGGGAAATCAGTGAGGGAGATATATTACATTCGTATGTAATGTTGAAACATCCTGTTCTATCCATGTTTAGTTTCAAATTATGTGAATTAAAAGATACAAAACATTTATGTCTTTGTATTATGTTTCATTATTAATCAGAGTTTCCCCCAGGCAGTTTCAGGGATCGCATTCGTCCTAAAATTCCTAAAAGTTTGAAGCACTTCCCTTGAATTCCTAAAATTAACCTAAAATTTTTAGATCATCCTAAAATTTTGCAATGTTTTGCTGCGGTGTCAAATTTACTCTACTATCGCCCGAATACATTCCATTCATATGGCAATCGATGTTAAAAAAGATTTCAGAAATTAAAACGTTGTTCAAAATAGCATTCATCTTTTACAAAGTCAATCACGACAAAATCGCCGATTCTCAATAGTTAAATCCTCTCCGTCCGCGGGCGGTTTTAGTGAAATACGATCGCAAGACGAATGGCGACCCACGTGATCATTTACGACCGGAGTTTGGGGGAGATTTTTTTGTTTGTGGGAGTGGGAATCTCCACAGGATATCTTAGGAATCTCCAGTGCAAGCTAACAAACCTAGAAGCCTTTAACCTCTCAAAAGAGTAAAATAGAAAAAGACGGGTTCGATTGTTGAATAGTGTGCTTCCTCATATTTACTAGATAAATCATGAAGTTTCTCTTTCTTTGTAAAGTTAAAATTTTGCTCAACTATTCTTTGTTGGGAATCAATTGTGTGCAAAAATTTTGAAGAATTTTTGGTCTAAATCCAATAATATAAATATAGTTAGTCGGATTGTGATTCTCTTATGCCCCTCATTACATAATATTTGATCAACATCATGTCAAAACAGGAGAGTAGAGAAGGAATTTTTGTCTGCTGTTAGCAACCTGACTAGGCATTGATGATATTAAAGGATATCTCTTCAAAAGGATGCATTGCGTAGGGGCCTGGACCTCATAGCAGTTTATGAAGAAAAGCAATGGATAAAATAAAATAAGGCATAGTAGGGAGGTCCCGCAATTATATCGCCACACTCCCCATAAAAAATTAATTAAAAACAATGAAAGAGCAGAAATGTGAAGAATGTTAAATAAACACATTCCCGCTTCCAATAGATAAAACTTTTAAACAGTTTTCATTTCTTTTTAAACTTAAAATTTTGTCAAATTATTCCATGTTTAGTATGCATCTGGGATGAAAAGTACCAAAAATTTGAACTCTGTAAGAATTTTTGCTCAGAAACCAATATTTAAAAATATAGTTTTCTGGACTAGAGTTCTTTTGAGCCGCTGGAACTTGGTATTGAACTCGGTAAGCCCAGGTTGTACGGTCCCTGTGGATGCCTCCCCCACTGGGTTCCGGTCTAAATTGGGTGAATAAAAAGAAAGTTATGGAGATTGTCACGGAGGGCGAAGTAGCCTAGTGGTTAGCGTGCGGGAATTGCATTTGGTAGGCCTGGGTTCGATTTGTTGGAAAATTTAAAATTTGAAGAAGCAAGATAAACAGCAAAGTACGCACTGGCATAGAGTCAATAAGTGTTGGCTGGGTCATGAAAGTATGCAGATCCAGTTTCAAAGAAAAACATCGTTCACTTTATTTCGTGAGAAAACATAACTAGGCAAGTTACACATTCCAGGTTTCCATGCCACAAAACATCAAAAAAATACTATGTACAAAAAGTTTGCAGTTGTAAATAACCAGACAGAAATTCCTTGAAGCATGGGTAGTAAGTAACTATACTACCTCTATCACTTGCGTGTATTTGCAGCCACCATTGAAGGTATCACACTTGGCAAAGGAAAACCAAAGTATAAGACATCCTGCAGTGCTTCTGTCTAAAGCATTTCTGTCTGCCTGCATCAGACCATCAGTGTCTATGTCTTATAAAGCCCTTCTCCGCTCCGTTCTGGATCAGACTGAGTGGGAATTCTGTCTCTCGACTGATGTTTGCTTCAAGAAATCTCTGCCTTATATATCCGATAATGGACTGTTCCGGAAACGCCCCCGGATATGCAAATCAGATGCGTACGCATTGAGAACTGATTTGCATGAAACCTCATGTTGAAAAACGTCACGGTTCACGCCGGTGAACGGGAAGTGTTGTTCATATTAAATTTGCATAAACGCCCGTTCATGGGAACGTGAATCACGATGTATTGATTTTTTTCCAACAATCGGCCCCCCTCATGCAAATCCTTAAGTCTCAATGCATATGCAAAAGGAAACTTACTCTGAGAAACCAAGGTATATCAATAAACACCAAGGCCCCCAGTATTCTATCAAACATATAATGAAGGAATAAATTTAAAGTATTATATCATTACTAAATTTAAAAATAAAAAATGCATAAGTACTTATAGCATCTGAAAAACAGTTAAGTATTGTCGACAATATTGTAACAACAACATTTCATATCAAGTAGAAATTTATATACAACACAACTTCAATGCTTAAGTATTAGCATTCAAAAATTTAAATTTTAGTTTAAGTTTAATTATAAGTATCCAAAATTTAAGTATAAGCATATTGTTATATTTAACAAGTCAACTTTAAAAGATTTTGTATAAGCATAGAATTTAAGTTTACTTTAAATTTGAGTATGAACACTATAATTCAAAAAGCTTAAAAAAAATTTTAGTCTATTAATACAATACAAGTATACATAATTAATACTATTAGACTGCATTGATATACCAAATATTTAAAAATATATGATGCAAGTAATCAGATAATAAAAAAGAACCTTTATCAAAACTTTCAACACATACTTTTTACCAAGTTGAAAAATACAAAATTTTATACACATAAGCTACTATTTAGCATTATGCGGGTAATGGAAAATGGATGTATATACAAAGGTGTAAAGTGAAAAGATTCAATATCACAAGAATTTATACTCAAGATATACTATCTTATATCAATGAGGTTTAAGATAAACAATAATGTATATATATGACATCTTTAAAAATTCCCAAGTTGTAAATTCAATTTAGTATTTAAAATTTTCTTTAGACTAAACATTTAATCTCAAAAAGTTTGATTTAGTTTTTAAAAAAAATTTTATTACAAAATTTAAGTATTATTTCCTTAGTCATTGGTTTAGTAAAGTAATCTGCTAAGTTATCTTTACTATTTACAAATTTAACATTAAGCGATTCATTGACTATTAAATTTCTTAGGAAATGATATCTCACATCGATATGGTTAGTTCTATTGTTTTCAATTGGAGAGTTAGAAAAATTAATGGCTGCTTGGTTGTCGCTAAAAATAACACTGTTACTTTTATTAAAGTTTAACCCAAGTAAATGACACTCTTCGATTATGTTTTGTACCCATACCATTTCCTTAGCGGCTTCAGTTAGTGATACGTATTCAGCTTCCATGGTTGATAAGCTGACACACTTATATTTAAAGGTACACCAAGAAAGAGGTACATTGTCAATAAAGAGTATCATGCCTCCAAGTGAAACACGGTCATCTCTGTTTGCAGCAAAGTCAGAATCTGAGTAACAATTTAATTTTAACTCATGAATGTTAGATAAATTCAACATATAATTTTTAGTCTTTTCAACATATCCTAAAAGTCTTAACAATGAATCCCAATGCTTAATTCCAGGGTTTTCTTGAAATTGAGATAATATATTGATGGCGTAACAAATATCTGGTCTATTTCTACTAGATATAAAAGCCAAGCACCCAATTAAGCTCCTGTAAGGAAAACTTTGCATTTGCTTTATTTCTTCACTTGTCTTTGGACAATCTATTTTACTTAGAATATTCCCTTTAGAAATGGGAAGTGAAGTAACTGGATATTTATATTGTTGAAACATTTGACATACTTTATCTATATACTGACTTTGATGTATAAAAAATTTATTGTCACACTCTTTAAATTCCACGCCTAACAGTTTTCTAATTTTTCCTAATACCTTGATATCAAATTCTATGCTAAGTAATGAAACAATGTGGTCTATGTCCCTTTGATACTTTGAGAAGAGAATTATGTCATCCACATAGACTAGCATAAGAACTTTGCTATTGTAAATATAGGCACAATTACACCATTGAAGTTTTAAAAAATTTAATTCTTTTAATTTGGTGTCAAGTTCATTAAACCATTCTCTTCCATTTTGATGAAGACCATAAATGGCTTTCTTCAACAAACAAACATAATCAGGCTGTTCCTGATTGACATAACCTTGAGGCTGTTTCATATATACTTTTTGACTCAATTTAGCATAGAGATAGGCAGATTTGATATCTAACTGGAAATGCATCCAGCCAAGCATGCATGCGAAAATTGAGAAGAATGCTCTAATTAAGTTGAAGTTAACAACAGGGCTAAAAACTTCATCGTATGATTCTCCTTTTTTCTGACCATACCCCTGGGCTACCAAACGAGCTTTAAATCTCTTGATTTTCCCATTCTCGTCTTTCTTAATAGTGTAGACCCATCTATTGCCTATATGCTTTTGTGAGGTGGATGCAGGAACTAGTTCCCAGACACCCCTCTCTTGCATTATGGCCATTTCTTCATCTATAGCTTTACACCATTTTTCGGACTGGGAGGATGTAATAGCAGCGTTGTACCCTTTTGGTATATTTATTTCAATATTGCTTGCTTCTGGTCTGCCTTTGACCCTTTTAAGACCTTTATTTTCCTGAAAATTAAACAGTTGCTGATCAAATTGTATATTTCTTTTATCACAATATTTCATAACATCATTGTGCGACCTCAGCCTTTTATTATCTCCTTGAGCGTAATAATACACATCAGTTCTACTGGGGCGCGGTAGCCCATTGGTTAGCGCGCTGGAGTTGCACTCGGTAGGCCCGGGTTCGATTCCAGCCACTGCCAAAATTGCCGCCGTGTTCATGCGAAGTACAATCACGTTAAACATGTGGGTCCGAAAGTCCTTCCGAGAGGTTGATGGTAGGGGAAGGAGGGTACGGTCCCTGTGGATGCCTCCCCCACTGGGTTCCAGTCTAAATTGGGTGGCACTTCCCGACCGTCCAAACTGTTACCTTACACCTTTCTGGTAGGTCGGACGGTCTGGGTTTCAACAACAACATCAGTTCTACTCCCATCGGGTCTTGGAACCGTCTTTCACTGCCAAGCAATATCCGAGCAAGGAGTCATACTGGAGTCAGCAGGAGAGTCCGTTTCCTCACTGGATTCAGACGGATCGTCACCAGTGTCTTCACTCTCTCCTGCCCCCCAGCAGACTGCCCTCTCGGATATTCCCCGTCGGAGTATTCTGAAAGGTTATCTCTTGATATCCCTAAGGAGATATTTCTGGGATAAATTGGGTCCAGGATGCCTTCCACTACCTCACCCTCATCAAACCTCACATTGCAGGTCTCAATTGTTCGTTTTTCTCCTGAGAAAAATATCCTATAGCCTTTAGTTTTAGTAGCATAGCCTACCATCACCCCTTCTGTAGCTTTCATGTCTAACTTCTTTTCTGAGCTGACTGGGTTTGCCTACATATACTCTACAACCAAAGGTTCTAAGATGGCTGACTGAAGGTTTTCTACCACTGTAGAGTTCATGTGGAGTTTTAGTCTTAAATTTGTGACATATTCGATTTTTAGTGTATGTAAAACACAATATTGCTTCCGCCCAGAATCTGTCATGCATTTTGCTCTCGTTCAACATGGCTCTAACACAGTCAAATGCGGTTAAATTAAATCGCTCATTAAATTTGGAAAATAACTTAATGTTATTACAGAAATGTCGCGTAGCAGCAGTGTCTACTACCCAGCTGACTCTATCGTTAGGATCGATTACAATATTAGCTTCAATATGTGGAGATCCAAGAAATTCCACAATACTAGATCCATTGTTTCTAGGGCAATTAGATTTAGTATGACCTAGTTTGTTACATTTAAAACACTTCATTTTACTTTTAGAAATATTTACATTATGACTAGAAGTATTTACATTAGACACATTTTGAGATACATTTGGAGATTTAAATTTAGACACTTTTACTCTATTTACACATTTCTTAGAAGTAAGATATGCAGAATTTAGACTCACAGTTTTAGAGAAGTCACTTGCTTGTTGACGAAGCCGGCTCTCCTCAGCTGATAGCTCTGCTTGTATTTTGCTGAGCTTGATGTCCGAGTCACACTATCGATAGATTAATTGAACGATGCCCCGGTATTCTTCCGGAAGGTATCTAATAGCTTGAAATGAAACATATAAGTCCTCAATGGGGTGATTCGCATCTTTAATCCTCATCACGGCCTTCCGCAGTCTTGAGCAAAATATGTCAACAGGCTCGTCTGGCTCCGGCCGGATGTCGAAGAACTCGTCTAGTAGGCACACGAGATTAGCTCGGGAAGGCGCTTGAAAATGTTCTTTCAAAGTATTCCATACTTGACTAGGTTCGTCAGTGACGTTTATCAACTCCTTGTTTTCCGAGAATAAGCTTTGGTAGATGATAGCAAGCGCTCTTTCTTTCCGTCGATAAAAATCATCGTAGTCTCGGCGACTTGCGTCTTCTTCTAAAGGCTTAATACTTCCATCTACGTGTCCGAAACATCATTCTCCCTTGAGGATGAATGAGATGTCGGTGCACCAGGTGACGTAGTTGTCTCGCGTCAGCAACTCCGTTCTACTTGCCTCCATGGCCACTCGTAGATTTGAAGAAGCAGAAGTAAAAGTCTTTTGTACACTGTTTACATTTCGTTTTTGTTATTCACACGTACTTCAAAATGGTGCCAGGCACGGCCCCCATCTGAACACTGGAACAATGATTCTTTAAAATACTTGCACTTATGATTCTATTGGGCGTTAAACTGGCCCGTAACCGTTTCTCGTTGGAAAATTTAAAATTTGAAGAAGCAAGGTAAACAGCAAAGTACGCACTGGCATAGAGTCAATAAGTGTTGGCTGGGTCATGAAAGTATGCAGATCCAGTTTCAAAGAAAAACATCGTTCACTTTATTTCGTGAGAAAACATAACTAGGCAAGTTACACATTCCAGGTTTCCATGCCACAAAACATCAAAAAAATACTATGTACAAAAAGTTTGCAGTTGTAAATAACCAGACAGAAATTCCTTGAAGCATGGGTAGTAAGTAACTATACTACCTCTAACACTTGCGTGTATTTGCAGCCACCATTGAAGGTATCACACTTGGCAAAGGAAAACCAAAGGATAAGACATCCCGCAGTGCTGCTGTCTAAAGCATTTCTGTCTGCCTGCATCAGACCATCAGTGTCTATGTCTTATAAAGCCCTTCTCCGCTCCGTTCTGGATCAGACTGAGTGGGAATTCTGTCTCTCGACTGATGTTTGCTTCAAGAAATCTCTGCCGTATATATCCGAGAATGGACTGTTCCGGAAACACCCCCGGATATGCAAATCAGATGCGTACGCATTGAGAACTGATTTGCATGAAACCTCATGTTAAAAAACGTCACGGTTCACGCCGGTTAACGGGAAGAGTCGTTCATATTAAATTTGCATAAACGCCCGTTCACGGGAACGTGAATTGCGATATATTGATTTTTTTCCAACAAAGTAGCTGTCTATCGCACACTTCAGCTACACGCATAAATTGTGGCTAGCGGTGCATTTCATGGAATAGATGTCGATCGCACACATTTGTTACTCTCGCAAGTCATGCCTAATGGTGCAGTTGATGAAGTAGCTATCATTCGCACACCTCAGCTACGCGGGCAAGTCACGGCTAACGGTACATTTAATGAAGTAGCTGTCTATCTCAGCTACGCGCGCAAATTACCGCTAACGATGTAGTTCATGAAGTAGCTGTCTATCGCACACCTCAGCTACATGCGTAAATCGTGGCTAGCGGTGCATTTCATGGAATAGTTGTCGATCGCACGCCTTCGTTACTCTCGCAAGTCATGGCTAATGGTGCAGTTGATGAAGTAGCTGTCATTCGCACACCTCAGCTACGCAGACAAGTCACGGCTAACGGTACATTTAATGAAGTATGTTGGAAATAATCAATACATCGCGATTCACGTTCCCGTGAACGGGCGTTTATGCAAATTTAATATGAACGACTCTTCCCGTTCACCGGCGTGAACCGTGACGTTTTTCAACATGAGGTTTCATGCAAATCAGTTCTCAATGCGTACGCATCTGATTTGCATATCCGGGGGCGTTTCCGGAACTGTCCATTCTCGGATATATAGGGCAGAGGTTTCTTGAAGTAATCAGAAGCAATCAGACGTCTTGAGACGATCGAGTTAAGATGATCGAGATAAGACGATCGAGACAGACTTGAGATGATGGTCTGATGCAGGCAGACAGAAATGTTTTTGACAGAAGCACTGCGGAATATCGTTTGACGACGGTTAATAGTCGAAACGGATGCAGATGTGGTCAGTTTGGACCAGCATGTATTGAACGTTAAATTTACTTACAAACGTTCTGAAGCCGCTTTAAATATTTTCCTGATATTCTATCCTTTGGTTTCCCTTTGCCGCAAGTGATAGAGGTAGTATAGTAACTTACTACTAAATGCTTCAAGGAATCTCTGTCTAGTCATTTACAACTGCAAACCTTTTTGTACATAGTATATTTTGATGTTTTACGGCATGGAAAATTACCAGGTACGTGTAATATGCCTAGTTGTGTTTTTCACCAAATAAAGTGAACGAAGTTTTCCTTTAAAACTGGACTTGTGTACTTTCATGACCCAGCCAACACTTATTGACTCTGACGGTGCGTGCTTTGCTATCTTCAAATTTTTAAAATTTCGTCAATATCAGACAGACAGTTATGGGCCCGTTTAACGCCCAATAGAGTCATAAGTGCAAGTATCTTTAAAGAAATCGTTCCAGTGTTCAGATGGGGGCCGCACCTGGCACCATTTTGAAGTTCGTGTGAACAACGAAACGCAACAGTGTAAACGTAAACATTGTACAAAAGAACTTTTACTTCTGCTTCTTCAAAACTACGAGTGGCCATGGAGGCAAGTAGAACGGAGTTGCTGACGCGGGACAACTACGTCACCTGGCGTACCGACATCTCATTCGTCCTCAAGGGAGAAGGATGTTTCGGACATGTAGATGGAAGTGTTAAGCCTTTAGAAGAAGATATCAGTCGTCGCGACTACGATGATTTTTATCGCCGGAAAGACCGAGCATTAGCCATCATCTATCAAAGTTTATCCTCAGAATACAAGGTGTTGATAAACGTCACCGACAAACCTAGTCAAGTATGGAATACCTTGAAAGAACATTTTCAAGCGCCTTCCAGAGCCATCCTGGTGAGATTACTAGACGAATTCTTCGACATCCGGCCGGAGCCAGATGAGCCTGTTGACATTTTTTGCTCAAGACTGCGGAAGGCCGTGACGAGGCTTAAAGACGCGAAACACCCCATTGAAGACCTATATGTTGCATTCCAAGCAATACGATATCTTCCGGAAGAATTCCGAGGTATCGTTCAATTAATTTACCGATGGAGTGACTCGGACTTCAAGCTCAGCAAAATACAAGCAGAGCTAGCAGCGGAGGAGAGCCGGCTTAGGCAGCAAGCGAACGACTTTTCCAAAACTGTGAGTTTAAATTCTGCATATCTTACTTCTAAGAAATGTGTAAATAGTGTAAAAGTATCTAAATTTAAATTTCCAAATGTATCTCATAAAGTGTCTAATATAAATACTTCTAGTAATATTGTAAATAGTTCTAAAAGTAAAAATAAGTGTTTTAAGTGTAACAAACTAGGTCATACTAAATTTAATTGTCCTAGAAATAATGGATCTAGTATTGTGGAATTTCTTGGGTCTCCACAGATTGAGGCTAATACTGTAATCGATCCTAGCGATAGACTCAGCTGGGTAGTAGACACTGCTGCTACGCGGCATTTCTGTAATAACATTAAGTTATTTTCAAAATTTAATGAGTGCAAAGGCACTTCAATGTCGCTAGCAGTAGGGGATGTCGAAAGTCCAGTTGAGGCTATCGGGACGGTGGAAATGTATGTCCAATTTAAGGATAAGCAAAGTATTATCAAATTGGAAAATGTTATGTATTCTCCTAAACTTAGGAGAAATTTATTAGCTGCATCTGTTCTTGAGGAACAAAATTTTAGTTTTAATGGAGCTAATGGGGTTCTATGGTTTTTTACACCTAAAGGGGAGAAATTCTTTTATGCAAAAAGAAAGTATGGGTTGTATTTTTTAAAACCTAAGTATAGTACCCAGGAACAACATAACTTAGAAACCCGTCAATCTAAAGATAGGGATCGAGATGGAGACAAGAAACACAAAAAGGATAAGAAATCCAAGGATAGGGATCCTAGTGCTTCCAGAAAAACACCTAAAGTAAGAATAGCACCTAATCTTAAAGAAACTAAATTTAAATCTGACAAAACAAAAACTAAGCAGAATAAAAATGTGAATAGTTCAATATCTAAGCCTAGCAGTTCAGTAACTGAACTTAATAGTACAAACTGTCTTTGGCATAAACGATATTGTCACATAAACGCTGAATATCTCCTCCAAACCAGCAAAGTTTCTGCTGTAAACGGACTTCCTAGGCTTAAATACAAAAAGTTAAATTGTAAATCGTGTAAATTGGCTAAGTCTAGGAGAGTAACGTATAAACCCACCGGTAGGATAAGGTCCACTGAACCATTGCAATTGTTACACATGGATGTGTGTGGTCCCTTACCCACAGTATCAAATGGTGGGAACAAGTATGTCTTAACTATAACAGATGATTATAGTAGAAAAGTTTTTGTTTACCTCATGAAACAGAAGTCAGAAGTATTTTCACATTTTAAAGAGTTTCAGGCCAGAGAAGAAAGGCAGTTAGGTACTAAAATTCTATGTATCCGGACGGATAATGGGGTGGAATTTTGCCATGATAAGTTCAAAAATTACCTGAGGGATATCAGTATTAAGGCTGAGAGGACTAATACATATACCCCACAGCAAAATGGAGTATCAGAGCGATTTAATTTAACCGCATTTGACTGTGTTAGAGCCATGTTGAACGACAGCAAATTGCATGACATATTCTGGGCGGAAGCAATATTGTGTTTTGCATACACTAAAAACCGAATATGTCACAAATTTAAGACAAAAACTCCACATGAGCTCTACAGTGGTAGAAAACCTTCAGTCAAACATCTTAGAACCTTTGGTTGTAGAGCATATGTAGGCAAACCCAGTCAGCTCAGAAAAAAGTTAGACATGAAAGCTACAGAAGGGGTGATGGTAGGCTATGCTACTAAAACTAAAGGCTATAGGATATTTTTGTCAGGAGAGAAACGAACAATTGAGACCTGCAATGTGAGGTTTGATGAGGGTGATGTAGTGGAAGGCATCCTGGACCCAATTTGTCCCAGAAATATCTCCTTAGGGATATCAAGAGATAACCTTTCAGAATACTCAGACGGGGAATATCCGAGAGGGCAGTCTGATGGGGGGGCAGGAGAGAGTGAAGACACTGGTGACGATCCGTCTGAATCCAGTGAGGAAACGGACTCTCCTGCTGACTCCAGTATGACTCCTTGCTCGGATATTGCTTGGCAGCGAAAGACGGTTCCAAGACCCGATGGGAGTAGAACCGATGTGTATTATTACGCTCAAGGAGATAATAAAAGGCTGAGGTCGCACAATGATGTTAAGAAATATTGTGAGAAAAGGAATATACAGTTTGATCAGCAACTGTTTAATTTTCGGGAAAATAAATGTCTTAAAAGGGTCAGAGGCAGACCAGAAGCAAGCAATATTGAAATAAATATACCAAAAGGGTACAACGCTGCTATTAGATCCTCCCAGTCCGAAAAATGGTGTAAAGCTATGGATGAAGAAATGGCCGTAATGCAAGAGAGGGGTGTCTGGGAACTAGTTCCTGCATCCACCTCACAAAAGCATATAGGCAGTAGATGGGTCTACACCATTAAGAAAGACGAGAATGAGAAAATCAAGAGGTTTAACGCTCGTTTGGTAGCCCAGGGGTATGGTCAGAAAAAGGGAGAATCATACGATGAAGTTTTTAGCCCTGTTGTTAACTTCAACTTAATTAGAGCATTCTTTTCAATTTTCGTATGCATGCTTGGCTGGATGCATTTCCAATTAGATATCAAATCTGCCTATCTCTATGCTAAATTGAGTCAAAAAGTATATATGAAACAGCCTCAAGGTTATGTCAATCAGGAACAGCCTGATTATGTTTGTTTGTTGAAGAAAACCATTTACGGTCTTCATCAAAGTGGAAGAGAATGGTTTAATGAACTTGACACCAAATTAAAAGAATTAAATTTTTTAAAACTTCAATGGTGTAATTGTGCATATATTTACAATAGCAAAGTTCTTATGCTAGTCTATGTGGATGACATAATTCTCTTCTCAACGTATCAAAGGGACATAGACCACATTGTTTCGTTACTTAGCATAGAATTTGATATCAAGCTATTAGGAAAAATTAGAAAACTGTTAGGCGTGGAATTTAAAGAGTGTGACAATAAATTTTTTATACATCAAAGTCAGTATATAGATAAAGTATGTCAAATGTTTCAACAGTATAAATATCCTGTTACTTCACTTCCCATTTCTAAAGGGAATATTCTAAGTAAAATAGATTGTCCAAAGACAAGTGAAGAAATAAAGCAAATGCAAAGTTTTCCTTACAGGAGCTTAATTGGGTGTTTGGCTTTTATATCTAGTAGGACTAGACCTGATATTTGTTACGCCATCAATATATTATCTCAATTTCAAGAAAACCCTGGAATTAAGCATTGGGATGCATTGTTAAGACTTTTAGGATATGTTGAAAAGACTAAAAACTATATGTTGAATTTATCTAACATTCAGGAGTTAAAATTGAATTGTTATTCAGATTCTGACTTTGCTGCAAACCGAGATGACCGTGTTTCACTTGGAGGCATGATACTCTTTATTGACAATGTACCTATTTCTTGGCGTACCTTTAAACATAAGTGTGTCAGCTTATCAACCATGGAAGCTGAATATGTATCACTAACAGAAGCCGCTAAGGAAATGGTATGGGTACAAAATATAATTGAAGAATGTCATTTACTTGGGTTAAATTTTAATAAAAGTAACAGTGTTATTTTTAGCGACAACCAAGCAGCCATTAATTTTTCTAACTCTCCAATTGAAAACAATAGAACTAACCATATTGATGTTAGATATCATTTCCTAAGAAATTTAATAGTCAATGAATCTTTTAATGTTAAATTTGTAAATAGTAAAGATAACTTAGCAGATCACTTTACTAAACCAATGACTAAGGAAATAATACTTAAATTTTGTAATAAAATTTTTTTTAAAAACTAAATCAAACTTTTTGAGATTAAATGTTTAGTCTAAAGAAAATTTTAAATACTAAATTGAATTTACAACTTGGGAATTTTTAAAGATGTCATATATATACATTATTGTTTATCTTAAACCTCATTGATATAAGATAGTATATCTTGAGTATAAATTCTTGTGATATTGAATCTTTTCACTTTACACCTTTGTATATACATCCATTTTCCATTACCCGCATAATGCTAAATAGTAGCTTATGTGTATAAAATTTTGTATTTTTCAACTTGGTAAAAAGTATGTGTTGAAAGTTTTGATAAAGGTTCTTTTTTATTATCTAATTACTTCAATCATGTATTTTTAAATATTTGGTATATCAATGCAGTCTAATAGTATTAATTATGTATACTTATATTGTGTTAATAGACTAAATTTTTTAAGCTTTTTGAATTATAGTGTTTATACTCAAATTTAAAGTAAACTTAAATTCTGTGCTTATACAAAATCTTAATCTTTTAAAGTTGACTTGTTTAATATGATAATGTGCTTATACTTAAATTTTGGATACTTATAATTAAATTTAAAGTAAAATTTAAATTTTTTGAATGCTGATACTTAAGCATTGAAGTTGTGTTGTATATAAATTTCTACTTGATGTGAAATGTTGTTGTTACAATATTGTCGACAATATTTAACTATTTTTCAGATGCTATAAGTACTTTTGCATTTTATTTTAAATTTAATAATGATATAATACTTTAAATTTTTCCTTCATTATATGTTTGATAGGATACTGGGGGCCTTGGTGTTTATTGATATACCTTGGTTTCTCAGAGTAAGTTTTCTTTTGCATATGCATTGAGACTTAAGGATTTGCATGAGGGGGCCGATTGTTGGAAATAATCAATACATCGCGATTCACGTTCACGTGAACGGGTGTTTATGCAAATTTAATATGAACGACTCTTCCTGTTCACCGGCGTGAACCGTGACGTTTTTCAACATGAGGTTTCATGCAAATCAGTTCTCAATGCGTACGCATCTGATTTGCATATCCGGGGGCGTTTCCGGAACTGTCCATTCTCGGATATATAGGGCGGAG
This sequence comes from Amaurobius ferox, assembly GCA_951213105.1. Lineage (NCBI taxonomy): Eukaryota > Metazoa > Arthropoda > Arachnida > Araneae > Amaurobiidae > Amaurobius > Amaurobius ferox. The sequence continues at coordinate 109,845,346 of OX578133.1, read as the reverse complement.
GTTTCTTGAAGCAATCAGAAGCAATCAGACGTCTTGAGACGATCGAGTTAAGATGATCGAGATAAGACGATCGAGACAGACTTGAGATGATGGTCTGATGCAGGCAGACAGAAATGTTTTTGACAGAAGCACTGCGGAATATCGTTTGACGACGGTTAATAGTCGAAACGGATGCAGATGTAGTCAGTTTGGACCAGCATGTATTGAACGTTAAATTTACTTACAAACGTTCGGAAGCCGCTTTAAATATTTTCCTGATATTCTATCCTTTGGTTTCCCTTTGCCGCAAGTGATAGAGGTAGTATAGTAACTTACTACTAAATGCTTCAAGGAATCTCTGTCTAGTCATTTACAACTGCAAACCTTTTTGTACATAGTATATTTTGATGTTTTACAGCATGGAAACTTACCAGGTACGTGTAATATGCCTAGTTGTGTTTTTCACCAAATAAAGTGAACAAAGTTTTCCTTTAAAACTGGACTTGTGTACTTTCATGACCCAGCCAACACTTATTGACTCTGACGGTGCGTGCTTTGCTATCTTCAAATTTTTTAAATCTCGTCAATATCAGACAAAGTAGCTGTCTATCTCAGCCATGCGCGCAAATTACGGCTAATGATATAGTTCATGAAGTAGCTGTCGATCGCACGTCTCCGTTATGTGCTCAATTCATAACTAATGGTTCAGTTCATTAAGTAGCTGTCTATCGCATAAATCATGGTTACCGGTGTAGTTCATGGAGTAGATGTCGATCGCACGCCTTCGTTACGCGCGCAAGTCATGGCTAAGGGTGCAGTTGATATAGCAGGTCAATTGCACACCTCAGCTACGCGGCCAAGTCACAGCTTACGGTACAGTTGATGAAGTAGCTATCTATCTCAGCTACGCGCGCAAGTTACGGCTAACGATATAGTTCATCAAGTGGCTGTTGATCACACGTTTTCGTTACGCACGCAAGTTATTACTAACTGTGCAGTTCATGAAGTAGCTGTCAATCGCATACCTCAGCTACGCGCGCAAGTTATGGCTAACGTATGGCCTGTATGTAGCAACATGCGCAATTCATGGCTAATGATGCAGTTTATGAAGTTACTGTCGATCACACACCTCAGCTACGCGCGGATGTTACGGCTAACTCATTAAGTAGCTGTCAATCGCGTTTCCGACCGCAATGTGGGCACACGGGCAATGATATAGCTGCTGCGTATAAAATGAATCGTCTTTTATTAGCGGGTGCATTCAATCCACGTACGATATATGCAATAACGAGAATTCTACTGCATGTAATAACGATATACACGCTGTGCGGGCACATGCAATCTGTATAGATTTGAAATAGCTGTCAATCGCGTTCCAGCCCACTATGAGGGTTCAAGGTTAACAGATAAACACTTTTCCCAAAATAAATTGGATTTTATGAGCATTATTTGCTTTAACTCCGCCCGCTGCGCGGGTGCATGCAATCCTTATACGTTACATGCAATAACTACTAACTTACCAGCTAGATTTTTGCTCTTATGGCCGTATTTTATTTTGCAATTCTTTAAAAATTTTAAATGTGATTTTGAGCTTTTTGGATTCTTTTTTTGTTAATTATATTAAGATTTTCTTTTTCTGTTTATATAAAGTTGTTTGAAAACTAAACTAACATTTTTCTAACATACATATATATAGTGTGTATGTATGTATGTATATATTTATACAAAAAATACGTGTGATAAAGTGGTCACTGGATACTGAGTGATAATTTGAATTTTCAAGTCTACAGAGCATTAAAATGAAAAATGAAATAGGGAAAAATTTTCAAAAGATTACCTTTTTCTTTCAATGATTTTTTTTTTTTATCAATTCTCCTTTAATTAATGAAAAGAACGGTAATTAAACAGTACTAATAATAGAAATAATAAAAATTAGCTCCTAAAATTTTCCTAAAATTTTGAAAAAAATTCCTTAAATTCCTACCTAAAATTTTTAGAAAATCTGCTATGATCCCTGCAGTTTTGGATGGGCACAGCACTTTGCCTGCCCTTTTGTTACCAGAACAATGCTTTCCTTTCCTTTTGTTATGAGAAGAACACCCTCCTTGCTCTTTTGTTATCAGATCAGATCCCCTGCTTAGCCTTTTGTTAAGAGAACACTGTCTGTTCTCAAACCAAAATCAACCAGGCCTTGTATGACCTCATATAACTCCAAGAGCCCTTCCTCTACCTTCTTTACTGTAAATTTTTGATCATGTGTATCTCTCCCTGCCCTTTCCTCCTTCAAAGAAAGAAAAAAGGTTAAGCTGTGCAATGATCTAATACCAAAAAAAGAAGATTGACAGCCCCCACATTACTTCTTTCCTTTATTAAAAGAAACAAAACAGAAAGGGGATGATTAAGCAATACATTCCCTCTTCCACCTAATAAAAACTTTCAAAACAGTTTTTTTTTGTCAACTTAAATTTTTGTTAAATTATTCCATGCTTGGTATGTATCTGTGGTATAAAGTTCTGAACATTTAAACCCTATAAGTATGTTTGCTCTAAAACAAATATTTAAAAACATAGATTTCTGGATTAGGGTTCTTTGTGCCATTTGCAGGAAGATGCTTACGTTGATTCAGACAATTCAGTCAAAACAGAGAATGATAGGGGGGGGGGGGAGATTAGCGCAGTGCATTTTCCTGCTTTAATGAAATATGGGATAACTTATTTTCTTTATATTATTTACTAACCTTTAGCGACATGCGTGCCGCACATCTACCAGCCTAGTTGCTTTGTGAAAAATCTCTTAATTTGCAATAGCTTTCTTGTTGTAGACTGTTTACCTTCGCTATGTGCAAAAGTCAAGGCTAATGGTACTCCTAATGGACATATTTAATTCGCATAGCGATTTACTGCCATTGCAGTTCATGCAATAGCTATCGGCTGTGTATCTGACTACAGTCGTTCATAGGGAGGGTCAGACACCACTCAAGCTCGTACCCCTAATAATTTTTTGAAGGTGGAGAAAACATGACAAAATGTACAAAAGGGGAAAATGAAATATGAAGGGGGGACCCAGAAATTTGTATGGGTGGCCCTGACTCGACTACTACGTAGACGGATGCAGTATGCATATACAATATAATGATAACTCTGCTCCATGCAATAATGATACACATGCTGTGCAGACACATTTAATTCACATTACGGATTTACTCCCTTTGCAGTTCATGCAATAGCTATTGGCTCTGTATCTGACTATGGCTGCCCATAGGGAGGGTTGGTCACCACTCAAGTGGTGGAGCCCGTACCCCCAATAACTTTTTGAAAGAGGAAAAAGACATGATAAATGCACAAAAAATAAAAATGAAATATGAAGGGGGGGGGGGCAGAAATTTGTATGGGTGGCCCTGACCCAACCACTACATATACGGATGCTGTATGCATTAGATACAATATAACTATAACTCCACTCTATGCAATAACGATTTGCACACTACACAGCCATATTTTATTCTTGTAGCTGATTTATAAAGTTAAGCTCCTTTTTTAATGAGTGTATCTGCATACAATGCATGCAAATTGTTTGACATTGTGTTATGAACCCTCCCACTATGTGAGCTTATGATTAACTGATAATGATCTCACAATAGCATATAGTTCAGGTCCACAGATGCTGAAAAATACAGCTCATTTTTCACATTATTTCATTTGCAGTAAAAAAGAAATCCAACCTTTCATAGTAATGTTTCCAAGTGGATTTTAAGAGGAGATATTCCTCTAAATGTCAGAGAGTAGACATTTTGAAACCAGAAGTTCAATACGTTAAGTACTTAATGAAATTAATACAATATGCAAAGTGTGAGAACTCACTTGGAAATACACAGGTTCTCTTGTCACCAGTTTTATAGTTCCCTATTATTGTATGGACCATGCATTTTATGAGACTTTCACACTTTATTACATTTAACATTTACACCACATACAACCTCAGTTACCTTACACCATTCTGGTAGGTCGGACGGTCTGGGTATCAACAACAACAACCACATACAACCTGACAAAACAACATAGAATCAGAATTTAGAATGTCTTATCTTGCTAGCTTGAGTTGAGGTGTTGTATTTCTTGGCTTTCAGAAGTCTTACGCAGTTTGGTGTTCAGTACACAACATAAAATAAAATTATTTAAAGAAAGTTGCTAGGGAATTGTTTTTGTTATAGAAAACTTGCCTAAAAGTTCACTTCATACTTTCATCATGTCATCTTAAAAAAATAACCTTCATTTCATCAAAAAATAATCTTCAATTTCATGTTTCATCATCTATAAAATTAAAGGTTATTTTTTTACAAAATGTCAACATTTCTTGTGGTGTTGTTTTTTAATCATCACATGGATATTGCAAGCTACCTTTTCTTACAAGCCTTTTAACAGTATATCATCACTGTCACATGAAGAATTTTAATAAAGATCCAATTTTTAATAATGCTTACTCCTTTTTAACACTTTAGAATATAGTTGAAAAGTGTTTATGACTTTGTTCCAGAGGCTTTTTTAAGGAAAATTTATAACAACACAAATTTTCGTAAATGGAAGAAATTTGAATATACACTGAAAAAAAGTTTAAAGACAAAATATAAATTCTGAAAATTTCATAAATTTTTAATCAGCCAGATTCATATTTATAGACAAAATAGAACTTAAAAGAAGTAACCATTTGCATATTCTTAATGCAAAATTATAACAAAAATGAAATAATAAAATTACATTTCATAAATATGCATTGAAAATAAGTTGGAAAAAAGTATAACGACAATACAAAGATTGCTTGAAAAATCCGTAATAGTTAAGAATATTACCCTTATTTTCAATTATTTTAATCATTCTGAATGTCATGGATTGTGTAAGTACATTAAGAGTTTCTGCAGGGGTGTTTTCCCAAACTGGTTTGGTGGCTGATGTCAAGTTACATTTATTTTCATATTGCTGACCATTTTTGTACACATCACAGGCCAAAATACCCCATAAATTTTCAACAGGGGTCATATCCGGACTTCTGGCTGGACTATGCAACAGTTAACAATAAAATAAATTTTATTTGTGCTCTACTTTATAATTATTGTAATATGTATTATATTTCACTGCAATTTTTTTCTGAATCAAAACTTCTTTATCTTTATTTCTGACGTAATATCCTTTTCTTTTTCGAACAATCCTCTGAAGTACCGTTGTCATTTAGCTTCTTGTCTCCTCACTCATGTCCATCTTTCTTTCGCGTTGAGCCAGTTCGCTACTGCTTTCTTTGGGTTCCAATTTTCATAACTTGGGAGATTAAAGTGGATGAATAAATAAGCATTTTCAATTGTAAGAGAAGATCTTGAAGATGTTTTCAACAAATTATTGGCCCGTATGCATCTTTCAACATCTGATGAATGTGGTGTAGCTGCAAGTAGACGTGGTAATACAACAAGAACATGTTTATGCGTATCAGTGGAAATCTTCGCAAGATATGAAACAATATTTGGTAAGCTCTTATTCTTCACAAATGCTTGTTCACAAAGCTTGTCGAACTCCATAGAAAGTTCCGATAAATCTAGATTACTTCCTAAAAGTGAGCGGACAGAGCGAATATTGGTTTCTTCTTGGTTAAAGTTTGTGAATGGGTTTACTATGTCAAGTAATGGCTGATCTGCTTTAAACCTCTAGTCTAGAAATTCAGCTAGTCCACGTATAACTCAACTTTCACAAATTTTACATCTCTTCTGTCGGTGACATACAGATGGTGTGTCTTTCGTCGAAGCTGCTGTTGCTCCAGAATAAAGCCTTTTAACGTTTTCTTCTCCCCATCTTCCTCCATTTGTTAGTTCATAGTTTCGACCCAATCACCAGGAAGATTTTCCTTTCTCAGTTTTCTAATCGCAACAGTTACTGACTTAACATTTTCTGACAAAGTAATCAATGTTAGATCATCTTTCTGGATGTTTTTTGGAACCTCATGAAGACATGTAAGACATCTGCCAGAACACACGTGAGTTGTAGCCAGATTGCATAAGCAAACAAGAAAACCTATGGCTTGTCTTTCTTTTGATTCTTTGAAGTACAGAACGAGTGCATGCCACAACAGCAGAATACTGTTGATTAAGTCAAATGTGAATTCGGACCATCTTATGTAGAAGAATTTGAGAAAATAAGTGACATGCGAAGTTTCTCTTTCGGCGATTTTTCTTATATCATTTGTATGAATGTCAGAAGTCCTGAAATATGTTGCAATGCCAATGAGATTTTTGAAAAGGTGTGCGACTTCTTTAACATTTTTGTCAACAGTTTTCCACGCAAGTTGTGAACGATGTGCAGCACACCATTATGAAAGAAGGTTTTTTAGTACCACCCTGCAGTTTAACTTCATTCTCCAGCAATCTCCATAATCCGTTAATTTCACCAGTGTTTAAGGATGCTCTATCCATCTGTTGTAACAGACGACACAATAGATAATATACTGGTAAAGTTCCCACATGTGTTTGCAATAGCCATCTTAACTGCATTGAAGACTAAAAATTGCTCCTTTTCTTCAGACTCTGCTGCTCCTAAAAACAACAGTTCTCTGTCACCATTCTTCAAAATAACTTTTGCCATAATATATATTTTATCAACCTGCATTCTGTCCACTGACCCATCAATTCGTAGTGACACTGTCAGACTGTTTTAATTTTTCTTCTACTTCTATTTGATAAGAAGATGTAATGTATTTCATAAGTTCCAACTGAGAATTTGGGATGATAACTGAGCTAGCTCTTGGTTACTGATTCTTGGCAAAGGCTTTTCATTGAAGTTAAACTTCTCAGCTATAACAGATGTAGTTATTCTTGATGGCCAATTCCAAGCTGCTAGAGTGAGTTGCTTTCCGTTGTTGTATACTGAATACATCAATTTTCAAATGTAATTTGCAAGATTATTGTTCACTTTTACAATAGCTACGTCCATTGCAGTCATAATCGAAACAGAATCTCTGCATTCAAAAGGGAACTCACAATCAGGCTGAGAGAAGTGACGAATTCGGTGTGCCATCACAGCTTCTTTGTGACTCTTGGAACCGAAATATTCGTATACAACATTTGAACGAAACAATGTATCTTCTTTTGTTGCTATGATTGGTAGTCTATTTCGCTTGCAATGCAGATTAACGACATCTGGAAACTCAACACATATTTTATAATACACAAAATGTCGACTACTTCTTTGGAAATGTGCTAAACCCTCACCCTCGTCCACGTTTTTTTTTAAAACTTCTGATGCTTCTGAACTGCTTTGAGTGGTTGAAGTTGAAACCACATTACTTTGATCTGCATTTAGTAGGTCCCCATGAAGTTGTGGCACACTCTTTTCTAGTTTTTCCTCACTTACTGATGTCACAGTGAAAAAGTTGGAGAGCATGTTTTATCTGCTCATTATTCCAGTATCACTCCAAATTCAAAAATGCATTATTCGTTCAAATTTCCTAACAATACTTTTAAATTTTTTAATAATTTTTTTCTTTCAAAATTGCCGTTTTCATGAAGAAACTAACAAAAATGCTTTAAAAGCATTTGCCATGAAAAGTATTTCGCAAATTATTAGATTATTAAAACTTTTATTTTGCTTTTGTATTTTATTTCAGTTGTGTACCCAGAAAGTATTATTTATTTATTTATTCATTTCCAGAGTTTCCCCCAGGATTAAAAAAGGACAGAGTGCTGTTACTAGAAAAAAAGGGAACATATTTTTTATGTGAATAACATTTATGCTTGGGATTTTTATGACGAAATTCAGAGCGTTGCAAAAAAATGTAAACACTTTGGACACTTATACCTCCAAGTCTAATAGACAAAAATGTAAATATATTTTCTTGTTTTGTAGGAAATAGGGTCCAGATTGTGAATATGTAAAATTAATTTTAATTTTTTAATATTTTAAACTTGTCTTTTGAAAAACTTAAAAAGTATATTTCCGAGCAAGTGTTTTTTCTTTCATTTTGCTTATTTTCACTCGAAATATCTTCGAAACCATAAAAGACAGATATAAATAGTAAGCGACAAAAATATGTATTAGGAAATTTAGGTGCTAAATCTATATTTATATTTTAAAAATGCTCTTATAGTTTTCGAGTAATCGTTTTGTTGAGTTCAAGAAGAGTGAAAATTTCCCCTTTTTCAAGTTTGTAATGCTATCTCAAAAACTAAATGAGTTTGTAATGCTACCTGTAAGCAATTGTGCAAGAATATAGCTCTTTGAAATCTCTACAAGTGTATATAATTGGATTTTGAATGAGCTCTTTGTTTTCGAAGTATAGTGGTTATAATTTCAATATTTTAGTATTGAAATTATAACCACTATACTTTGAATATATTAGTATTGAAATTATAAGCACTATACTACCTGGTTCAGGGCCATGCGACTCCCAATCACCACAGAACCAATTGCCTCACGATGAAGGGCGATAACTGCATATTCATACGCCACCTCCACAGTGCTTAACCTCCATGATCAAACTCGCTGACGCCACGTCTCTGATAAAAGACCGAACCCGGCGGAATTCCTATCTATGGGTGGGGGTAGAAGGATAAGAGATGAAAGGAATCTCTCCTTTTCCCAATGTTTGATAACTTGAAGGAGTGGTATATAAATAATCATATAAATCATCTTGTCTTTAAGCAGTTTCAACCTCATTCACACTCTTAATTTTTAGGGAATGTGTGTGAATCAAGATTAAAATCTTCTTGGATTGAATAAATGTTTCATACCTTAACTTCAGTTGTCAGACAACTGGAACAAATGGCATGAATGAATTGTAAACGTATTAGTTTTAAAGTTGAAACCAAAGTGGGGAAGAAAAGGAAATACTTCTGGCTGAAACTAGAAGAATCCATTTAAAAATTCAAATTTGTTACGTACTCCCGTCTATTACAGCAAATGGAAATTTTATAGCTTGGGCTTTAAAGAGTTAAAAGGGGATAGTGCTCTGCACGGGTTTGGGCTTAGGCCCGAGATGGGCTTGAGTTTTTTACTGTTTCGGGCCGGATTGAGTTTTTTCTTTTTTTAAATGTCCGTTATGACCGGACCAAACATATTTATTTTGAAATTTTTTTCAATGGATTTAAATTGAATACATGAACATATTCCATTTATTTCAGCTATGTATAGATTAATGTTTAAGAAAACAAACTCAATTCTCGGTACAAAATTATCACAAATTTGTTTTTAACATATTTGAATACAAATCATTTTGGCCTGTCGAGATGCAGTTATCTTCAGACCGAGTTCATTTATAAATACATTTATAAATTTCTTCGGGCTTGACTCGGGTTTAAGCATTGGTATTGTCGGTCGGGTGAAAATCTGAAATTTCGGCACATGTAGACCTCGTACAGGAGAACAGAACATGTCACTTCGATCATGAGCACGCTATCGCATTTTCGTTCGGTCATCAAATTCACTGGATGGAGGATGAGGCTACAAGGCTGATGGCTACAATGTGTACTCATGATGGCTACAATCTGTACTACACCTGTGGCTACAATGCAGACCTAACGGCTCTCCTAGAAAGAAGGCGTTGATAATGCACATTAGCTAAGTTAAGGGAGTGGGAGGTGATTTGAAGGTGACAACATTTCAATTTTCATTCATGGCACAGGAAAGGGCAGTTTTCGCTATAATTTTTATGATGACAATTTTTTTTCATTCTTCTTTACGGAATTTCTAATCTCAAGACCATTGGCCATCCTCGCCGAATTTTAACCCCTCCAGGACGGGCGATTTCCGGAAGCCTAGTATCACTATATGTCTGTTGACAAGAAAACTCCCCTTAGCGGATCTACTTTTATACAATCTGTTATTTGGATGTTGAGGCAGAGGAGGATATTAAAAATTGGGGAACATTTAAGATATTGGCAAAATACAAATTTTATTATTATTTGATAATAACAAGACAAATTCACAGAAATTATTTAATTTTTTAATGAGTAATATTATTGACATACATTTATTGTTATCCTCTCATTTTTAACATTTTAATAAATTTTCAAAACTTATTTGAAGTGTTTTTTTTTTTCCTATCAGTGTCACTATTACCATCTTTTCCATTTCTTAAAGGTTTTTCAAATTTAAATTTTTCATTTATCCATTGTTTGAATATTTTAAACATTTATATCCTCTAATGTTTTTTAATCTTGCCAATGATTTTCATTATAGGCCTTCTCAGATGTTTTATAATATTTGTTTTACAATATATCATAAAAAAATTCATTTATCATGAAGCATTCAAATACATTTGGAGACAATTTTAAAGTTTTCTCATCTTGGATCTTTTTATTTTTTACTTTTCCAAATTTATGAAGCATTCACTATTATTTATTCCTCTTTTATTTTTAAGAAGCCTGTCCACTAATTTTTCTTTAATTTAGAGGGTTTTACCAATGATTTTTGGTGATTTTTAATAAATTTATATTTTTGTTTTTATATTCTGATCATTTACTCTAATTTTTTAATCATCGCAATTGTGATATTTTGGTCTTTTTTCCCGTTATATTATCGGACGTTATGAACTCTTATTTTAAAATTTCCCCAATATGTTGAATTTGATTTTTTTTAATATTTCAATGTTTTGAATTTAAAAAATGGCGTTTTGTATCGTTAGAAACATGCCGTTTTATAGCAATACTTGAATTTTCTGATCAACGGGGAAAGGGGGCGTAAACTGCCCCTGGCCGCGAGTAAGTTGAAAATGGAACAGATTTAACTTTGACATTATAATAATTGTTAACAGTTAGCCCTTCTGAAAACAAAACTAAGCAAACATTTTAGGAATCCATAAATCATTGTTTTATATATCGTCGATGAGAGATTAATAATTCTTAAAACAGGGTATAATCTGTAAAAGGAAATCTGAAATTTCTCCTAGTGAAAAACTGTTGTGCATTGAGATTTTAACATTGTGAAATTCTCGCGATCTAGCCTTAAAATTAATACGAATTATGTCCGGGATAGTATCTTTCAAATGTGCTATTTTAGCCAATGCTGCACATGTTCATAATTTCCTTATGGTCGTTTATGGACCGTTCATATGTAGGTTAAAGTATAGGGTGTTTCTAAAGTCGTGCAACCCACATTTCGGTTGATATATCTCATAAATATAAAGACAGATGTTTGAATTTCGCGTTATTTATACATCATATAATACACAATAGATGGCGTTGTTAGTACAGAGTCAGTTCACATAGTTCTAAAATGGCGCTCACTTTACTGAAGCTTGTATTTATTGTGGAGTATTATTTGAAGACTAATTCTTACAAAACTGTTCGTTCAGCATTTCGCAAACATTTTGAAACATGGAATGTGCCGAATAAATTTTTCATGTCTATGGTCTTATCTCAAAGAACGTGTATATGCAAGCAATCCAAAGACCACAGACTAATATTATAGTATTCTGTGCCAAAGACAATCGAAGCCTTAAAGGACAACATCCGCAACATCACTACATCCATTCCCACCAATATGCTGCATCGTGTGGCTACAAATACCTGATGTCGAGTAGAGCTGTGCTTGGCAGCAAATGGTTGTCATTTTCAGCATTTGTTGTAACGCATGATGTTATGCAGACATTAAACTATTTACTGTGAATATTTCATATTTTTGTCTTTTTTGTATTGGGAAATATCAAACGAAATGTGGGTTGCTCGACTTTAGAAACACCCTGTAGAACAATAATACATAACATTGCAATATCAGCAATTCAGCTTGGAGAAACATTCTCCCATCCCCAAGGTTGATATCCTTTATTCGTGACTGGTGCTCAGATTTAGTTCGCTTGCGCCGGTCCCGAGCCGCAGCTTATTCCCGAAACTTGTTCATATGGATTAATTCTTTTAATTTTTCATTATGGAAAATATGCTTTAATGGATATTTAACCAATAAATAAATTCACAAGCAGGAAATAGCGGGGACGAGTTTCACGCACCATTTTTATTTTAGCGAGGGATTTTAATTCTGTTCGTGCATCCGCTTTTGGGAACCCTTTTAAATTTGAGTCAGATGTAAAAATTATGAAATATCTATTAGTACAGCGTGTAAAAATGAGGGAACTGTAGCTCAGTGTAGAGAGCACAGGAAAGATGCTACGCCCAGGCATGTCACAAAACACATCGGTGATTATGGGGAGTAGGATAGGAATGTGGATTGGACTCATTCTTTGCAGCAAATGCAATAAATTACAATTGCCTTGTAGGAGGAAACCTACGGGAGAGTCGTAACAGTATCATAGCAGTTGTTGACAGATTTTACTCACTCCACAGGTGGAATTGTTTAAGGAGAATAGCCATCCTACGCTAGCACACAGTTTGGCCAGTAGTCAGGATTTCATTAATCACCAGTTTTTCGAGTTTAATCGCGACTGGTGAGTGGGAATTTTAAGCTTTAATCCGACTGCTTAGTGGTCAGATCGGGGCCACCCATACAAATTCCTAGGTTCCACTTCATATTTCATTTTCCTCGTTTATGCATTTTTCATGTCTTCTCCTACCTCAAAAATTGTTGGGGAGTTCGGGTCCCACCATTTGAGTGGTGTCCGATCCTCTCTATGGATGGCTGTGGACAAATACACACTCGATAGCTATTACATGAACTACAAATGGGAGTACCCTTACCCATGACTTTCGCGCGTAGCTGAGATACACAGTCTACAGTCAGAAAGCATATTAAGAGAATTTTCAAAAAGTGACTAGGGCTGGTAGCTAAAGGCAATTAGTAAACAATATAAAGAAAATAAGTTATCCCATATTTCATTCAAGTCGGCTAAAATCCAAGAAAAGCACCACGCTAATCTAACTACTCCCCCCCCCCCCCTCCACCTTTCCTATCATCCTCTGTTTTGACTGAATCGGCGGAATCAATGTAAATATCTTCCTGCAAATGGTGCAAAGAACTCTAGTCCGGAAATCTATATTTTTAAATATTTGTTTTAGAGTAAATATGCTAACAGAGTTTACATTTACAGAACTTTATAGTTCAAATGCGTATGAAACATGGAATAATTTAACAAAAATTTAAGTTGAAAAAGAAAGCTGTTTTGAAAGTTTTCATCAGATGGAAGAAGGAATGTACGTGCTTAATATCCCCCTTTCTGTTTTGTTTCTTTTAGTGGAGGAAGGAAGTGATATGGGGATGTCAATCCTCTTTTTCTTGGCACTAGATCACCCTTTTTCTTTCTTTGAAGGAGGAGGGGGTAGGGGGAGATACACATGGTCAAAATTTATGGTGATGAACGTAGAGAAAGGGCTCTGGGACTTATCTGAGGTCATACAAGAACTGGTTGATTTTCATTTGAGGATAGACATTGCTCTGTTAAGAAAAGGCTAAGCAGGGGATCTGATCCTGCTAACAAAAGGGCAGGGAGGACGTTCTTCTCATACAAAAGGCAGTGAGAGCGCTGTTCTGGCAACAAAAGGGCAGGCAGGGTGCTGCACCCTTCCAAAAGTGCCTGGGGAAAACTTTGCATTTCAATGTAGAAAATGACTCCTCATCACAAAAAAACGACAAATATTTTTACATTATGTTACGTTTATTATTATTACTCATATGTTACCAAAATTCTATTATCATATGATAAAATCATATTTCTAAATTGTTTATGAAGACAAAACGAACTTCGTCATGAAATTAAATACACTTAATCAAAAATTCAATTATTTAAACACGGTACCTCAACAACCACCCCAACTGAACAGAGTTTCAAAAAAAAAATTTCTAAAAAATGCCGTTTCCCCTAAAACTGGCCATTATGAATTACAATGCTCCGGTTTGTGTAATACTTAACAAGAGTGTTGCAATAAAATCACTATTTACGAACATTATCGCCCCCTTTACGATTCATGCTGGATCTGCCCCTGGCCTTACAAAATACAATAGAGACAAACCCGAAAAAAAAATCAGAGATCCGAAAATGAACAGGCACAAAATAAACACGTGCTTCTAGAACCTGAAACAGATATAGGTTTAGGCACAAGGCTGAAAACAAAATACAAATATACTAAAATTATATATAAATAGCCAGCAAAGTCATTATACAACTGATTTTACATGAAAGAAAAATTGAACTTATGCTTTACAATATGCAAGAAATCACAGACATAGAAATAGAATAACACGTGGTCACCACATGCTTTCTAGGATCAAGAGCGAATTGATATTAGGATGACAACCACCAGAAACAAATTGATTAGTTACTCCCCATGTTGCTAGGAACAGTACCTATGCTGGCGGTGGCGACAGTTTTAGCATAAACTGTTCTATCTATCGTCCTAGCTATACGAAATTACTTTATGATCTAGCAATGATAAAACTGGTGCAAAATCAGCGATTCCTCGCAAAAATTAGCCCTATAGCCTCACGGGCGGATCCAAATTATTATTATTATTTTTTTTTTTTTTTGGGGGGGGGGGGGGACAACTGCTGTGTCGTTTAGGATAGTAATTTCGATTTCTATATATTGAATTTTTAAAAATAATTTTCTTTCACATGCAGTTCTAGTGCATCATTGCCTTAAATTTGTAACTACACAATCTTGAATTTGTAACTACACAAGTGCCTTTTATAACTACACAAACTGTGCATAACTACACACTAAAAAAGGCCCTGCTTTGTTCATTCTGTCTGTCTGTCCATTCGCACAATAACTGCCGTAAAAATGATTTTATCAAAATGAAATTTTAGTATGTTGTTGAGATGGTCTGTGGGACATATGTGAATGTAAATGAATATCACCCAATTAGTTCTGGATTGAACCTGGGTTGAAAAAATGAAATACAATGAACCCTATGGGACCTAATTTTTCAAACATTTTTTAAACGAATTTAAAATTCACCAATTGTTTCGAAAATGTTAGGAAATATTAAAATTATCCCATAAAATATATAAAAAAAATTTCAGCAAAATATGTTCGGTAATTTTTTAAATAAAGATTATAATAATATATATATATATATATATAATTGCACCTATATTATGTTAAAAGATCACGTGACCCACTTCAAAATAAAATATGGCATCCATCTTGTGTCAAAATCATGATTTTGAAAGTTCTTTTTAATTTATATTTAGTGTTGCATCCATCCTAAATCCGCTTTATTTATTTTTATTTTTTCTGTGCATCTATATACTGCGCCAACACAATTACAATATTTTGGAGTTTAAATGTTCATCAAACTTTGATCATTTCTACAATGAAGCCTAACTTTCACGTATGGAGAATGTAAACACACCAAGCTGTAAGATGAGTTGTATAAGAATTGCTTAATTGCTTTAACACAAAATTATTTAGCTCTGGAGTCTGTAATATAGCTGATATGAATGAAACATTCATTGATTTTACATAGAGAAGCAGAGAATTCCATATTATTGCTTTTTTGATGAAGTTAAAAGCATGGAGTTAGAAAGTAATTTTACCTGCATGGTTTTATGTTGTTAAGTAAAATAAATTATCGTATTATTGTGATAATTTTAAAAATATTGCCGCAGAATGAAAGGAATGGAAAAAGTTTATGGATGAAATATTCGCTGCTTTTATATAGAGAGCCAGGCGATATATATTTCGATGACATTATTTGAATAAAGTTCATTTGTTTTCAATGAAGTTTTCAAATATAATAAATTTTTGTAGTATTGTGATAATTTAAAAAATATCACCTCTGAATGTATCATATTTTTGAGATGTTTAAATAAAAATGCATTTCATTTGGAAAGAGTTTCATAATCAATGCTTTATGCATGATTGATCTTTTTTTTTTTTTTAATTACTTAACAGCAGTAATGTTTGAAATTGAAAAATGTATATACATGTAGGACAGCTTCTTTCAGTGTATTTTGCATAATTTTAACTCTTAAGTTAATGCACCAAAATATTATGATACTGTATAAAATTTCAGATTTTTTTTTAAAGAGCCCTTTTAGTAATAAAACATTACTAAAAGTTTTAAGGTAATATTGTAATATTCTAAGCATAGTATAATACACAAATAAGTGTTATAGTATTGGAGAATATATATATTCTTCTTTAATGCAAATCATTTTTAATATTTAATAAATGCCTATAAATGTAAGTGAATAAATTTAGATATACAGTCATTTTTCATTAATCCACAATTCTATAACCTGCAAAAGCCTGTAATCCGCAATACATTTTGTATGTAAACAGTTAAATTTACAATAATATATTAAATTCTGCAAAAGTTAATTTAATAGTAATTCTGATGATAAAGGAGGAAAAGTAGTAAGGTAAGTTAAGTTATAACTGAATCAGCATTTAAAACCAATATTTTTACATTTCATTTCACCTTTATTTATAATATAGTGTGCAATTATTAAATTTAATTTTTTTTTTCTTTCACATACAACATAATTTACATTTCTGTCATAAACCTAAAGTCATTTTAATATTGAAAGTTGTTTGCTTTCCAATTACGGTTTCTTTTGTGTCCATAGTTTGCATATAGCTACAATAATGTTGTAGCAGCATTGACACATACAAGTTATTATTGTGATCTGTTGCTGAAAGCTATAAATTTGACATTTGTCTTCATAAACTTTCTTTGCAAGTCTGAATATCAAACTACTTTTCCTTGAATATTATTTTTTCTGTTATTCTGCAAACATGTTTTATATTCACTTTATTATTTAAAAATATGTAAAGATTTCAAATTCCCTTTCCCCTTTACTTTTTAAAGAAAGAATTCCTATTTTTGTTCATACTTTTCTTAAAGGCAGTATGAAGCCTGTAGAATATTATACTTCACTGCTTAATCTGTTTGAAAAAAATATATATATATTTTTTTTAAATAACCTTTACTATATTAAGTTACATAAAATACATATACATAATTACATAACAAATATTTATTTTACTTTTTTGCAGCAGTTTAAGCGAATTAATATAATAGATAAGTATTGAGTTATTATGTGCTTTTTTACATGTTTCTGTTTTGAAATTTAGGTGTTGGAACTCATTTGTACAAGAGAGGCTGGTGCAGTTTTTGATGCTGGTGGACTAAATTGTGTGTTGTCTTTCATTCGTGATATTGGTTCATTAGTTCATAAAGACACTTTACATTCTGCTATGGCTGTTGTATCCAGACTCTGCGGTAAAATGGAACCACATGATACTAGTTTAGCAAACTGTGTTGAAGCTCTTTCAATTCTTCTTAAACATGATGACACTCATGTGAGTAGCATGTATTTAGTTTTATTAATATTGCTTTTGTTTCCTCTCTCCCTTTCTAGAATAATTAACGTTCTCCCTAGAAACTTTTTAACAGAGCATAACAGAACTTGTATCATAAGAGATTAAGCTGGTGATTTTAAAGTTTTCTGTATGAATATGAAACATATTATCGAATTCTAGGGTAAGGTGATTATGGTTCTTTAACTTTACTGAATTTCCTATTTAAGTTTTTAAAGACTTTAAGACAGCTTAAATTTGTTGCACTGCTTAAAAAATACTTAATTTTGTCAATATTTTTGCTGGCCTTCCTTACCTAGTCTGAACTGGATCTAATTACGAGGTAGGATTCAAAAGTTCCCAGACTGAGTCTATAACTTAAAAAATATTTGCAGTAGAATGACTGCGATAACGTTTCTATGTTACTACGTTCTCTTCCTCTTCTAAAAGTGCTTTGACCCAAATCACATGGCCGGTGGCTCACCACGGCGTTGTATTTTGTAAACGGGTGCACTTAGTAACCGGAGATTGAAAGAAAGGGCGTTTATTGAGCAGATAATTAATATCAAATTTTTTGTTCACTTGGAAAAGAGTGCTACGGAGGTTTACGAAATGTTGAAGTATGTGTACGGCAGTGATACATTATTGCGAATGCAAGCTTTTGAGTGGCATCTACGTTTCAGAGAAGGCAGGAAAGTGCCGAAGGCAACGAACGCGTTGGCTGGCCCCAGACTTTCCACGCCACTGAAAACATCGAAAAGGTTTCTGAGACAGTACTTGGGAACAGGCAGCAAACAAAGTGGAAATAGCAGAATCAGTTTGGATATTCGAGGCCACATGTCAACGGATACTAACTAAGGGTTTTAACATGAATAGGGTGTGTCAACACATCGTTCCTCGCATGTTAACCGAAGAGCAAAAGGCAATTTGAATGGAAATGGCGGGAGACTTAATTTCGACTGTTGACAAAAATCCTTCCCTACTTGGCAGATTTGTTATTGGAGATGAGAAATGGTGTTTTTTATACAACCCGCAATCCAAGAGATCATCGGCAACATGGAAATCACCACAATCTCCACGTAAGCAGAAATTCTGCTGAGATCACTCTAAAGTGAAGGTCATGCTAGAGGTGTTCTTCGATATCCAGGGCATTGTGCATCTGGAATTTATCCCTGAAGGACGCACTGTGAACAAGGAACTCTATGTAGACATCCTGTGTCGTTTGCACGAGTCGATTCGGAAGAAGAGACCAAAACTGTGGGCTGAGCAGTCATGGGTGCTTTTGCATGATAATGCTTCTGCACACCGATACCTCCTCATCACTGACTTTCTTGCGAAAATGCAAACAACTGTTTTGCCACATCCTCCTTACTCCCTTGATCTCGCCCCCTGCGACTTCAGCCTGTTTCCTGAACTGGCAAGTCGTTTGCAGGGTTGTCGATTTCAATCTGCAGATCAAGTTAAAAGTGCATCGCATGCTGAATTAAAGGACATGGCTAAAAATGGATTCCAGAAGTGTTTTTATGACCTTTATAAGCGATGGCAAACGTGTGTTGTTTCGCAAGGGTCTTATTTCGAAGGAGGATGTGTTTCAGCATTTTAATTGATAATATTTTTTAAGTTATAGACTCAGTCTGGGAACATATATATTCTTGTTTAGATACTTTATGAATGAAACAGAGATACTGCATAAAAGGCAAGCAAACAAACTGGTTATCTCAAGAGCCTTGCTTATTTTCCTCCTAGCAGTACAAAGTGTAAATAGTCTATCTATAATAGAGGTTTCTTATGAATATATACAATTTTCTGATCACAGTAAAAGGAGTATTGTACAATTTGGAAATTTTCTCTGCCAAAGCTGTTCTCTATCCGCTAAATGTTTTTGTTATGCACTGATTTTCATTTACAGTATATTATTTGTTATGTTCATACTCTGCTTCAAAACATACAGTGCCATTTAAATATTATGATAGCTGTCAAATAAAATTAGGATTAAAATTCCCTTATGTTTCTGAAGTACATAAATGTTCAATGTTTTTAAAAGCCACATTCATTCAACCTGCTAAAAGAGGATTTTCATAGCTATGAATCACATACCCAATGCAGCAACCAGTATCAGGGTGGACCATTTTCAGGATTTTTAGCACTCTTCAGAATTGAACATTTGATAATTGCAGTGGCAGTTAGAGAACTTGCTATATGCCACAATTTTGTAAACCTGTAATGACAGATGAAGTCATTCATACCCAGGACTCGATTTCATCTAATAGCAAGTAACAAATTGCTAGTTAAAAAAATAAAATGCTAGTAACAGAAAAACGTGGTAGCAAAGATTATTAGTAACTCTTTTCGATTCTTTTGCATCCTCCCTCCCTCCCTCCCTCCAAAATCGATTTTTTTATTTACTTTCCCAGGTTTCCTGTTAGAGCACAAGAATCTCACACAATGGAAATTGCTGTGTCATGTTTTCTCGCAGTATGAATTAAGATATTTCCCTCTGTTTAAACACTCGCATTTCCCCCTATATAAGTCCAATGATTATGGACTGCAACAAAAGTTTATGACTTGTCTTCAATTCCTGTTATCCTGCGTACATTCCCTTTTCCTTCATCCCTCTTTCTTGAATCACCCTTCGTTATTAGATAATTGCATTCAGAGGAGTTAACTGATCTTGATCCCATTTATCTCCCAGGAGGAATGTGGTAGAATCTCGTTGTATGTACGGGCATATTTGCTTGCATTTTAAATTTCTCTGACACATCTCCTCTGCATTTTAAATTTTTCTGACAAAGTCATTGGAGCTATAAATTTGGAACTGGCCCAGGAAAAAAGGGCATGATTGGCCACCCATCTTACATTATTGATAAGGAAAAAAATTAATTCAACGGACCCAGCCATATCCGAAATGGACCTGTCAACTAATAATGAAATGTTCCAGTTATTTCGACAATGTTCAATGATTTTAATGTGCTAGTTCATTAACAATTTTATCACAATCGCATAGCTGCTAGTCTCTTGATTTTTACTAAAGGTCACAATTTGTCCCATTCTTTCGATAAATAAAAATTCAAATAATTCGATGTTTTGCAGATTTCTTCAAAATTTCCTTATTTATGGAATTTTAAAAATATATCCCTACTCATTATAAAGCATATAACTTGTAAATCATGTAACATTTTGTCAAGATTCGCAAAGAAGATCATAATTTTTGTATCCATGGAATGCAAATTTGTTTTGCTAAAATCTTATTACTAAGCATAAAAAATAACATTTTTTAATTTATCCCCGAAATTTACTTAAATACACACATTTTTCTAGAACTTTCAATATTTTTTTTATATTTGTTTATTTGTTTATGAACCTAGGACTTACGGAAAATACTAAAAAAAATCTTTTTCATATATTTGACCTATTATTTACAAATATTTAGTGTTTGCAGATCTGCAAAGCAGCACATTCACCTGACATTTGAGCATTATAATGAAAATTAGACAACTATGCACGAAATAATTCTCTGCACAGAAACAAAATTAATAATTTTTCATTAGACCTCATGAAAAGCTTTGAAGCAGTTTTTGTCTCTATTTAAATACAAGTTAACCATGCATTTTTCACATGCCACATAAGTGTAGCCTCGGCAGTTGGGAAATTTGCATGCTGTTCTTTTTTCCTTCTATTCCAGCCAGTGAAGCTGTGGATCCAGCCTCACGTCTGCAGTAGGGAGGGAAGAGCCCTTATAATTTATTCTGCGCATAAGCTTCGAAGTTCAACTAGAGAGGGAGATTTAGCATGAATATGTCACTTTGCACATATGCAAAGTTGCACACTAAGGGATTAAATTATCTCTTATGCCAAAATGCCAAGAAAAAATATCGCAATTCCAGTGTCTGCGAGAAACAAATTTGTTCTACCGAAATCTTGTTACCTATTGCCAAACATATAAAAATAGTATTTTTAAATTGAACTAATATAAATTTATTTGAACTATGCTTCATCAAAATGCTGAGGAGAAAACACAATTGCAATTTCCACAGGTCAAAATGTTCTACTAAAATCTTGTTTTCAAACGAAAATAACACTTTATCCCCAAAATTTAATTGAGCTATCTTTCACCAAAATGCTAAAAAAACAAACAGAAACAAAAATTAGTGACTGTGACATGTGATTTAAGATAAACTTCTGCAAATACTAAACTCCTGCTAAGGCAAACTTTCTGTATTTGCAGTATGCAAATTCCTTTTGCTAATGTTTTGTCATTTACACTATTTGTTATATTTTTGTATATTAGCTAACTGAATACATTTTTTGTTAATTGTAATATCATGCAAATATTTATAAATTATAATTGTTTTATTGGAACAAAAATTTTTGAATTTTCACTCCAGTTTCAAAAGGCTTACTCAGATGTTTGGCTAGGGTGAGAAAATCTCATGAAATTTACAGAGTTTCCCCCAGGCATTTTTGGAAGGGCGCAGCGCAATGCCTGCCCTTTTGTTACCAGAACAGCGCCCTCCTTACCCTTTGTACTAGAAGAGCTCCCTCCCTGCCCTTTTGTTAGCAGATCAGTTCCCCTGCTTAGCCTTTTGTCACGAGAGCAATGTCTGTCCTCAAACGAAAATCATTCAGTTCTTGTATTACCTCAGATAAGTCCCAGAGCTCTTCATTACCGTAAATTTTGAGTGTGTCTATCCCCCCCCCCCACACGCCTCTCCCTCCTCCTTCAAAGAGAGAAAAAGGGTGGTCTAGTGCCAATAAAAAGAGGATTGACAGCCCCATATCACTTCTTTCCCCACTAAAAGAAACAAAATGGAAAGGGGAATATTAAGCACGTACCTTCTTCCATCTGATGAAAACTTTCAAAACAGTTTTCTTTTTCAACTTAAATTTTTCTTAAATTATTTCATGTTTGATATGCATTTTAGTTATAAAGTTCTGTAAATGTAAACCCTGTCAGCATATTTGCTCTAAAACAAATATTTAAAAATATAGATTTCCGGACTAGGGTGCTTTGCGCCATTTGCGGGAAGATGTTTACGTTGATTCCACCGATTCAGTCAAAACCGGAGGATGATAGCAAGGGTGGGGGAGAAAAGTTAGATTAGCGAGGTGATTTTAGCCGGCTTGAATGAAATATGAGAGAGCTTATTTTCTTTATATTATTTATTAATTGCCTTTAGCTACCAGCGTAATCGCTTTTTGGAAATTCTCTTAATATGCTTTCTTGCTGTAGACTGCGCACGAAAGTCACGGCTAACGCATGAAAGTCACGGCTAAGAGTACTCTCATTTGTAGTTCGTGTAATAGCTATCGACTGTGTATTTGTCAACTGTCGCCCTTAGAGAGGACCGGACACCACTCAAGTGGTGGGACCCGGACTCCCCAACAATTCTTGAGGGAGGAGAAGGCATGAAAAATGCACAAAAGAGGAAAATGAAATATGAAGGGGAACCCAGGAATTTTTATGGGCGGCCCTGATCTGACCACTACGCTTTATATACAATATAATGAAAACTCCGCTCCATGCAATAATGATACGCGGACATATTTAATTCGCGTAGCGGATGTACTCCCAATGCAGGTCATGCAATAGCTATTGGCTGTGTATCTGATCATGGCCGCCCATAAGGAGGGTCGGACATCACTCAAGTGCTGGGGCCCCCAATAATTTTTTGAGGGAGGAGAAAACATGAAGAATGCACATAAGAGGAAGATGAAATATCAAGGGTAACCCAGAAATTTTTATGAGCAGTCCTGACCCGTCTACTACGCAGACGGATGCAATACGCGTTATATATAATATAATGATATCTCCGCTCTATGCAATAATGATTCGACATATTTAATTCGCGTAGCGGATTTACAAAATTAAGAGCCTTCTTTTAACGATTGCATGTAATTCGCGTACAATGCATGCAATAACGATATATACCTTGTGCAGACGCGTGCAAATCGTGTGACATTGTGTTATGAACACGCCCCTATGCGGGCTTATGGATTAACAGATTAGCCCGTTGCACGACATCCTCATAGCAGATTTGAAACACAAAATAACTGCCCTCATATTAGCGGACTTGTCTTTGACCCGCTCCACGGACACATGCAATAATAATAATAATAAAGCTGATTTAATAACGATACGCCCGCTTTAGGGACGTATGCAGTAGTTGCTTTCGCGTACTCTCCCGTTACGCGAGTTTACGGCTAAAGATACAGATGCTGCGCAGACACATGAACGTACGTTGCTCGCACTATTAATAACTCTGCTCCATGGAATAATGATTAACTTAGCAGCTAAACATTTGCTAATCCATAGTTCAAAACTTTATACGGTGATTTTATGGAGCTATCTGGAGTTTTATCTAGTTATTTAAATCAGGGGGGGGGGGTTGTAATCCATATATTAACAACAAACAATTAACAAATATTTTCAACATTGAAATATATCTTATCCCTTAAAATCATCAAACCTCATTGACTAATGAGAAAATACTAAAAATTAAAATTTAATATTCTCCTTTTTAAATTTAATAAACTCTAAATTTATATAAATTCAATAATTGTAAACTTCAGTAAAGGTCAATAAAGCTATTCGATTTTTTCAGATTCATTTATATTGTTTACAGAATTTCAAAGTGCTACAAATGACTCGCTAACTGTTTATAGCTAGTTAGTACTTTAGTTTTCACAATGATTTTATCTGGATGCTTCGACCATAGACTTCAGGTTAAAGTATAAAATTATTTTACGAACTTGTTTTTCAGTATATAAATTAAACTTATCTGACCTGAAATCAACCTGACCTATAATGAATGAACTTGCCTGGCGGCACATAAATATGTACTTGAATATGTATAGTTTCATTTCTTTTGTTAAACCTAACCAATCATTACACATTTTTAGAATCTCCAAGTTCATTTAATGTCCTGATTTTTTAAATAAAATAAGATTATCTCATACTTATGCACAAATATTTCACCAAGGAGTAAGTAACGGATTCAGCTGAAACAATAGTAACATTTTAAGTAAATTAAAGCTTTCCCACATATTGGAAAACCCAGATTAAAATACTAAAATATCGAAATTATAACCACTATACTTTGCATACAAAGAGCTCATCCAAAATCCAATTTTATACACTTGTAGGGATTTCAAAAGCTATATTTTTGCATAATTGTTTACAGAGATAGCATTACAAACTTGAAAAGGGAGAAATTTTCACTCTTCAACTCGACAAAGCGATTACTCGAAAACTATAAGCACATTTTTAAAATATAAATATAGATTTAGCAACTAAATTTCCTGAAACATATTTTTATGCCTTACTATTTATATCTTTCTTTTATAGTTTCGAAGATATTTCAAGTGAAATTAAACAAAATGGAAAAAAAAAAAAAAAAAAAAGTTGCTTGGACAGATACTTTTAAGTTTTTCAAAAAACAAGTTCAAAATATTAAAAAATTGAAATTAATTTTATATATTCACAATCTTGACCCTATTTCCTACAAAACAAGAAAATATATTTACATTTTTGTCTATTAGACTTAGGAGGTATACGTGACAAAATGTTTACATTTTTTTGCAATGCTCTGATTTTCGTCATAAAAATCCCAAGCATAAATGTTATTCAAACATAAAAAATATGTACCCTTTTTTTCTAAGAAGTGTCCTTTTTCTAGTAACAGCACCCTGCCCTTTTTTAATCTTGGGGGAAATTCTGCAATTTATAAAGTTTCCCAAAATGTTAATCATTGTTCACTTTTTAGCAGGCACATTGACTGTTTCCATGTCGTCAAATTATTTACTTGTTCTTGCTAGTCAAAAAATATTTTTGCTATTAGCATTTTCGATCACTATCAAATTTTGCTACTGATTTTAAAAAATGAAATCATGCCCTGGTTGTACTACACATACAGCTCAATAAGTAAGAACACTTTATGCAAATGATAAGGAAAAACTCAAAGAACATAATTAAGCACAAATTATTAAATAATGTAGCATACAGCTGTTTCGAGATACGTTGAATTTCTTTTTCCATACTAGACAGACCAACAAATTCAGGTTAAAAAGACAAAATGGGCTAAAATGAGTATTGGCATATTTTATCTTTCTAACTTTGGGTTTGTTGATCTGTCTACAGTGAAGAAGGAGATCTACGAAGGAGATCTGGACATCACATAATAATTCAAACATAAATATTTGTATTGATATCTTTGCTTTAAAATCGACCCAAAACATGTCAAACATTCTACATTATATAAAGAAAAAAATAACTAATGCTAAAACTAAAATAGACCTCACCGTGTGTGTGTGTGTGTGGGGGGGGGGGGGGGGGTCATTCCATGCCAATTCAACCAAAAGAATGTGAATATGTCACTCACACCCTTAGATTTTTCAAAAAAAAATTTCAAAGTTACATATAACAGAGTTATAATACCATACTAACTTTTAGTTGATTTCATGTATTAATTTTTTAGCAATAAACTAGCCAAGTACCCATTGAAAATCAACAGTTCCACAATATTATAAGTAACCTTCGAATAACGTATATTTATGAATAATTCGCGTTTCACATTTATTCGGAAAATTGAAAATTTTAGTGTATGGAACCTATCTAAAGAAGAAAATATTGGAAAACTGAAATTGCTCACTTTCTTCCCTTCGAACTATCTACCTGTACACCAAATTTGAAGACTCTATCTCAGCCATACTCAACCTTTTTTTTTCTCGGGCCACATACACATGACAGCTATTTCACATGGGCCGCAACATAAGGATTAATGAAAAAATGTAAATAAGTCTTGACAAATAAGTCCTGATGGCTTGTTAAGTTTTTTGACTGCCTTTATCGGACCACTTACGAAAGCTCAGCGGGCCGCAGGTTGAGTATGGCTGCTCTATCTCATGCTGAAGCATGCAATTTTATCATTTCACCTTTCAAATGTTTTTATGTGGAGCACCCTCTTAAATGAACATTTATGAAAAACTTTCCATCTTGGGTTTTTTATTAAATGATTAGCACATATACCAAATTTCAAGCCTCTATCAAATTTTAAAGTAGGCGTTTTTCATTTATTAGGCAAATCGAACATTTTGGTAGGTGACACCCCTTAAAGTAGCAAATATTGGAAATATGAAATTGCATACTTTCTGCATTTCGAACGATATACCCATAAACCAAATTTGAAGTCCTTATCTTATCCCAAAGAATGTTTTTCTATCATTTCACTTTTTGAACATTTTGGTATGCGAAACTCCCAAAAATTACAAATATTGGAAATTTTCTATTGCTCACTTTCTTTCTTTTGAACTAACTACCTATACACCAAATCTGAAGTTTCTATTTCATTGCGAAGCAAATTTTTTCTATCATTTCACTTTTCAAACATTTTCGTGTGGAGTAGCCACCCCCTTAAATGAACAGTTTTGAAAAACAATATTCTTATGTTTTTTATCAGATGATTGTCCTATATACCAAATATTAAGCCTTGATTGCATTTTAAATGGAGGCATTTTTCATTTATTCGGAAAATCGAACATTGGGATTTATGGCACTGCCTAAAGTAGAAAGTATCAGAAAACTGAAATTGTACATGCTCTTCCTTTCGAACTATCTACCCGTATGCCAAATCTGAAGTCTATTGCATCTCAAAACATGGTTTTTCATTATTTCACCTTTTGAACTTATTTCTCTGGAGCACCCCTTTAAACGAACCTGTTTGAAAAACTCTTTTGTGTTACGTGTTTTCATCAAATTATTAACCCATATACCAAATTTTAAGCCGCTATCAAATTTTAATGCTGGCATTTCTCATTTGTTCGGCAAATTGAATATTTCGGTGTATGGCACCCCTAAAGTAGAAAATATTGAAAATCTGAAACTGCACATTTTCTTCTTTTCAACCAGTTTACCCATACACTAAATAAAAAAACTATCTCGTCGCAAAATATGCTTTCCTATCATTTCACTTTTCGAATGTTTTGGTGTGGAGCAACCCCTCTACAGAACATTTTTGAAACATTCAATTTTTCTGGCGGTTTTATCGAACGATTGACCTATGTACCAAATTGCAAGTCTCTATCTACTTGGGAAATGCCTAAAAAAACATGTTTGAGAAACTCTTTTGTCTTAGGTGTTTTCATCAAATTATTAGCTCATATGCCAAATTTCAAGCCTCTGTCAAATTTTAAAGCAGGCGTTTCTCATTTGTTCGGCAAATCGAACATTTTGGTGCACGGCATCTCCCTAAAGTAGCAAATATTGAAAATCTGAAGTTACACACTTTCTTCCTTTCAAACGGTTTACCCATACACTAAATTTGAAACCTCTATCTCATCGCAAAGTAAGCTTTCTTATCATTTGCTTTTCGAATGTTTTAGTGTGGAGCACCCCCCTCCCCCTCCCTTCTTCTACAGAACATTTTTGAGACATTCAATTTTTCTGGGGATTTTATCGAACGATTGACCTATGTGCCAAATTTCAAGTCTCTATCTATTTGGGAAGTGTTTAAAAAAAGCATGACATACACTTGGCGATTAGTATATATATATAGATTTTCAAAGAAATGGAGAATTCACAAGGTGCTACTCTGTGGGTGCATGAATTGAAAACCTTGTATTTGATAAAATCCTTTCTTGCTCTGCACCTAATTGTCAGAAACATATAATATTTTCTGTGGACATTCTAGAATATATACTTATTGTGAAACAGCATGTATTTTGATAGCATTTTAATTAAAACCTTGTCAATTTTTGTTTCAAAATTGAAAAAAAAAATTTTTTTTTAATTGCTGCAAAATCACTTTTTCTTAAGATGAGCTCCATATGTAATTTACATGATAATTTTTTACATGTTCTTTATAGACTAACCTTTTCACCATAAAAAAAAAAAATTAGAGAGGTGTTTTTTGGAAAATGTGAGATTTTTTTTTTTGGTAAGGTGTAAAATGATTGAATTTTCATTAAGTCAACAGTAAAAATAATTGACCTAGTAAATAGTTTATTAGTCATTAATCACATTAGTTTATATATTAAAAACATAACATATAAAAAAAATTATTGATTCAAATCAATTTTATAGGAGGAATACAGTTATAAATACAAAGAAAAATTTCTCTTTTAATTTGCCGTATACATAACTAAACTACCCTATTGTGATCATATATATATACACAAGGGTGGGGAATCCTACTCATCACTGGCGAGTCCAGTTTTCCATTTGGCGAATTCAATTTTATTTGAGCTGCAAAATTTTAAAATTCTACCTCAAAGCAAGCCCAATTGCACAAAATAATGGAGACTTCCCAAAGGCTCAAAGCTCTTGGCAGACCGTAAATTCCGACTATAATTAAGGTATGAAATCGGTTGTCGTGGGCGTGAAAATCGGTTTATGCAATAATCATCTGTATCAGTGCATTGTGTATAAGAAGGGCCCTTTGGCCTTCATTCACGGAGAATGCAGAGCTAGCTCTTCCCGCAAAGTTTTCAACTGCATGTTATCACCTCTTCCTCCCCCAAATAATAAGATAAAACTGTGACCTAGTACAAAAAAAAAAATGGATAAACATCTACTTCATTTCTCCATTTAAAGAAACGAAAAAAACAAATACATTCCCTCTTTCAATAGATAACAACTTTCAAAGTTGTTTTCATTTATTATTTATCAACTTAAAGTTCATAAGATTTGATCTTGGTAACTTAATTACATTTTTGCTTTAAAACTAATACTTCAAAATTTATCTTTCTGGACTACATTTTTTTTTTTTTTTTTTGCACTATTATTTGCAGGAACGTTTACATGTTTGTGTTAAGTCTGTCAGAACATAGGATAATTGAAGGGGGAAAGAAAAGTTATGTAGATTAGCTCTTTTCAGTAGCTTCGATCTTTGCCGGCTTTGATGAAAAATGGAAGAACGTATTTGGCTCATGTTATTTACTAACTGCTTCCAGCGACCAGCCTTTATGCTGTTTGAAAAAACTCTTAATTTTTTTTATACATTTTTTACAGTATCTGTCGATCGCGCACACAAGTCATTGCTAACGGCACAATTCATAAAGTATGTGTTGATCACACAGCCCCGCTACTCACGACAGTCACGGCTAACAGTGCTGGTCATGAAGTAACTTTCGACCATTCACCTCTGCTACGCATGCAAGCTACAGCTAACAGTGCAGTTCATGAAGTAGCTGTCTGTCACACACCTCAGCTATGCATGCAAGTCATGGATAACGGTGCAGTTCATGAAGTGGCTGTCAATCGCTCACCTCTGCTACACTCGAAAGTCACAGTTAACAGGACAGTTCATAAAATAGGTGTTGATCGCACATCTTCACTGTGCGCAAAAGTCATGGCTAACAGGATAGTTCATGAAGTATCTGTCAATCACTCACCTCCGTTACTTGGGCAAACCACAGCTAATGGTGTAGTTTTTGAAGTAAATCACGCTTGAAGTAGTTCTCGATCGCGCATTTCCGCAACGCGTAAAAGTCACGGTTAACGGTGCAGTTCATGCTGGAAGAACGTAGAACAAAAAGATTGTGATTCACCATTATCCTGAGCGATGTTCAAAAACACAAGTTTATTTTTGATTTACTTACCTCGTTCTCAGGAGTGACTCATGGCATTCTTTTAGTAGAAGTCTTCATGTAAATTTGAATATCCGACGCGCACACAAACTCATTTGCATATTTAGGGGTGGACCTTGGAAGTCGTTCCAGTAGGTGCTGATCCCCATGTGTGTAGGAAGTTCAGTTTGGAAACATCGGTAGAAGAACTGTTGAGCAGTAGAGGCAGTAGAAATATAGTCTGTCTTCAGTTGAAGTAGTTGACGTAGTTGCAGTCTAAGATATGACTAGTAAATGTGTTGGGAAATTAAAAAGGAAATTTATACTTTTTAAATTAGCAGAGTGTAGCAGAGTATGCCCAGTGGTGAAATGAAGATAAAGCAAGTTTCAAAAATGAAAACCACGCTTTATTGAAAGACGTAGGTATCTTTGCCGAAAGTACATCAAGGCAGTTAGGGCAATTGCTGTATGAACAATATAGCTTGAACTTATATACATTTCTTGGAGTTTTAAGCATACATAGGAAGTCCACATTGGATTATTTAGACACACTCGAATCTGGTACGATGTCATTCTATTCCACCTTCTAAAGGTCACACTTTTGGGAATCTTAAGTGCCATCAGTGGATTTGACTAGAAAAAACATTCTTTAAGCACAGTCTATATATATGATTTATAACAACGTCTAAAAGAAATAATCACCAGTTTCCATCAGATAATACTGCAGCATCACTCTAACACCGGGATTTGCCCTTTTGCTTAAGGCCATCTTTAGTTGCAAACTGTCGTAAAGAAATTCAGTCAATGAACAGCACTAAATGCTAAAATGTACTAACACACGTACATTATTAGCCACATTCCACTTAAACACTGTAGAATATTTAGTTGCTTGTTTTCACCATCAACACGATGCTAGAACATTAAATTGATCGAATATTTCTATCCTCGATTTAATTAAACAGCTATTTAAAAACTATAGCTCAGCTATTCTGACCGCACAATGTGTGTCTTACATACAAAACATCGTATCCGAATACTAATTCATATTCACGCCATGTCTAACAATCGACTATGACTAAACAGGTTTGTTATTCCATTTTCCTGTTTTCTTCTCTCTATCTCCTTCTCTCTAATAATCCAATGCGTGCTTCCTATATTTATACCATGAGATCGGCACCTCCCAGAACGAATTCCAAGGTCCAACTCATATAGTATGCAAATGAGCCAGTATATACGTCAAACCTCCAGTCTGCATGACATTGTTATACATTGAAATAAACAATTGAAAGTACACATAATAGTTGTATGAAAAGTCTTGAGTATGTCTTGATTATATAAATTATAAAAAAATTAAACAACATGAAGTCGGCTGAATAGTAACACCTTGAGCTGTTCTACACCCTGTAGAAATTTTATACTTTCCCCAAAATTCATATATATATATATATATATATATATATATATATATATATACACAGTGTCCCAAAAACATTGACCTCGGCTTTTATTCCTTAAATATTGATCTTAGACATATATAATAAACTACAAAGTTGCATAAAAAAAGGTACAGCATTTTGTGAAATTGATTAGATTTTAAGAAATACAACATTTAAATTTTTATATGACCCCCCCCCCCCCCCCTGGCATTTAACAATGTGATGGGAACAAAGCAAAATCTCCAGAAATTGAAAGCAAATCATATATTAATTAACAGAGGTATTCATTGCTAAAATTGTATATTCTTCATACAAAGTCAAAATGCCTTCTTTTTCAACTTACACTCGGCCGTGAATAAAGCTACTGGCTTAATTAAAATTATAAATAATTGGTAATTCATGTAAAATATAGTTAATTATTGATGTTTAAATTGTTTTCCGTATTTTATAGCAAAGTTTTGATATCATTTAAAAATTGGGGTATTAATCAGACATTTCAATATTTTATTAGAATTTTATGTCTAAAAAATAATGTAACACGACAAAATATCAAGTTGAAATATAACAAAATGAATTATTGAAGGCAAAACCAAAAAGGTTATTGGATAAAAAAAGTTACCCCTTCCCCCTCTTCCCCAAAAATTAAAACTGAAAAAGAACAACAATTTTTAATAATTAAGAAATTAGAGAAATAGTTTACTTTGCCATATGAGCAGCTTTATAATTAAAAAGAATATTCTCAAGTAAAAGTTTTTTAACAGTCAAAAAACTGATAATTGTAAGCTATCTGATAGGCGTATCCAGGGAGGAGCGGCTGAGGATTTGGGGTATGGTAATCATATTCTCTTCATTGCTTGGTGTTTCTATTATTCTACTTGAAAGTGTAAAGGGCAAGGGCATTTTCTTCAATTACTTTCATAATCTATTCCCACTGTGAAATGGAAATGTTAGTATTAAAATAATATTAAAAAGGGAAACATTTAAAATAATATAGAACATACTTGCAATAGTATTTATAGATTTAACAAAACAGAACAAAAGCTGATTGCTATAAAAACTGGTTGCTATATTTAGTGACCGCTAGCAGGCAAATCGTGCTTTTAATTATAAATATACTCTTCTTTCTCAAAAAGTTTTTTTACAGGATTTTTCAAAAAGATTGCATGACTAATTATCTCTTGAACAATTGGCCAATCCATTGTTCCCGTTTAAGAATTTTAATTAAGGTAGACTATCGTATGCAAATTTGACCATATGACATTGTTTAGTATAAAGTACAAAATGTAGATTCTTATTTGTGCCCCCCTAGAAAAAAAATTCAATTATAAAAGTATTTTCCATTATCCAATTAGTTAAGCAAAAAAGTTCCATTGTCGTACAATCAAAATTGTATGAATTATCATTAATTAAAATTTTCTATGTTTGATTGGGAAGTGTATAAAACTTTTGCTAAAGATAGGCAGGTACGTATGCAAGTTTATAATATTAATTAGTTTTAATGAAATTAAATTTTTGTACAATCCCAGAAATCTGCATTTTCACCATTTTTTTTAATGGAAAAGTGATTAAAGTCCTATATTATTAGTGTTTTCTTCCTGTTCAATTTTGCATTATGGAGGAACTGTACAAATGGTTAAATTTTGTACTTCTTCACTAAAATGTATCATGTGACCAAAGCTGTCATTGTTTGAAAGTCTACCTTATTTAAAATATTTCTTAAATTCGAACTATGGGTCTGTGATCAATCATTCAAAAGATATTTAGTTATACAATCGTTTTGAAATAACCTTTATAATTAGGTATTTATATTTCATGACACTTAATATAGTTCTGTGTTACCTCTGATTTCTTTTAGGTATCTGATGGAGCTCTTAGGTGCTTTGCATCTTTAGCAGACAGGTTTACTCGTCGAGGTATAGATCCTGCCCCTTTAGCAGAACATGGCCTTGTAAATAGGTTGTTAGTGAAACTAAATAGTGTTACTTTAACTAGTTCTGTTAATAATACTACATCATCCACTGGATCAACTGAAGTCAAAACATCATCCAGCATATCAACTACAATTAGCTTATTATCTACCTTATTTAGAGGATCCCCTAGCATTACATATGTAAGCAACTGTTTTATATGATATTTTTTATAAATTTAAATATTTTTGTAAATATAAAATAATTATTTTATGAATGTTTTAGGACCTTCATAGGTCTGATCTTCCAACAGCTATTGAATCTGCTGTCCAAGGAGATGAAAGGTATGTTTTTAGCAATTTGGGTGTTTAATTGTTATGTCAAGCAATTTTATAAAATGGTTTGTGTTTGCATTAACATGAAACAAAAATTCATGAAATATTGATTTGGCTCTAACATGGAATTTTATTTTCCTTTTGCTATAAATTTAATAGCTTATTTTAATTTTTAGTATGTCCATGAACTTGGATCTTTAGTCAAATTTCTTTTATCACATCACAATTTTTAGAAATTGTTATATTCATTTTTTAGTATTCATTTATAGTTGTTAAATAGGTATTTGCTCCAGCAAAAGTAAAAAATTTTATTCGTTTTGGTGAACAATAACAGATACTTAAACTATTTTGAGTATATAGTTGTTTTTCAAGAGTGGAACTTGAATTGTACCTGGTTCAATAAACAAATGAGAACCATTAATCTATATAAATAAAATTGATAATCAGTCTGTCTCTATGTTTGTCTCATCATCACAGGAGAACGGCTGAATCGAATTTAATAAAATTTTGTGGGTAGCCTTAAAATAACCCCACTTCATCTTTTGACTCTTTTCATAGTTTTTTCTTAACAGCTATATCTGATTCTAATTTAATTACATTTCATATATTTTTAATAATATATCATTTTATTTAATTAACGTATACATTTTCACATAGATTGCAAAATAAAGCCTTATGTAATACATTTATGCTTGAAAATTAAATTATAATTTTCAACAACAGCATTGTAGAACATTTGAGTAGATTTTAGAAAAATTGTTCTACGTTACGGAAAACCTCTTATGTAGAAAGGTCAAAGTCTCAAGCATTTCAGATAATAGATCTCATACTTTACCATATTGTTACGAATATCTAAAAAGTTTCCTTGTCTTTTGCATCTATTTCAATAATACATTGCAAATTTTTGCTTGTATTCAAGGCCTTTGCTCTATTCAAGGAGAAGACACCTTTACATGTACACAAATTTTATTCAACGAATGTAGGTTTTCCATATTTTGAATTTCGGGGAGATGTTGGCAAATTTGGTGATTTATTGCCAACACAGCGACTTTTGGTGATGTTTTGAATGCACTAGAATGTTCCTGAAATAACGAATATTCTTGGAGATACGATTCCCTTCTTGAAGTTTTTACGGAGCGTATATAAAAGGAGTCATTGCTCAGTTAGAGTAGTTGTCGGGATACAATTATGATTAATTGCTTAAACTTTTAAGCATTTCATTTAAAATGTCATTTATATTGTATTTTTAGTTTAAATCTCTTGGGCTTATTTCTTTTCCCTATTCATATTAATTTTTATGCTAATTTTTAATTTTGTTTGATTAAATAATATCTAGAATGAAACATATACAGCACATATTAATTTATGTGCAGATTAAGATGAATTGTTTAAACCTTTAAGCACTTCATTTAAAATGCTATTTTTCTTGTATTTTAAATTTAAATTTCTTGGACTTATTTCTTTTTTCCAATTATTTTAATTTTTTCTACCAAAACACAGCTGCCAATTCTACTGGTCTTTTTGGGAAACTTTCAGTTTTAAATGGTTCTCCCAGTTTCCCGATGTGTAATGAGAATCTCTCAGTTTTTGCCAATTTCTGTTAGAATTCCCTAAAGTTAGAGCAGGGACTGCAGAGCTTCTATTTTTCCTATTTTTTTTTAAATCTTACTTTTTTACTGTTTTTTCTTATTTTTTCCTATTTTTCAGACGATCTCAGAAAAGAAGTCATAAATCAATAGCCTGTAGAATTTTATCTCCTCATTAAAGCAATAAAGAATGTCCCACTGTAGAAATAAAATATTAAAAAAAACCCTCAAGATACTTTTTTTTTCTTTTCTTTTGTGTCAAAATCAGTACTTCATTAGTGGAATAAAAATTAAAAAAGAAAAAAGCAAAACATCCCCTTTCACCTCTCCTCATTTGGGTAAATAATATTTTCATAAAGCGTGAAATGTTAATCATCAAATGAAATGTTAATGTCATTCATCAAAACACTGGAGGGGAGTAAGAGTTCTCTGGTTAGTGATCTGGGGGAGGGATTGATGGGATTAAAGAGGTCAAGCATCATAATGAGATTGATATATTTTGTTTCTATTTATGAGCACTATATGCATAAATCATCCCAATATTTTTAAATTAATAAATATTTTACAAAATGAGATAATTTTACATAAATCCTGTGATTGTGCAATTCATTTTGTAATTTCATGCATTACTGAAAGTCAATAGGCATCTTTTTTTATCCATCTTCATCCTTTAATTATTGCTTATTTTCATATTTCGGTTAATTTAAAAAATATATTTTGTATAACCAGAGATGTGGATTACTACAGATTCTCTGTAGTTTCTGGGAAATTGTCTTCTGTCTAGTCCAATGTAAATTTACGGCCACATCTACAGTGAGATGCCAATCAAATCAACATGACAACGCGAATTTACAGCCTTGCTGCATGTATTAAGATCGCCCTCAGTTTTATTTTAATGAAAATAATAAATATGCTTCTTAAAAAGTTGTTTTAATTTGGCTAGAATCGATTTACTGTTATTTTTACTTTCTCATACTATATAATATAGTGAAGAGTAAACTATTGTTATCTCGAAAATGTTCAAATTCGAGATTTTGATGCCAATATATGTTTTAGGACCTCTTTAACACGTTTTGATTGTTTTTGGAGTGATGTCCATCTGTCTTTATGTTCGTGATCGATTTCTTGTGTACACTATAGCTGCTACAAATATTATTGGATTTTCACGAAACTTTATACCATGTTTTACTATAAAAAAAATCTAGAACTAGATAGAATTTTTTTAAAATTCAAATGAAAACTTTGAAATTTATTCGAAATTTGACATTTTTTTTTAATATGGCAGTATAGGACAAAATTTGACATAATCATGCATAAAAGAGTTTATTCATGGCTCAATGATCACCAGACATAATAGTTTCAATCGTTGTTGTGAAAAATAGCCGCGGTACAATTTTTCTATTCGTGATGTCATTAGGGCCCCCCCCCCCCTCCCCCCCACACGAACAATAATAATGACATGGGCTAATGATGTCACATGTTTTTGAGGTGATATCTGTGTGTGTGGAGATGATATCTCACGAATAAATGGAGATATTCGAATGAAATTTGGTATGAAAATTACAATTTGTGAACACTGGAGCCTTTTTGTTTTTAAACACAATCGGATGTGCAGAACACCCCTAAATTTGTGAATTAAATTTTGAAAATATTGTCAAAAAATCAAAACCTTCAATGAAGTTACTTAAATAATCATTTCTTATGTAATTTTTCATCATTAGACGATTGACACAAAAATTAGAATGCTAGTATGAATCGTTCTCGAGATATTAAATATTTTTCAAATAAATGCATCAAAAAATTAACTATTGTAAAATATGTTCACATTTCATATGTAATATTATGCGATAAATTTGTTAACATCATTCGTTTGGATCGAGCACATTCCATTCATGAGAGAAGATACTTCAGGTACTAGTTCTTTATTTCAGGCATGAGATTCTTCCGCTTTTCGGCAAAATTTCTCGTTTTTGCTTTTCCCCAAAAATTTCCATTTTTTTGTTTTGCTTTTATCCCAAAACATCTGCATTTTCTGAAAAATTCAGTTTTTTTTAATACATTTTTCTCCTTGAACAAGGTTCCGCTTTTCAAAGAAAATCACTGAGAGGTTTTAACCAGAGCTATTATCTTAATTAAGCTTCGGCCTATGACTGATGAGTGTTGTCTGCCGTCTGTTTTTTAGACTCTGTGTGCTAGGGATAAAAGAATAAATTTAGCTTGTCACACGAGAACACGGACGTTCTCGTGTAACAAGCTGTATTTATTTTGGTACTCCCATCACGTAGCGTCCAACAAACAGATGGCAAAGCTTGTCTTTCTAACACGAAAGTGAAGGCTTAAAATCAAAAGCAAGTCATAAATTTTTGTCTCCATAATCACCATGATTTATGTTATCATATATGTCATTAATATATATGTTGTTATTGGACTCATAGGGAAGACAGAGGAAAAAGTACTTAAAAATCTTTGTTTTACTTTTACCCCTTTCATAATAGTATATTATTTTTATAGATACGACCAGTCCAGAGATGCCAATTTTTACGGATTTTCCATAGTTTGTATGGATTTTTACTTTATCTTACGGTTTTACGGACATTATTCCCAAAA
Source organism: Amaurobius ferox (assembly GCA_951213105.1). Taxonomy (NCBI): domain Eukaryota; kingdom Metazoa; phylum Arthropoda; class Arachnida; order Araneae; family Amaurobiidae; genus Amaurobius; species Amaurobius ferox. Next base: position 109,807,709 of record OX578133.1, on the reverse strand, counting down.
CTACGGAAAATCCCGTGAAATCCATGCATCCCACCATTCAATTCATATTATCTGCTTTGCTGAGAGGCCAAAATTATCAGTTTGCATCCATTTTCTTCTTCTAATGATTTCATATCAGAATAATAGACCTAATTTATTTTTATAGTGTGAGTAAAGATAAAGAAATATTTTACTAAACAACTTATATTTCGTTTAAATTATAAGATTGCGCAATTCAGTCTTTTTTTTCAGACTTTGCCGAGAGTACACAATTGCCTTTTTCCATTCATCTCCATCCCCTTATTATTGCACATTAATTTTAGTGAACTAGCTTATTTTCATATTTTGGTTGATTATAAAGGTTACCTTTTTCATTATTTTCATATAAATAGTACGATCGTTGAATTTTTTTTTTCGGGCATTGCGAGAGATCAAACACTATTATCCTTTTCCATTGATCTCCATCTCCCTATTGTTGCACATTAACTTTACTAAACTAGCTTATTTTCATATTTTTGTTGATTATAAAAGTTAATTTTTTAATTATTTTCATATAAATAGTACGATCATGAAATTCAGTTTTTATATCTTTGTGGCCGTTGCCGAGAGTAAGCAATTATCCATTTCCATCGATCTCCATCTCCCTATTACTGCATATTAACTTGACTAAAGTAACTTATTTTCATATTTTGATTGATTGTAAAGACTAATTTTTTAAATTATTTTCACATAAATAGTACGATTGTGAAATTCGTTTTTTTTACACGGGTGTTTCCGAAAGTACGCAATTATCCTTCTCCATCGATCTCCATCTCCCTATTGTTACACATTAACTTGACTAAACAAGCTGATTTTCATATTTTGGTTGATTATAAAGGTTAATTTTTTAATTATTTTCACATAAATAGTACAAATTATTTTCACATACATAGTACGATCATGAAATTCAATTATTTTTTTCGCTAGTGTTGCCGAGAGTACATAATTATCCTTTTCTATCCATCTCCATCTCCCTATTGTTGCACATTAACTTGACTAAACTAGCTTATGTTAAATATTTTGGTTAATTATGAAGGTTAATTATAATTATTTTCACATAAATAGTGCTATTCAGTTTTAATTAACTCAGTTAAGTTCGCAAAACTACATTTTGAATTTATTTTAAGATTTTGAAATGTATATTTTCAATATACTTAAAATCTTACTGATGGTCGACTGGTTTACTGAATATTACTGAAAACTTCTGATTTTTCTACTCTGATGACCCCTTTCAGAGGTTGGCATCTCTCCCAGTGGAAGCATATTTTAATATTCTTTGAAGTAAACTCATTAAAATATTTAAAGCCTTTTCTGCCAAATTTTTATGAAAAGATATTTTTGAACAAAATAAACATTTTCTTTGAAACATACATAAGATACTGCCACCAAATTTTATTTATGTGTAGACACTAGACAATGCACATTTTAACAATACATGATAATTTTATAAATGTGTTTAAAAATATACTGCACTTTAAGAACAAAAAAATTATGTCTTGCCAATTGTAAAAAAAATTGTTTTTTGTTAAATTAAGTTCTTACATCCTGACTATTGTTGTAATGATTTAATTTCAATAAAACTGACAAAATAAAAGCATGAGTTATTATAGATAACAAAAGCATAGTTTAGAATTAATATGAAGGAATGCGTTAAAATTAAATTTGCCTATGTATTTAAACAGCCCTGTTCTTAAACGCAATTGCCAAATTTGCATTTTCATATAATAGAATTAAATCATTTTTCCAATGTAGTTTTTTTTTTTTTTTTTTTTTTTTTTTTTTTAAGTTATGCAAAATTCTCAAATATTTTAACACAATGTCGTCTGTCGCTTATAATTTCTCAAGTTTTTGATTTTAGCTTTCTTGCTTTTTAGACAATCTCATCCCTGTTATTTGAATGCCAATAGTCATTTACCTGCTATACAAATAACCTATTTCTCATCCATAATGCTTGGTGAAATTTTGGTGACAAATTTGCTGAAATATTGCCAATTTGGCGACTATTTTTAAATGTTGCCAAATTGGTATAAATGACGCTAAATCAATGAAAATGACGACTAATTGATGAAAATTCAATATCTTGAAAAAAGCATAAGAATGGACTATGAAAATAACCCATTTCTCTGTCATCCATCCGTAACTCTAGGCGAAAATTTTGGCAGGATGTCGCCAACTTGATTTTTAAATGTTACCAATGTGGGGGAAATGTTGCCAAATTGATAAAATTAACGCCAAATGGTAGGCAATGATTTTCAAACTTTGAACACCGTCGTATCACGGGCATATCTTCTAGTACATTAGAAATGCTCTTCCTTCTGTTTATCTGTAACACTTGCTGATACATTTGGTGAACTTGGCGAATAATCTAGTGGGATATTGTCATTTTGGGGATATTTCACCCCCAGATTGATGAAAATATTGGCAGTTATTGAAAATAAATTGATGAATTTATTAAAATATTTTGATATATAGATTATATTGCTTATTTGAGGATGCTATCAATATTAATAATTGTGTGAAATATAAGTTAATTGCGTACTTTTAAACAATATTATGGAAAAGCACCAAATGTACAATTCAACGTTAAAAACACTGTACCGTGGATATAATTTTTTCACTGTCGAAAAAGTAAATTCATTGTGTTATATAAAGAAAGTTATGTGCCACTCACATCAGATTTTCTTTTCTTATAAGACCCAGTTTTAAATTCCTAATAGTTCCTGGGATTTCTGGATTTTCTATATTCTAATTTTCTTTATTTTGTAGGTTTTGTAATTATTTTCTTTATTTTTAGGGATTTGTCACTCCTATTTTTTCCTATTTTTAGGTATTTATCACTTCTGTTTTTCCTATTTTTTGGGTTTGACACTCCTATTTTCTTTACTATTTTCTAGAAAATTTGGCTGCTGTTCCTGTTAGAGATATTCCAAGAAATTTTTTTTTATTTTGTAAAATGGGAATTCAAATAAAATTTGTTATTTTGTTTCTTCCATGCATGAACCTAGCACCAGCACTAAATTGCATCATTTTCACTTTAATGATAGACTGTTGCGACTTATATGCAAAACTCCAAAAAATCAAAAGTTAAAGAGTTCTATCTTCAAGGCAATCCACCTCAAAAGAAAATGAAAAGAAATAATTAACACCAAAGCAGTAGTAATTACACAATCTTGACCCCCGAATTTCTCATTTGTAAACTCTCATAGCTTTGCATACCCACAGCACAGTCTGCATGCATATTAAGCTCTGTACTGCCCTCCCAGCAGATGGAGAAATAGGTTATTCTTATAGTGAATGGTACATTTTTTACTTTGCATACAAGAAACATTTTGTATCACTTAAAAACAACTATTTTAAAGACGTATTAAAAAATAATTTTCCCTCTCTGAAAACAGAAAGGACAGTAAAAAGAGCAGAATTACATTTTTTTAGTAAATGAAAACCTAAATTAAAATAAAGGAAAACTAGAATTTGCCATAAACAAAACTAGCAAACTAAAACTACTGATGAAAGATGATTAATGTGAAACTGAGATGGATAAAATACATTTTTAGAAATATATAAAAAGGATTGTAATTAAAAGTTTAAAATATCATTTTGAAGTATGAAAATATAATGATGTTCATTATAAAAATCATTCAATGTCATTAATTTTATTTTTGTATGATATATATGTCACAAAAAAAGAAAATTGCTGTTCTCTTAATGACAGTGTTTTATTACAAACATGGAAGTGTTTTATTACAAACATGGAAGGCCAAAGAGATTGAATTTATGACAAAAAGGGACTATATTAATTTAAGATTACACGAAAGATCAATCATTCATTCATAAAGCATTGATTATAAAACACCTTTTAACTGAATTGCAGTTTTATTTTCATTTTAAGCTGCTTCAAAAATTGCCATCAACAAAATTAATCTTAAAACTTCATCGAAAAAGACTATGCTAGTTACACAAAATGAACTTTATTCAGATCGAAAGTATGAACTTTGTTTGTCACCGAAAGTATAATTTGTGAAGTGTTTAAGATGATTTTGCAGTTAATATTGTCACAATTATAATATTTCATTATTATAGAAACTTGTTTATCTTATGTTAAATTAGTTCTAGGAAATTTTTGTAACTATGACAAACCATTTTATTTTATAAATTGTCTAACTGTATGTAAAAATAATGAATATTTCATTCATATCACTTATATTCCAGACTCCAGAGCAAAATAGTTTTGCATGAAAAAAAAAAATCAGCAATTCTTATACAACTTAGCTTACAATTTCATGATTTGTCTACATTCTGTATACTATAGTTTGAGGTTAAAATTAGGCTTCGGTGTAGGAATAAAGAAAGTTTAGTGATCATTTAAAATGAAAAATACTGTAATTATGTTGGCACAGAATTTAGATACACAGATAATATACAACAAGAAAGATCAATCATGCTTAAAGCATTGATTATGAAACACTTTCCAACTTCAATGCAATTTTATTTAAACATCTCTAAAATGCAATACATTCCTCGGTAATATTTTAAAACTTATCACAATACTACATTAATTTATTATATTTGAAAACTTAAACCTTCATCTAAAAAAATGAATTTCATTCAAATGACGGCATTGAAATATAAATTGCCTGGTTTAAACATCTCTAAAATGTTATACATTCCTCGGTAATAATTGTAGAATTATCATAATACTACGATAATTTATTATATTTGAAAACTTCATCGAACACAACTGAAATTCATTCAAATGACGTCATAGAAAAATAACACGCCTGGCTCTCTCTATAAAAGCAGCATTTCATTTATAAACAATTTCCCATTCATTTCATTCATCACACTAGTATAATAATTTATTTTATTTAAAAATTAAGACCATGGAGCTACAAGTAATTAAACTTTATGCTTAAAACTTTATCGAAAAAAATTGTCCATCTCTCTGTAAAATCAGTGAATATTTCATTCATATCAGCTATGCAGACTCCATGAGCTAAATAATTTTGTGTTAAAGAAATACAGCAATTCTAATAAACTCATTCTACATATTTTGCTGTTTACATTTTACATGCGTGAAAAATAGGCTTCGTTGTAGAAATAATCAAACTTTGATGAGCATTTAAACTTAAATATATTGTAATTGCTTTGTTTCAGTATGTAGATGCACAGAATTTATGCAAAAATAAAGTGGTTTTAGGATGGATACAACACTCAATATGAATTAAAAAGAGCTTTAAAAATCCCGATTTTGAGACAAGATTGATGCCATATATCATTTTGAAGTGGGTCACGTGATCTTTTCATATCATGGTCACGTGATCGCTTCATATACGAGGTGTTATTATTATTTTAATTTTTATTTAAAAAACTACTGAATATATTTCGCTGAATTTTTTTTTATATATTTTATGGAGCAATTTGAATATTACCTAAAATTTTCGAAGCAATTTGTGAATTTTAAATCCGCTTAAAAAATGTTTGAAAAATTAGGTCCCATAGGGCTCAATGTATTTCATTTTTTCAACCCGGGTTCAATCCAAAACTAATTGGGTGATATTATTCATTTATATTCCCATAGGTCGGTCCTACAGATCATCTGAACAACATACTAAAATTTAATTTTGATTAAGTCATTTTTAAGGCAGTTATCGTGCTAACGGTCAGACGGACAGACAGAATGAACAAAGTCATAAACACTTTTGAACTCTGTTGTAAAGTATTAAAAATGAAGCGGGATTCAATACTAAATATAATTTTAAACGATATATGGAAAAAAATGGAATCCATATTTTATTTTGCAATGAGTCATGTGATCTTTTCATACAATATGAGTATAATTATTATTTCATATTTTATTTAAAAAACTACCCAAGATATTTTGCTGAAATTGTATTTTACACATTCTATGTGATAATTTGAATATTTCCTAAATTTTTTTAAGCAATTTGTGAATTTTAACTCGCTTATAAATTTTTCGCTTATAAATATGTGAAAAATTAAGTCCCATAGGGTTCAATGTATTTCATTTTTTCAATCTGTGTTAAATCCGAAACTAATTGGATGATATTCATTTTCATTTCCAAACATCCCATAGACCATATCAACAACATACTAAAATATCATTTCGATAAAGTCACTTTTATGGAAGTTATTGTGCAAAAGGACAGACAGACATCAGAATGACCAAAGTCCTAAACACTTTTCAACTATGTTGGAACAAAATAGAAAATTGAACATAGAAAATTGTTTTTAACAACACTTGTTTGAACATTGAAAGCCTTTTGTTTCATAAGTTACAAGAGTTCAAAGTATCATGTTTTGGTTAAAAATAAGTACATTTGACAGTTTTTGGAGAGCTGTAAAAAATGTAATTTTCTTAACTTTTTTTGTAGAATTATAGTACAGCATTTAAATTGCTATTTTATAATTTCCTACCTTATTTAAACCATTTTTACAATGGGTCTACAACGAACGGTTAAAAAATCTTCCCTTGTTCACTTTTTTGTGGCACACCCTGTATATTCTTTAATTGAGAAAATATTTTTCACTTTTGAAATCTGTTAGCATCGACTAAATTTTTTTATTATTATTTCTAGTTTTATACAGATAAATTATTATTTCAGAAGCATTTGATGCATTCATTCACAACTGAATTTCCATCTTTGAAATTTTAATTAAAAAAATATCATTTATTTCAACTTTTAACTTAAATTAAAATAGTATTTCTAATAACTTAATAATTAATGGGTTCTGAGAATGATAAAAATGTGAGAAAATAAAGGAGGTTTAACCATAAAAAATACAAAGATTTTTGGACTTTAATTCTGAATTCCCCCCTCCCCACCCCCACCCCCCAAAAATGAACTCAAATTTTTTATTGTCTAGAAAATTTAGACTGACCCCAATCTTTCTATTCCCCATTCTTTTATCCAAAAAATGAGAAACTTAAACAAAAGAAATACTACAGTCAAAATTTGCAATGATTTTATTAAGAAAGCTAAAAAGTGCAGTTTCAAATCATTACTTGATGTAAATGTAATTAATTTATAATTTGCAAAATTTTATTGCTAGAAAACAAAAATTAATACTAAAAACTCTCTTGAAATTTCCCATGCTGACTCCTGAAATACTCTCTAAAACTCCTAAAATTTGCCACGATGGCTTCTGAGAAGGCCCATTCAAGGATGGCAAATCCCTTTGAATGGCTAATATTGGCACCATTGGTATGGACGTGGCTCCTCTCCTGACTGCACAATCCTCTCGAGCAGTTATCTGTCTGGCCAACTTGAGTCTCTGCAATGGTTACATGTGCCTTCTCTGATCCACTATTGCCAACACCGAGAAACTACCGTATTGCTTCAACCAAGATGGCAACTGATACATCTGTTAGAGTAACCAGCTTCTCTTAGGTGTGGAATTGAACCTGTAAACCGAGAGGTAGGCCAAGTCCACACTGCTGTCTCTCAGCTTCCCTTAGGCCTATGATGCTCTCTTTAAATCCAACGATTGTTATAGCACTGTTGAGTACATCTCAAAGGTATCTTTGTACACAACTTGTATCATAGCAGAAAATCCAGTTACAATTGCTTGAGTGAGAACACCAGTCATTTTAAATGCTGCACAATGCATTGTTGTCATGTGCATTGCATAAGCCCCATTACATCATTGGCACTGATAGTTTGATCATTTGCATAAATCTTGAAACGACATTTACATTCCAAGTTTCATGGCTGTAGCTCAATATTTTATGGGTGCATATATTTTTTTGCAACAGAATGTATTTACTTAGAATTTTTTTTTCAGTGTGAGTCTCCAGTTTGCCCATTTTGAAATTTTTATACAATAGAGACATGTAGTATATCAACAACATATATTTTCTTGTAAAAAAATAATACATTTCTTTTGCAGTTTAAAGTCAACGGTCAAATCAAGTGGCCTTATTTCAGTGCAAACTGTAGATTAGGTCAAAATATACAGACATCTAAATGTTAAGAATCATGAAAAATTACCCCATTTTCCAAACTTCAAATATTTATAAATATAAATGAAGACGTCTGTATGTATAGTCTGTAGCGAGAAATCTAAGCATCTTATGAACATGAAGTTTGGTATACAGATATTTTAGCTGACCCAAAAACCTTGGCATTATTTTTTTAAATTTCTAACTAGTTTTTTTGTTATTCTATGTTTTAGCACAATTTTCAATGATTTTAGCCAATATTCGCACAAATCTGTTCCTTGGCGGCCTAACATATTAACACAGTTTCTATCTTAATACCATTGGAAAGATCAAAATATTCTCTCACTATAAACTGTGAATCGAATCCATGCAATTATTAGATGATATTTAGTGAATTTATATATCTATAAATATATAATTTATTATAAATATAATTATTATAATAATATAACTATTATAATTATAGTTATATTATTATAATAATATAAATATAACTTATATAAATAATTTATATATCTATAAATATAAAATATATATATCTATACTTTTCATGCATTTGAACCTCTCTGATATTTATATTATGATATACAGAAATTGACTTGCCATTTATTATTCATTTTTTTCATTACTTGTATAAAATATTGCTCCAGATTATTCTAGAATAAAAAATAATTTCATAAACCCATCCATTGATTATTTATAAATTTTTTATCCAAGGCATGTTTTTGACTTTATCAAGCTACTAGCAGGCAAGCGGATCCCGCTATTGCTGGAGCTCTTCTGTTAAGTGAAGCCACTCCCATGTGACAGGGGAAACCATGTTCTTTTTCCGTAGCTGTTGTATTTATTAAAACCAATCCCCATGCATGGGAGGCTTTTCGTGTGTTTCAAACTTCTCTGGTGCACTTCGAACTAATTGAAGTCCAGAAGATTTACATGTTTCATATCATGCACATTGCTTTTTTAGTTCAAGTTTTCATGCAAGGTCAAAATGTTCTTATTATTTATTAGTAGGTGTTTATTTAGGACCCAGGCAATGTCAAGTAAATTGTTCTATTTTATAAATGAAAAACTAATACAAATTGGGGATAAAATTTAGAGTTTTATATATGAGTGGACAACAAAATAACAAAGTTAAAAATAAATATCAGTGTCTGTTGAGTTGGTGGCTATGTTGTTTGACCCATATCATTTACCGGATACCAATGAAGTTTTTATTGTACAAATGAAATTTATTATTATATATATAATTATTGTTTTTGTTTTCTAAGGTTTTTGAATAAATTTATTGAAAAAAGAATTTTCTTGTTCCGGGATCAACTTACATGCCAGTTTTTTATTTATTCCAATTTTTTCTCTTATAATTAGGGGATTGACTTATACATGAATATAAACGGTATTTCAGATATAGAATTTCAGCTCCCTCCTAAGTCAGTGAGCCTCCCAAAATTTCTCATCATTTTCTGCTACTGATAATGAAAACATGTTTTTCATACACTAGGCATTTTCAATGTTACAGTGAGTTACAATTTTTTAGGTGATGTATGTAAAAGAAAAATCCCTATTAAAAATGCCTAGTGATATCGAACAGGCTATGCGCTGACTTTTAAAAGTGCTGTAAAAAATGTACACCATGTTATTTGCTGAATTTTTATTTTCTGATGTTGGTAGGTATACCAAAAGAAAAAAGAACTCAGTCGTAGATTAGCTTCAAATCAACCATGTGTGTCATAGGCCAGTAACAGTGCTATAAAAAAGTACTTGCTTCCTTTTTGGATTCATCATAATAAAGAATAAAATGGCTATCTCATTTCATTTTTAAAATTTTTAGACTCATTTCTTTTTTCCAATTAGTTATTCAATTTATATGCATAAAATGTGAAAATATTGCTTTTTACAAACTTAATTAAACATAATAAATTTATCTATTATAGGTGATGTTGAGAGATAATTTTCTAATCCGGATGAATCCAAAAAAATGAATTGTAATTTTTTTTGTTTAGTTTGAATAAGGCATTGCATATTTCAAGTTATTAAATGTATTCATAACTTTTAACTCCAGTATGACTGACATGAGTTATCAAACCTATTTATGTATTGTTGCAATTTACCTTAACTTAATATATCGTGAAAAAATACAAAATTTACATAATATTGGAGGCATACTTTTGCATATTATTAATAAAACTGAAGTAATGTGGCTCTTATTCTATTAATATAAATGTTGAAAATAACTAGAACTACTGTAAAGTTTATTTTGAAGTATTTGCTTTTTTTTTTCTTATACTCTTTTATATTTATAACTTTCTGTATTTCAGATGCGTATTGGACACAATGCGATTGGTAGACCTCCTTTTGGTACTTCTGTTTGAAGGCAGAAAAGCTTTGCCAAAATCATCACAAGCAACTGCTCCACCTACAAGAGTTCCAAGTCTTAGGAGAGTTGATACTGCAGGTGAAAGAACACATCGTCAACTAATTGATTGCATTCGCAGCAAAGATACTGATGCATTGATTGATGCTATTGATTCTGGAGGTAACTTTATGCAAATACATATATCAGTTTTATGTGTGCTTTTATATGGTGCCAGTAATAATGAAATAAATTGTTAAGTGTAAGTAAAGCTGTAGTTTATGAAATACAATAAATTTTGATATGTGACATTTTCATGTATGTAATATAAGCATATTACATTGAAATAAAATATACACCATAAATACAAACAAATGAAATTTCTCAATATTGTACATATTTTCTTTTATATATGTACATTTTAATTATATTTTGTAAATTAAATTATATATTTTTGGTGTCCAAATAATTTATATATTTCAGGTAGTATTTATGCAGTTTTTATTTTTATTTTTTTGTAACATTAAGGAATTGAAGTCAACTTCATGGATGATGTTGGGCAAACATTGCTTAATTGGGCATCTGCATTTGGTACTCAAGAGATGGTTGAATTCCTGTGTGAAAGGGGTGCAGATGTGAATAAAGGACAACGATCATCGTCATTGCACTATGCTGCTTGCTTTGGAAGACCTGGAGTTGCTAAAGCAAGTTTATACTGTTTTATTCTGCTTTATAACTATTATACTTTGCTTTTTCTAAATTTAAAATCTGATTTAGGCAGCACATGACTTTCCTTATATAATGCAATAAATTTACTCTTTTTACAGTAAAAAAATAATGTATAAGATCCACGGTACTGTGTATTTAATGTTGAATTGTACATTTGGGTGTTTTTCTGGATGATAACATGTAATACTATTTCAAAGTAGCCAATTAACTTGTATTTCACACAACTCTAAATTAAAAAATATCAATATTAATGGCATCCTCAATAAGCGATATAGTCCATATATTAAATTCTTTTAATAATTAATTCATCAGTTGGGCTTCATTTTCATTAATTTAGTGCCCTTTTTACAATTTTGATGAAATTTTCATCAATCTGGGGTGAAATATCATTAAGTTGGCGATACTGTACTAGATTATTCACAAAGTTTGCCAACTACATCCCCAAGCATTACAGACAAATGGAGAAAAGAGCATTTCTTATATACTAGAATGTATGCCTGTCATATTATGGAAATCAGAATTTGCAAAACATTACTTCTCATTTGACGTCATTTTTATCAATTTTGTGACATTTTTGTCAATTTATCAACATCTAAAAAGTCGCCGAGTTGGTGACGTTCCGCTAAATTTTTTACCAAGCATTGTGAACGGATGGAGAAATGGGTTATTCTTATATTCTACTCTTGTGTTCTTTCCAAGATATTGAACTTTCATCAATTAGTTGTCATTTCTTTGATTCAGTGTCAGTTTAAATCAATTTGGTGAATGTTTATCAGTTGGGTGACATTTTCATCAATATGGCAACATGTAAAAAATCACCAAGTTCACCAAACAATCACTCAAGTCGCGGCTAACGATACAGTTCATGTAGCTGTCAATAGCACATGGCTATGCACGCATGTCACGGCTAACAATACAGTTCATATAGCTGTCGATTGCACACGTGCAAGTCGAAACTAATGGTACAGTTCATTGAATAGCTATCAATCTCGCATCTGCCCCCTATGTGAGTACACGGATAATAATGCGGGTCGCATGCAATCCATGCAACTTATATGCAATAAGTATAACCCCTCTCTATGCAATAATGTTACACACGCTATGCGAACCTATGCAATTCTCTTAGTTGATATACAAAATGAATTGCTTTTTATTAGCAGATGCATGATGCAATCTGTATGATACATGCAATGACGACAATTCCACTGCATGTAATAACGATATACATGTTGCGCGAACACATGCAATCTGCTTAGATTTGAAATATCTGTCAATCGTGTACTCGACCACTACATGAGTTCAGCTAACAGATAAACCAATTTCACAAATTCACAATATAAATTGGCTTTTATTGGCATTATTTGCCTTAAACCTACTGCTTGGGCTCATGCAATCCATGTATGTTACATGTAATAACTATTAAATTACTAGCTAGACTTTTGCTCTTAAGCCCATATCTTATTTTATTCTACAGTTCTTCAAAATTTTAAAATGTGATTTTGAGCTTTTTGGATTTTTTTTTTAATATATATTAATTTCTTCTTCTTCTGTTTATATAAAGTAGTTTGAAAACGAATCTTACATTTTTATAACAATTATTTATATAAAATCTGAATTTTCAAGTCTACAGGGCATTAAAATGAAATATATTCAAGAATAGAAAATATTTAAAAGATTACCCTTTTCTATCAATAATGTTTGTTCTATGTATCAATTATACTTTTATTTATGCAAAAATAGATAATTAAACAGTACTAATAATAGAAATAATAAAAATTAGCTCCTTAAATTTTCCTAAACTTTTGGAAAAAATTCCTTATATTCCTGCTTAAAATTTTTAGAAAATCTGCTATGATCCCTAGTAATGTCAATGATGTATGTATGTCAACAATGCATGCTATTTTCATTTTTGTTTGATTTCATTTCATGAGTACTAAATTCAATTTCTTCTTTTACTTAATCAAAGTACTTTTTTTGCAACACTACATGTCACACCCACTGCTTCTCATCAGTCTTCATGCTGTAAATTTTTTCATCTCGACTGTAATATGCTGACAGGTATAACCACTCAACCGTACTTAAGCCCAAAATGAATCCCCTTGCATGATCATCCAAAAGCTGAAATGGACTTCAGCATCGTCGGCCAGGCATCATTCAACAACACATATCTTCTGAAATGAAAAACAGCTTGAAAAGCGGGTTATCTTAGGTGACAGCCAGTAACAATTGTTGGCTCATCTGCCATTTCCAACCCTTTTATCCCACTCTCTAATCATGTGACCTACTTGCATTTCAGATCATTTGCATACACTGGCCAGCTGCTTTTGTCTCGCAGTTTGCATAATTATATGGCCAAAGCTCAATTATGTTGCATTTTCTATGTCAGGTAGTGTATATAAATAAGGATATTTTGAAACAAAAACTATGCATTAACAACCATAATGACTAACAACCCAACTCTAGCACAGATGTAAAGAGTTTTATCGTAGATAACAATAGATAAATAAAAAATGGTAATTATTAGTTGGTAAAAGCGATAGGTAAATAAGTCATACCAAAATCAATCTATTCAACAAATTTAAAAGCTAAGCTGAGTTTATATATAATCTATAGTTATCCGTTCTATGAGAGATGGGCTGGTAGTATATCGGAATATTAGTACACAATACAGTGATAATAAAGAATAAAAAATAAATAAAAGGAAATAAAAATTTATACAGAGTATAAGCTCTAATATGCACAATTGCAGTTTTATTACAAAGTTTACTTTTTTTTAAAAAATAAGAGGATCGAATATCAAAAAATATTATTAAATTCAAATGGTAATAATAGATTAAATGTACCGTATAATTATGAAATAGTAAACAGTAAATAAACATTCATTATGAAATTTGCTCAAAGCAGTTAATTAAATGATGGATGTATAAATAAAGTATAAAGATATTTAAAAATGAAAACTATGCATTAACATCTGTAACTATCAACATAACTCTAGCACAGATGTAAAGTTTTATTATAGGTAGCAATAGATAAATAAAAAATTGTAATTATTAGTTTGTAAGAGCAATGTGAAGTTATACAAAAATTAATCTATTCAAGAAATTTAAAAGCTAAGTTATATATATATATATATATATATATATATATATGCAAAAAAAAATCCATGATACAGTGGGCACTAAAGCTGTCTACAAGCCACTAGCTTACTAAGTGAAAATTTGAATTTTCAGGTGTACTACCAAGTCCCTATCATGATTAACTTTCGGCCTTATGTCTCTTAGCTTCAATTACCTTTCTGACATCCTTAAAATAATAATTCCTAAAATTCTGTCTAGGTCTATATTGCTTATAGTTGGGATAGGTGCTGTACTGGTAGTTCTGGTATAACCTTCTTGGATCTCTGGTTGCTAAAGTCCCTCATTGGAGTTTCCCAAAATTTATAACTTGTGTATTATTACCTCTAGTGTTCGTATGCCTCCTGGAAATCCTTGAAAACTCCTGGAATTAAGATTTTTCTTATAAGGGCCCTCACTGGAATTACAAAGCCAGCCAAGGGGGCCTGACTTTGTAATTCCAGTGAGAGGATGAGTTCTCTTTCTGTCGTGGGCTCGTGTGCTTTGTGTTTGTTTTGGCCTTGGGCCTCCCCGTGGCCTGCTCGGTGCCTTCGGTATCGGTGCGGTCTGGGGTGGTTCTGGCTTGGAGGTGTCGGCTGTGTCTCGCTGGTGTCGGCTGCTGTTGGTGGTGGCTGGCCCTAGAGGCATGTGCTAAGGGCGGCTGGATTACGGTTGCTATGGAGTTCATCACTTTTCCGTATACGTTCGGGTGGGGCTGGTGAATTTATGATTTTTATAAGGGCCTTGAATACTCCTAATTTTATTCATTTTGGCTTTAAACTCCTGAAAATTGAAAAATACTTCTGGAAAATCGACATCGCGATCTTTTATTTCATAATATACTCAATAGGTGGCGCCACTAAACCAACGATAGTGCACAAATACTGATGTTGAAAATACGGAGATGCTAATCATTACGGATTTTTTTGTAATTCTTGTGGATTTCTGAACAAAATTATGGACTACGGAAAAGACCAGAAAAATTCCTATTTTTTTTCCATTCATCCTGTAATTATTGTACCTTAAATTGACAAAACTTGCTTATTTCTAATGTTGGTTTATTATTTATGTAAATATTTTAATTATTTTGACACATTTAGTATGATTGTGCAATTCAATGAATTCTATAGTCTTGGGCTTCCACAAGTATCCTTTTCCATTTATCCCCATCCTCTATAATTCTAAAGACTAAATTTTAAATTATTTTCTTATAAATAGAGGGATTGCATAATTCGGGTAGTATGGCTTACATTGCCGAGCGTTGACTAGTATCTTTTTCCATCCATCTCCATCCTGTAATTAATGCAGATTAAATTAACAAATCTTGTTTATCTTTATGTTTTGGTTTATTATTATTCTTAATTTTATAATTATTTTGACATATTCAGTACGATTCACAATTCAGGGAATTCTCGTGTAGTCCTGTGAGTCCACAAGTATCCTTTTCTATCCATCTCCATCCTCTATATATTAATCACTAGCCGCCTTTGGCGACCAGCCTGTTCGCTACCCTTGAAAATTCTGACCATGGCAAACTCGCTGGCACGACCTACCAGAAAGGTGTAAGGTAACTGTTTGGACGGCCAGGAAGTGCCACCCAATTTAGACCGGAACCCAGTAGGGGAGGGATCCACAGAGACCGTACCCTCCTTCTCCTACCACCAACCTCCATATTTTCTAGTGGAGAGAATGTTGTTGTTGTTGAGACCCAGACCGTCCGACCTACCTGAAAGGTGTAAGGTAACTGTTTGAACGACCGGGAAGTGCCACCCAATTTAGACCGGAACCCAGTGGGGGAGGCATCCACAGGGACCGTACCCTCCTTCCCCTACCACCAACCTCTCGGAAGGACTTACGGACCCACATGTTTAACGTGATCGTACTCCGCGTGAACACGGCGGCAGTTTTGGCAGCGGCTGGAATCGAACACGGGAGTGGAGAGAATGTAAAGTAATTCTTAGGAATTCCTTATATAACCGGAGTAGTGTAGCTGATAGCATAACGGAGCGCAATACATGAGGTTGATGTGTCATTCCCAGTTCCTACCATTGTTGTTGTTGAGACCCAGACCGTCCGACCTACCAGAAAGGTGTAAGGTAACTGTCTGGACGGCCGGGAAGTGCCACCCAATTCCCAGTGGGGGAGGCATCCACAGGGACCGTACCCTCCTTCCCCTACCACCAACCTCTCGGAAGGACTTACGGACCCACATATTTAACGTGATCGTACTCTGTGTGAACACGGAAGCAGTTTTGGCAGTGGCGGAAATCGAACCTCGGGCCTACCGAGTGAAATTCCCGCACGCTAACCACTGGGCTACCGCGCCCTTCGTGACAATCTCCATAACTTTCTTTTTATTCACCCAATTTAGACAGGAACACAGTGGGGGAGGCATCCACAGGGACTGTACCCTCCTTCCTCTACCACCAACCTCTCGGAAGGACTTACGGACGCATATGTTTAACGTGATCGTACTCCTCATCAGTGGCGGGAATCGATCCCGGGCCTACCGAGACAATTCTCGCGCGCTAACTTCCCACGCGCTAATTTAAATTTTATAATTAAGCTCTTAACTCCATCATCCTCGTTCCATCGTTCCATCATTTAAAATATCCATAAAATTAAAATATCCATTTAAAAAATCCATATCGTTCTATCAATCATCCATATTGTTCCACAAATCCATAAATATAATAATTTCAAATGCATCAATACAATTCAAACCACCATAATTCAGTCATTTAAAGTATTTAAAATATCCATTTAAAATATCATATAAATATAATAATTTCACCCGATGTATCCAATACATATGCTAAGCTCTTATTTCATTTAAAACCAAAAGCGTGATCTCCATGGAGACGGGTAAATAACTACTGCCAAGGGGGAAAATGCCGTTGAAGAACTTAGCGGATTGCCGAGAAATATAAAATCATGGTGTCTTTAAAATTGTGATCCTGCTGGCAATTTTCATTATTTCTTGACCAGATTGCACTTGTAAGAATGCCAGATCTTTGACCTTTCTAAAAATGTAAATTATTAGTCGAAATCATTAGTGCTTTTTGCGATGTGAGGATTTAAAAACGAAAGTTGGTTTTTTTTAACCAAAAGTGACTTTTGTTTTAAAATCTTTAAAAAATATTAGAATTTATCCCTGAGATTTGAAATTTATATATTTTTACTCGCAATTAACTGCTCTTTCCGGTGGTGTGATTTGTTTTTTTCTACGACGTCTGGATCGTGGAGAAAAAAGGGCAAAAAACGGTCGAAATCGCATAAAGCATTTAATAACAAAAGAAATAATTAAAATTTTAAAAATCAGTTTTCACATGTCCGCCCCCGGGTCTCTGATTGCCAAATTTCGTAGCTCTTATACACTATACGGTCGCTGAACGTATAGTGTATAACACAGACACACACACAGACATTGGCTTTTATTATATAGATTAGACTATCCGCCTTTGGCGACCAGCCTGTTCGCAACCCTTGAAAATGCTGATCGTGGCAAATTCCAACCGTGGCAAACTCGTTGGCGCGACCTACCAGAAAGGTGTAAGGTAACTGGTTGGACGGCCAGGATGTGCCACCCAATTTAGACCGGAACCCAGTGGGGGCGGCATCCACAGGGAACGTACCCTCCTTCCCCTACCACCAACCTCTCGGAAAAACATACGGACCCATATGTTTAACGTGATCGTACTCCGTGTCAGTGGCGGAAATCGAACCCGGACCTACCGCGTGCAATTCCCGCGCGCTAACCACTGGGCTACTTCGCCCTCCGCGGCAATCTGTTGGAAACTTGGTTCTGTTTTCGTCGCGATTCTCGTTATCGCGAGAACGTGTTTACATTTTTAGAATGGTTCTACCGTTCTCGTGAACGACTCGTGACGGGAACAGAACATGCCATTCATGCAAATCGCCATCTCGCCGCGCGCGCATTCTGATTTGCATATAGTGAGGGCGCTGCCGTCAACGGTTGTGTTCCGGAGCGTACCCATCACGGTGTATATATGATAGGACACATTCTCAGTTATTCAGAGACTTTACAGACCTTGACTGACCATGTAGTAGACGTGGGAGACTTTTCAGAGTTTAAGATCTTGTAGTTATGCAGACTTAAGACTCGACGTATAGTCAGATCGATCAGACGGTGATCGACGGTGAAAGACCTTGTATGGAAGGCAGACCTTGATCGGTAGAGAGTAGTCTAACTTCTAAAGCCATGACGTGTGACCTGATGATGGTGGCTTCATTAACGTGCACGGCATGTGTGGTACAGTAGCTGTTTTTTCTACTTACCGATGTTATAGTAACTGAGAGTGTGTGCCTAGTCATAAAAACTGTTTAAAACCTTTTTCATGAGCTTGCTAGCTCATTGTATATAATTTTGCTTTGCAACGAATGTTACAGTGTTTTATTTTGTAACTTCATCTGATGCAATGGATCTCACAACAAATAAATTGTGTTTGTGTTTAACGAGCTTGCTTTCTTGAGAAAACACATCACTACTGCATATCATCTGCTACAAAATTTTTCTTTACCAGCACTTCGGATATGGATATGGCCAAAACACTGCTAAATCTGCAAATGACTTTCAAATTTTTCTAGTCAAGTCGCTCAGCTAACACAGCAATAGCAGCCGACATTTGGTTATGGGCCCAGTATGTCAAGGCCATAACTTTTATCCGTGATAAAGCAGCAGTGAAGAGTTGTGAATTCCATCGACGGGGGCCGCGACCGGCGCCATTTGCATCAAGCAGAAAGGTAAACAACGCACTCTAGTCACAGTTAAAGACTATGGCGGTGAGCAACGGCATAGAAGCGTTAAACAGGGACAATTACGTCACCTGGCGTAATGAAATTTCATTTATCCTGAAAGGAGAAGGATGTTACGGCCACATCAACCGTACTGCATTACCAGTCGACGAATCTACGTCACGCCGCGAGCGAGAGGAGTACATGCGCAGCAGCGACCGCGCACTTTCCATCCTGTTTCGAAATATCTCGGCGGAGTACAGAGAACTGCTCGACATCGACGACAGCCCGGCGGATGCGTGGGAGAAGTTGGAGGCGCATTTTGAGGCCCCAACGCGCGCTAATTTAGTTCATCTGTTGGACGAGTTTTTCAGTCTACGCCCGGAAATCGAGGAGCCCATCGACATATTCTGTACGAGGATAAGGAAAGCTGTCACCAAGCTCAAGAACGTGAATCACCCCGTGGAGGATGTGTACGTGGCATTCCAAGCCATCCGGTATCTCCCAGCCCAGTACCAGAGTATCATCCAAATCATTTATCGCTGGAGCGATACTGATTTTAAATTGGATAAAATTCAGAAAGAACTGTCTTTGGAGGAGGGCAGGATTAGACAGTTGAGGAAGGATCATGACAATAATAATGTAAGTTCCAATTCATCTGTATATTTTTCAAATGTTAGCGCTAAATGCAAAAATGTCACCAAAGTTAAAAAGTCTATTAAGGTCATAGGACCATGTTTTATGTGTAATAAAAATGGTCATGTAAAGGCACAATGCCCAAAATTGAAAAAGATGACTAGCTCTAGTATTATTGAAGTATTTTCAAATATAAATGTAGAAGCTAATATTGTTGATAATCCTGACAATAGGCTCAGCTGGGTGATTGACACCGCTGCTACGCGACACTTTTGTAATGATGTTAAAATGTTTTCAAAATTTGATAAATGTAAGGATACATCTATGTCGCTAGCAGTGGGTGATATGGAAAGCCCAGTTGAGGCTATTGGAACGGTGAACATGTATGTTAAATTTAAAGATCATACAAATAATATTGTGCTACAAAATGTTATGTATTCACCTAAATTACGGCGTAACTTGTTGGCCGCATCTGTATTAGAAGAGCAGGGCTATTCTTTTAGTGCAGCCAAAGGTATTCTATGGTTTAAGACTCCTGAGGGAGAAAATTTCTTTTACGCTAAACGTAAAGAAGGATTGTATTTCTTAAAACCACAGTACTCAACTAAAAGTTTAAATAGTAGTGTTGAGGGCCGTAAAGGAGATCAGGATAGGGACAAAAATTCTAAACAGGTTAGAAAAACCCCTGCAACAAATAGTCAAAGTCAAAACAAAATTAGGCCTAACTTGAATAAAAGGAAAAACAAATCTGATTTAAAATCAAAGTCAAATAAAATTAGTGGTTCAACAGTTGAAATTCTGAACAAAACTGAATTATGGCATAGAAGATATGGCCATATTAACTCAGACTACTTGCACCAAACAAGTAAAGTTTCCGCGGCAAACGGACTCCCAAAATTAAAATATGCAAAAGTAAATTGCATTCATTGCAAACTTGCAAAATCTAAAAGAGTTTCGTACAAACCAATAGGCAGGATTAGATCTACAGAACCTTTGCAATTACTGCACATGGACGTTTGTGGTCCAATGCCTGTAGCTTCATTGGGGGGAAACAAATACTTCTTGACTATTACAGACGATTTTAGCCGCAAGGTGTTTGTTTTTATTTTAAAACAAAAATCAGATGTGTTCAAAGTTTTTCAGGATTTTCAAGCTTGTCAGGAGAGACAATTAGGCAAAAAGATTTTGTGCATCCGTACTGATAACGGCATGGAATTTTGTCACGGTCAATTTAAAGCTTTTTTGAAAAAGTTAGGGATTAAGCATGAACGATCTAACACTTATACACCCGAACAAAACGGGGTATCTGAAAGATTCAACCTGACAGCGTTAGATTGTGTCAAGGCAATGCTTAATCAAAGCAAAGTTGGTGACAAAATGTGGGCAGAGGCAATCCTATGTTTTACTTATACAAAGAACAGGATTTGCCATAAATTTAAAGTTAAAACTCCACACGAATTGTACTATGGGAAGAAGCCTGCTGTATCCCATCTCAGAGTTTTTGGATGTAAGGCTTATGCTGGTATTGCAAAACAGCTTAGGAAGAAGCTAGACCTAAGAGCTCAACTGGGAGTTATGGTAGGATATGCAGAAAATACCAGGGGCTATAGAATTCTTCTTGTGAAAGAAGGAAAAATATTAGAAATAAGCAATGTCCGTTTTGAGGAGATGGAAGCAGCGGAAGGCGTCCTGGACCCCATTCGACCTAGAAACTTCACCCAAAAGAAATCGGGTTTTACTCGAACATCAGATTCAGGATCGGGATGTTTGGATAGTGAGTCAGAGGAAGAAGCAGGTGAGAGCCATGACACTAGTCATACTAGTGAGGAAGAGGACTCTCCTGCTGATTCCGATCTGACCCCCTGTTCAAACATAGATTGGGAAAGGAAAGCTGTACCCAGGCCTGATGGAACTCGAACTGATGTTTACTACTCAGTGAGGGGTGATAAACATAGGCTGAGAAGTCATAATGATGTTAAAAAATTCTGTGCTAAGGCTAACATACATTATGACCAAAATTTGTTTAACTTCAGAGAAAAGAGGGATATCAAATCCAGGCCAGAGGCAAGCAACATAGAGATAATAGTTCCCAAAAACTATAAATCGGCAATTGAATCTCCGCACTCGCAAGAATGGCAAGAAGCCATGAATAATGAAATAGCAATAATGCAAGAGAGAGGTGTTTGGGACTTGGTGCCTACACCCACCTCACAAAAGATAATCGGATCCAGATGGGTATACACCATCAAAAGGGATGAAAATGGAATAGTAAAGAGATTCAAAGCTCGATTAGTGGCTCAGGGATATTCACAAGAGAAGGGGGATTCGTATGACGAAGTATTTAGCCCCGTTATAAATTTTTGCTTAATAAGAGCTTTTTTTGCAATTTTTGTATGTTTGCTTAACTGGAAGCATTTTCAATTAGACATCAAGTCAGCATACCTTTATGCTAAATTGAATGCCAAAGTGTTTATGAAACAACCACCTGGATATGTCGATCCGAACCAAAAAAATCATGTCTGTTTGCTGAAAAAAGCAATATATGGCTTACATCAGAGCGGCAGAGAGTGGTATAATGAGCTTGACACCACTTTGAGAAAATTAAATTTCTTCAAACTCAAATGGTGCAATTGTGCATATTTTTACCAGAACAAAGTATTAATGTTGGTATATGTGGATGACATAGTTTTATTTTCAAAACATCAAGGTGATATTGATCATGCAGTTTCTTTACTAAAGGAAGAATTTGATATCAAAACTCTAGGGAAGGTCCAAAAACTGTTAGGTGTGGAATTTACAGAAATCAATAACAAAATTTTTATACATCAAAGGCAGTATATTGATAAAATTTGCCAAATGTTTAAAGAATTCAAATATCCTATTTCTTCACTCCCTATTACAAAAGGAATCACGTTGAGTAAAAATGATTGCCCAATGAATGATGGAGAATTAAAACAAATGCAAAATATCCCATACAGAAGTTTGATAGGATGTTTAGCCTTTTTGTCAAGTAGAACTAGACCAGATATATGTTACGCTGTAAATATTCTGTCTCAATTCCAAGAGAATCCTGGCATGAAACATTGGGACGCATTACTTAAACTTTTAGGATATCTTGAGAAAACAAAGAATTACATGTTAAACTTATCAGGCATTGGTAACTTAAATTTAAATTGCTACTCGGATTCGGATTTTGCCGCCAATAGGGATGACAGGGTGTCACTCGGGGGTATGTTATTTCTTATAGATAGAGTACCCGTTTCTTGGCGTACATTTAAACACAAGTGTGTTAGTCTGTCAACGATGGAAGCGGAATATGTTTCATTGACAGAAGCTGCGAAAGAAGTTATTTGGCTACAAAATATCATTGAGGAATGTATGAAGCTAGGGTTAAAATTTAACAGAAATAATAGCATAATCTACTGTGATAACCAAGCTGCAATTAATTTTTCAAATTCCCCAATAGAGAATAACCGAACCAAACATATTGATATAAAGTACCATTTCCTGAGGAATTTAGTTGAGAATGAATCTTTTAAAATCATCTTTGTAAATACCAAGGAAAATGTAGCAGATTACTTTACAAAACCAATGACCAAAGATAGAGCATTAAACTTTTGTAATCAAATTTTCAAAAACAAAAATGATTAAATTTGTAACTTCTAAATTTTTTTTTCTTTCTTTTACAAAATATGGTTAGGATATCGTATATTTTACTCCTCCCTCTGTGATGCAGATAATTGTATCTAGAGTATATATATGTGTATTGTTTACAATGAACTTTCTAAAATTTTTCACATTACACTGAATGTATATATATATCCATGTTTTCAATTCCCGCATAAGACAGTTATGCTTATGTGTATTATTTTGTGTGTTTACTCCTTGTTATCATACACTTGGCTATGATTCATTGATGACAAACCACTTATTTAAATTTGAATACAACACAGAAAGGAAAAAAAAAATCTTTCATTATCTGTGTCATTGCTATTAGTATTAATTATGTATACTGGTCTTGGACAGAGATAATGAACAGCCATAATTGAATTTGATATTTATAGTGAAATTTTTAATCTTAAATGTTAAATTTAATAATTATACATAAAATTTTCTACATAATTGAATTTGATATTTATAGTAAAATTTTTTAATCTTAAATGTTAAATTTAATAATTATACATAAAATTTTCTACATAATTGAATTTGATATTTATAGTAAAATTTTTTAATCTTAAATGTTAAATTTAATAATTATACATAAAATTTTCTACATAATTGAATTTGATATTTATAGTGAAATTTTTTAATCTTAAATGTTAAATTTAATAATTATACATCAAATTTTCTACATAATTGAATTTGATATTTATAGTAAAATTTTTTAATCTTAAATGTTAAATTTAATAATTATACATAAAATTTTCTACATAATTGAATTTGATATTTATAGTGAAATTTTTTAATCTTAAATGTTAAATTTAATAATTATACATAAAATTTTCTACACAAATTGAATTTGATATTTATAGTAAAATTTTTAATCTTAAATGTTAAATTTAAATTATCATACTTAAATTTCTTGAAACTTAAATTTTGACTTAAATTAAATTTTTTGGAACTTAGTGTTTCAATGATATCTAAATTTTTCTTTCAATGATAAATTTTTTTTTGCTTAACATGAAAAGTAATATATATACTTTATGTTTTTGCTGGATACTAAAGAACTTGACATTTTTGCTGTTATGTTTTTTAGAATAATTTCATTGATTGATAGCACGTGCGCCGAGATTTGGGGTTTTGCATGAGGGGGCCGATTGTTGGAAACTTGGTTCTGTTTTCGTCGCGATTCTCGTTATCGCGAGAACGTGTTTACATTTTTAGAATGGTTCTACCGTTCTCGTGAACGACTCGTGACGGGAACAGAACATGCCATTCATGCAAATCGCCATCTCGCCGCGCGCGCATTCTGATTTGCATATAGTGAGGGCGCTGCCGTCAACGGTTGTGTTCCGGAGCGTACCCATCACGGTGTATATATGATAGGACACATTCTCAGTTATTCAGAGACTTTACAGACCTTGACTGACCATGTAGTAGACGTGGGAGACTTTTCAGAGTTTAAGATCTTGTAGTTATGCAGACTTAAGACTCGACGTATAGTCAGATCGATCAGACGGTGATCGACGGTGAAAGACCTTGTATGGAAGGCAGACCTTGATCGGTAGAGAGTAGTCTAACTTCTAAAGCCATGACGTGTGACCTGATGATGGTGGCTTCATTAACGTGCACGGCATGTGTGGTACAGTAGCTGTTTTTTCTACTTACCGATGTTATAGTAACTGAGAGT
The DNA here is from genome assembly GCA_951213105.1 of Amaurobius ferox. Lineage (NCBI taxonomy): Eukaryota > Metazoa > Arthropoda > Arachnida > Araneae > Amaurobiidae > Amaurobius > Amaurobius ferox. The sequence goes on along the minus strand of OX578133.1, from coordinate 109,782,795 downwards.
GTGTGCCTAGTCATAAAAACTGTTTAAAACCTTTTTCATGAGCTTGCTAGCTCATTGTATATAATTTTGCTTTGCAACGAATGTTACAGTGTTTTATTTTGTAACTTCATCTGATGCAATGGATCTCACAACAAATAAATTGTGTTTGTGTTTAACGAGCTTGCTTTCTTGAGAAAACACATCACTACTGCATATCATCTGCTACAAAATTTTTCTTTACCAGCACTTCGGATATGGATATGGCCAAAACACTGCTAAATCTGCAAATGACTTTCAAATTTTTCTAGTCAAGTCGCTCAGCTAACACAGCAATAGCAGCCGACAATCTCCATAACTTTCTTTTTATTCACCCAATTTAGACCGTACCCTCCTTCCCCTACCATCAACCTCTCAGAAGGACTCACAAACCCACATGTTTAACGTGATCGTACTTTGCGTGAACGTGGCGTAAGTTTTGGCAGTGGCGAGAATCGAACCCGGGCCTACTGAGTGCAATTCCCGCGCGCTAACCACTGGGCTGCCGCGCCCTCCGCGACAATCTCCATAACTTTCTATATATTCACCCAATTTGGACGGGAACCCAGTGGGGGAGGCATCCACAGGGGCTGTATCCTCCTTCCCCTACCACCAACCTCTCGGAAGGACTTACGGACCCACATATTTAACGTGATCGTATTCCACATAAACACGGCGGCAGTTTTGGCAGTGGCGGGAATCGAACCCGGGCCTACCGCTAACTTCCCGTGCGCTAATTTGCAATTTAAAATGACCATATGCTTAATTCCATCATCCTCATTCCATTGTTTCATTGTTCCATCATTTAAAATATCCAAAAGTTAAAATATACATTTAAAAAATCCATATCGTTCCATCATTTAAAATATAAATATAATAATTTATATGGAGTAAAGGAGCTCTATTCAGAACCGTGACGTCACCTCCACCTTGACGTCCCCACCCACCACCTTCCCTCCTTCTGCGGGGGAGAAATGCCGGTTAAGAAGCGGCACGCCGAGAAATTGAAATTCGGAAACTTTTAAAATCCCGATCCTGTGGGCAATACGGAATATTTCCTGACCAGATTGGTCTTGTAAGAATGCCAGATGTTTGACCTTTCTAAAAATGTAAATTATTAGTCGAAATTATGAGTACTTTTTACTATGTGAGAATTTAAAAACCAAAAATACTTTTCTTGAGCAAAAAGTGACTTTTGTTTTAAAATCTTTAAAAAATATTAGAAATCGAAATTCAGATTTGAAATTGATATATTTTTACTCGCAATTGTCAGCTCTTTCCGATGGTGTGATTTGTTTTTTCCTACAATGTCCGGATCGTGGGAAAAAAAGGGCAAAAATGGCAAAAAACGGTCGAAATCGCATAAAACATTAAATAACAAAAAAAATAATTAAAATTTTAAAAATCGGTTTTCATGTGTCCCCTTCCCTCCCCCCCGGGTCTCCGATTGCCAAATTTCGTAGCTCTCCGACGCGCGGTCGCGAAACGTATAGTGTATAAGACACACAGACATTGCCTTTTATTATTTACTAGCCGCCTTTGGCGACCAGCCTGTTCGCTACCCTTGAAAATTCTGACGGTGGCAAATTCTGATCGTTGCAAACTCGCTGGCGCGACCTACCAGAAAGGTGTAAGGTAACTGTTTGGACGGCCAGGAAGTGCCACACAATTTAGACCGGAACTCAGTGGGGAAGGCATCCACAGGGACCGTACACTCCTTCCCCTACCACCAACCTCTCGGAAGGACTTACGGTCCCACATGTTTAACGTGATCGTACTCCACTGGGCTACTGCGCCTTCGCGACAATCTCCATAACTTTCTTTTTATTCACCCAATTTAGACCGGGACCCAGTGGGGGAGGCATCCACAGGGACCGTACCATCCTTCCCCTACCAACAACCTCTCGGAACGTCTTACGGACCCACATGTTTAATGTGATCGTACACCGCCTGAACACGGAGGCAGTTAAGCACTGGCGGGAATCGAACCCGGGCCTACCGAGTGCATTTCCCGTGCGCTAATTTAAATTTTATAATGACCATATGTTAAGCTCTAATTCCATCATCCTCATTCCATCGTTCCATCATTTAAAATATCCATAAATTAAAACGTTCCATCAATCATCAATATCGTTCCACAAATACATAAATATAATAATTTCAAATACATCACCACAATTCAATCCACCATAATGCAATCATTTAAATTATTTAAAATATCCATTTAAAATATCCATTTAAAATATCATATAAATATAATCATTTCACCCGTTGTATACAACACATATCTTAATTCATTTAAAACCGGAAGGGCGGTGGTCTCCATGGAGACGGGGAGAAAATTCAACGGGTTAAAACGCGGTTCGTCGAAAAATTGGAAATCCTTAGGTCATTAAAATCGCGATCCTGTGAATATTTATAATTATTTCTTGACCGGAGTGGACTTGTAAGAATGCCAGATATTTGACCTTTCTAAAAATGTAAATTATTAGTCGAAATTCTGAGTACTTTTTACTATGCGAGAATTTAAAAACCAAAAATCGTTTTTTTGAGTCAAAAGTGACTTTTGCTTTAAAATCATAAAAAAATATTAGAATTTATCTCTGAGATTTGAAATTGATATATTTTTACTCGAAATTCTCTGCTCTTTCCGATGGTGTGATTTGTTTTTTCTACCATGTCTGGATCGAGGAGAAAAAGGGGCAAAAAGTCAAAAAACGGTCGAAATCGCATAAAACATTAAATAACAAAAAAAATAATTAAAATTTTAAAAATCGGTTTTCACGTGTCCCCTTCCCACCCTCCCAGGTCTCCGATTGCCAAATTTCGTAGCTCTCCGACGCACGGTCGCTGAACGTATAGTGTATAAGACAGACAGACGCACAGACAGACATTGCCTTTTATTATATACCAGCCGCCTTTGGCGACCAGCCTGTTCGCTACCCTTGAAAATTCTGACCGTGGCAAATTCTAACTGTGGCACACTCGCTGGCGCGACCTACCAGAAGGAACGACCTACCAGGAAGTGCCACCCAATTTAGACAGGAACTCAGTGGGGGAGGCATCCACAGGGACCGTACCCTCCTTCCCCTACCACCAACCTCTCGGAAGGACTTACGGTTCGCATGTTTAACGTGATCGTACTCCGCCTGAACACGGCGGCAGTTTTGGCAGTGGCGGGAATCGAACCCGGACCTACCTAGTGCAAATCCCGCGCGCTAACCACTGGGCTACCGCGCCCTCCGCGACAATCTCCATAACCTTCTTTTTATTCACCCAATTTAGACCGGAACCCAGTAGGGGAGGCATCCACTGACGGAAATATGTATCATATCCGTAAGTTATATATTGAAAATTAACGTATAATTAAATTTCTGATGAAGCTGGTGATAGAATAACTATGAGCCACGAAATTCTGGTTCCACAACTTCATTGAAAATTTAAAACAGAGTGTTGCAGCTATAACAAACGTTAGATAGTAGTTGTAGGAATACAAGTAGCTGTAGAAGTGTTAAATGAGAACAGTTCCAGTTTAAATCAAAATCACTTTTATTGAAGAGTGAATCCATTGTATTTGCTTACAGTATATATCATGAAAACAGGTAAGCCAAATAACTAAAGCATACTATTTACAAAACATGAGCACCACAGCTCATATGAAGGTTTTTCAGTGTAAGTTCCATGCCTAGACACGTTTCTGGTTAACGTATTATTTACACAAGTAAGTGGAATAAAAAGCATTTCACACTTACGTGACCACGTGCACTTTCCGATGCCACCACTAGCTGGGCACACGCTATGGCAAAAACTTTAAACTTTCCGGATCAGCACTATAAAGTCCACAACACGGGAAACATGGTCTCCTTAACTGAGAACCATCAAAACTACTAAGTTTAGTTTAAATATCCGCGTTCACCGATAAACACTTTATCGTTACTTTCGACAACATCGAAACATGACTTTACGAAGATCCGTCTGCCCGATCTAGATCCTTCTAGATCCTTTCATCGATCAGTATAAGCAAGCTATCCAACGAGCTTTCCAAGCGATCGATCCGTCGATCAAAACGATCTACATTAAAACCAGAGCGATCTACTGACAAAGCGATCTGACCTAAAACCAGAAAAGTGTCTAGCCTTTATATCCGAAGATGGATGCGTTCCGGAACATAACCGTTGCCGGCAACGCCCTCTGGATATGCAAAACAGGATGCGTGAGCGGCGAGAAAGGTGATTTGCATGATCAGCCAAGTTTTGTCCACATCGCGATTCGTTCACGAGAACGGAATAATCATTTTAATAATGACGTCACGCTCCCGCGAAACGAGAATCGCGATGTAAACAAAACTAAGTTTCTAACATCCACAGGGTCCGTACCCTCCTTCCTCTACCAACAACCTCTCGGAAGGACTTACGGATCCACATGTTTAACGTGATCGTACTCCGCGTGAAAATGGCAGCAGTTTTGGCAGTGGCGGCAATCGAACCCTAGCCTACCGAGTGCAATTCCCGCGCGCCAACCACTGGGCTACCGCGCCCTCCACGACAATCTCCATAACCTTCTTTTTATTCACCCAATTTAGACCGGAACCCAGTGGGAAAGTCATCCACAGGGTGCGTACCCTCCTTCCTCTACCACCAACCTCTCGGAAGGACTTACGGACCCACATGTTTAACGTGATCGTACTCCGCGTGAACACGGCAGCAGTTTTGTCAGTGGAGGGAATCGAACCCGGGCCTACCGAGTGAAATTCCCGCATTAGACAGGAACTCAGTGGGGGAGGCATCCACAGGGACCGTACCCTCCTTCCCCTACCACCAACCTCTCGGAAGGACTTACGGTCCCGCATGTTTAACGTGATCGTACTCCGCGTGAACACGGCAGCAGTTTTGTCAGTGGAGGGAATCGAACCCGGGCCTACCGAGTGAAATTCCTGCACGCTAACCACTGGGCTACCGCGCCTTCCGCGACAATCTCCATAACTTTCTTTTTATTCACCCAATTTGGACCAGGACCCAGTGGGGGAGGCATCTACAGAGACCGTACCCTCCTTTCCCTGCCACCAACCTCTCGGAAGGAATTATCGACCCATATGTTTAAGGTGATCGTACTCCGCATCAGTGGCGGGAATCGAACCCAGGCCTACCGAGTGCAATTCTCGCGCGCTAATTTAAATTTATAACGACCATATGCTAGGCTCTTAATTCCACCATCCTCGTTCCATCGTTCCATCATTTAAAATAGCCATAAAATTAAAATATCCATTTAAAATATCTATAAATTAAAATATCCATAAATTAAAATATCCATTTAAAGTAAAAAAATCAACCATATCGTTCCACCAATCCATAAATATAATAATTTCAAATACATCACCACAATTCAAACCACCATAATTCAATCATTTAAATTATTTAAAATATCCATTTAAAAATATCCATTTAAAATATCATATAAATATAATAATTTCGCCCGATGTATACAACACTTATGCTCGTAATTCAGTTAAAACCGAAAGCGCGGTCTCCATGGAGACGGGGAAGAAACTAATGCGGATGGGGGGAAAATGCCGTTGAGAAACTGAGCCGGTAGCCGACAAATTTAAAATCATGGCGTCTTTAAAATTGCCATCCTGAAGGCAATTTTCATTATTTCTGGACCAGATTGGACTTGTAAGAATGCCAGATGTTTGACCTTTCTGAAAATGTAAATTATTAGTCGAAATTATGAGTACTTTTCACGATGCGAGAATTTAAAAACCAAAAATCGTTTTCTTGAGCCAAAAGTGACTTTTGTTTTAAAATCTTTAAAAAATATTAGAAATCGAAATGGAGATTTGAAATTGATATATTTTTACTCGAAATTCTCTGCTCTTTCCGATGGTGTGATTTGTTTTTTTCTACGATGTCTGGATCGAGGAGAAAAAAGGGCAAAAAGATCAAAAAAAGGTCGAAATCGCATAAAACATTAAATAAATAAAAAAATAATTAGAATTTTGAAAATCTGTTTTCACGTGTCCCCTTCCCACCCCCCAGGGTCTCCGATTGCCAAATTTCGTAACTCTCCGACGCGCGGTCGCGAAACGTATAGTGTATAAGACACACACACACACACAGACATTGCCTTTTATTATATAGACTAGCCGCCTTTGGCGACCAGCCTGTTCGCTACCCTTGAAAATTCTGACCGTGGCAAACTCGTTGGCGCGACCTACCAGAAAGGTGTAAGGTAACTGCTTGGAAGGCCAGGAAGTGCCACACAATTTAGACCGGAACCCAATGGGGGAGGCATCCAAAGAGACCGTACCCTCCTTCCCCTACCACAAACCTCTCGGAAGGACTTGCAGTCCCACACGTTTAACGTGATCGTACTCCGCATGAACACGGCTGCAGTTTTGGCAATGGCGGGAATCGAACCCGGGCCTACCGAGTGAAATTCCCGCGCGCTAACCACTGGGCTACCGTGCCATCCGCGACAATCTCCATAACTTTATTTTTATTCGGCAATTTTGGGAATCGACCGTGGCAAATTCTGATCGTTGCAAACTCGCTGACGCGACCTACCAGAAAGGTGTAAGGTAACTGTTTGGACGGCCAGGAAGTACCACCCAATTTAGACCGGAACTCAGTGGGAGAGGTATCCACAGGGACCGTACCCTTCTCCCCCTACCACCAACCCCTCGGAAGGACTTACGGCCCCACATGTTTAACGTGATCGTACTCCGCGTGAACACGGCGGCAGTTTCGGCAGTGGGGGGAATCGAACCCGGGCTTACCGAGTGCAATTTCTGCGCGTAACCACTTGGCTACCGCGCCCTTCGCGACAATCTTCACAACTTTCTTTTTTTCCAGTCCAATGTAAATTTGTTTTGGTCCTTCCGGACGTGAACATGGCGGCAATTTTGGGAATCGAACCCGGGCCTACCAAGTGCAAATCCCGCGCTCTAACCACTGGGGTACTTCGCCCTCCGCGACATTCTCCACAACTTTCTTTTTATTCACCCAATTTAGACCGGAACCCAATGGGAGAGGCATCCACAGGGACCGTACCGTCCTTCCCCTACCAACAACCTCTCGGAAGGACTTACGGACCCACATGTTTAATGTGATCGTACACCGCCTGAACACGGAGGCAGTTTAGGCAGTGGCGGGAATCGAACCCGGAGCAACCGAGTGCGATTCCCGTGCGCTAACTTCCCGCGCGCTAATTTTAATTTTATAATGACCATATGGTATTTAAAATACCCATAAAATTAAAATATCCATCGTTTCATCACTTAAAATATCCATAAAATTGAAATGTCCATTTAAAATATCCATAAATTCAAATATCCATTTAAAATAACCATAAATTAAAATATCCATTTAAAAAATCCATATCATTCTATGAATCATCCATATCGTTCCACCAATCCATATATATAATAATTTCAAATACATCACCAGAATTCAATCCACCATAATTCAATCATTTAAATAATTTAAAATATCCATAAATTAAAATATCCATTTAAAATATCATATAAATATAATAATTTCACCCGATGTATCTATCCAATACATATGCTCTTAATACATTTAAAACCCAAAGCGTGGTCTCCATGGAGACGGGGGAAAAACTACTGCGGGGGGGGGGGGGGGGGGGGGGGGAAATGTCGGGGAAGAATCGGTTCTTCGCCGAGTATTGGGCAAGAAATATAAAATCATGACGTCTTTAAAATTGCGATCCTGCAGGCAATCCGGAAGGGCGGTCGGTCTCCATGGAGACGGGGAGAAAATTCAACGGGTGAAAACGCGTTCGCCGAGAAATTGGAAATCCTTAGGTCATTAAAATCGCGATCCTGTGAATATTTATAATTATTTCTTGACCAGATTGGACTTGTAAGAATGCCAGATGTTTGACCTTTCTAAAAATGTAAATTATTAGTCGAAATTCTGAGTACTTTTTACTATGCGAGAATTTAAAAACCAAAAATCGTTTTTTTTGAGTCAAAAGTGACTTTTGCTTTAAAATCATAAAAAAATATTAGAATTTGTCCCTGAGATTTGAAATTGATATATTTTTACTCGCAATTGTCTGCTCTTTCCGATGGTGTGAGTTGTTTTTTTCTACGACGTCTGGATCGTGGAGAAAAAAGGGCAAAAAGGGCAAAAAAAGGTCGAAATCGCATAAAACATTAAATAAATAAAAAAATAATTAGAATTTTGAAAATCGGTTTTCACGTGTCCCCTTCCCTCCCCCCCAGGTCTCCGATTGCCAAATTTCGTAGCTCTCCGACGCGCGGTTGCGAAACGTATAGTGTATAAGACAGACACACACACAGACATTGCCTTTTATTATATAGAAGATTGACAAAACTAGCATATTTCCACATTTTGGTTATTTATTAAAGTTAATTTTTTATTTATTTGCATAAATAGTGTGATTGCACAATTCAATTTTCCCAGAGGAATTTAATATTATCTGGTGATGAAAGCAATGTTATTTGCTCCCCATAATAATGTTGTCTCAAAATGTATATTCTGTATTGTTGTTAGAAAATATGGAGCTGAATTTAAGTGCAGACATATTACATTTTTTTATTACTTAAAAGAATAAAAACCATGTCAAATGCTCTTTAATAATTTCTTCCTAAAATATGAAAAATAAATTCTGAGCTAGAGCAGGCTAAAAATAAATAAACAAATACATTTAGCTTAAGCTAAGCATATTCTGTTTTCTATTAAGCTAAGCATGTTCTGTTTCCTACCTATTTTTTAGTTTAAGCTAAGCATGTTCTATTAAGGATTTTGGAATTTCTTTTTGTTTAGTAATGAAGACTAATATATTCATATTTTGTTTGTTTAGTTTAAAAATTTGAACATTTCATATAAAAAAAAATATGTAAAAAATTTTAAATGTTTGATCAAATATTTTTTTAATTATTATTGCAAATAATTTTTTTATCGCAAATCGAACCACTCTAGTCATTACTGAATGAAAATTTCCTGTCTAGATTACTGAAACTATAAGCAGCCATTATTCATATAAATCTTGTGAAAATACAAAGCAGCAATATACAGCAGTACAAAGCAAATGTGAGCAGAGGCATTGCTGAAGGAGGAGGATTTGTGGGTCATGCCCCCCTTCCCAAGAACCCATTGAGTTTCAAAGAAATTATATATAGAGAAATGGAAAACAAAATATTTGGTTACCAACCATACCAGTCAAATTGATGCTGGATTCATTTAAAAATTTTTAAAAGACATGATTAAGAAAAAATTTGTTAATGGACCCTGTTCCATCACTGATATTTAATAAATTATGAAGTGTAAATTGACAAACTTTTCCTTGATTGGTGCATTGTAATTCAAGACAAATTTTTGTATGGCGAGAGTGGTGTAGTTGGTATAAAACTAAGCGACATGGGTGAAAGAGAAACATCTGTGGAATCTTGGTTTCGTTTCTACTTTTAATGTGTAGAAAGCCCAGACCACACGACCAACCCGAAGGCTTATGGTAGCTGTTTGTGTGGCCGGTACTTTTAACTTTTTTTTTTACTTTTAATGTGTAGAAAACCTCCTGGAAAAATGCTCAAACCCTCCTGGAAAACTCCTTAAAAACTCCTGGAAATGGGTTCTTGCAAAAGAGTATGAACCCTGTACCTCTATAACTATTCCTTCTATTATTATTATACCTATCATTGTATTGTTCAAAATTATGTCCACGTCTAAAATTATTTCTTCTAAAATCAAAGTTGAAGTATTGCCTTGGTTAAGAATAACGACCCTGATTTCTTCTAAAATTTTGGGAAATTGGTCTGTAAGGATGATTCCTATTAATTCTGGCATTATGCAAGATAGGTCTTTGACTACCAAAGTTTTGGTTACTATTCAATTGCCTGTAATGTTGGCATGAAATAGTGATGTGACCTTCACCCCACATTAAACATAGTGCATAACTATTATAATTAAGATTATCTCCTAAATTATTATTATCAACTTTAGTCTCTTGAGAAGTTTTAATGGCATTTACCTTAGTTAAAATGCTATTAAAACTTTAAAAAAGTACAATTATAAGGAGTATAAAATTAGTACAATTTTGATTGTCCTTAATTTCATTCATCTCATCATTATTTGTAGTCTTAATATTATTTGTCATTCTCTCAACCTTATATGTACTCTCAATTTGTTTAACAATTCTTACTGTATCTTTAAAATTTTTAGGACCCTGTTTTCTGGTTTCAATTCTCAAATCAGGTATAATTGCCTCAAGGAATTTATTTAATTTCAATTGATCAATAAAATTTTAGTATCCTCACTATTCTTATCTATTGCCTTCATAAATTTGTGTTGTTTTCAACTATTTCTTCAATTTCAGCAATACTTTAATTGGTACCTTGTATTTTGCTATTCAAATTTTGTTACACATCTGCAAAAAATACCTTTTTAAAAAAATTATCTCTTAATTTTATACATAATTGGCTATAATCTAATTTTAAATAATCTTCATTACTAGTTATATAACTTAATGTTTTTCCAAAAAGTTGTGTTTTAATTAACACAGATTTTTGTTTTAAATCCCATTTTGCCATGTCCTCCTTAGTCTCTCCTGTAAATTTATGCACAAGTTGTAATGCATGTATATTTGCAAACTTGTTTTGCTCATTAATGGAGGTTGCTAATTTTTAACGATTTTCCTTAATTTCTCACTTTCAGCAATATTTTCATTACTACTCCCACCATTTTTCTCAATATTATTAGTCGCCATTGTGATTATCAAAATATCACTCAATTTATGTTAATTCAAAATACTCTTAATCAAAATCCTACTCACTTTTTTTTTTATGTAATTCCTCAGAATTATTAAAATTTTTGGCTTTGGTTTGGGTAAATACTCAGAATCAGTTGTCAACATCTCAATTATACACATAAATACATTCAGTACAATCATATCACTTTCAATCTGTATAAATAAAAGTGAAAATCTGTTTGTCTTTTTGTTTGTCCCATCATCACGTTAGAATGGCTGGACTGAATTTGATGGAATTTTGTGGGTAGCCTTGAAATAGCCCCACATTTTGTCCATGTTTCGAGTTTCTAAAACCAGGGGTTCTCGAGATGTTAATGAAAAACAAAACTTTTTCCTAGGGTTCTACTCTAACTCCCTGGTTCCTCCAAACAAAAAAGGTTGGAAATCGCTGGTTTAAAATGTGAAAGTGAATTAAAACTCTATCTCTGAGTTTGGTGGGAGATTTTTATGCTATTAGTCAGTCTTTGAAAACATGAATTGTTGAAAACATGAATGGTTGAAACATGAATTTAAATGAAAAATCTATCACCATGGTTTATTTTTCACAAGCTTTTACTCAACAATGAAAAGTATTAAGAAATCAAAATTTTTATTTAATTATCAGCATTTTATGAGGAAGATTCTATCTTATATCATGTTGCTTAGCAAAGCAATTAAATTAAATGTGTTTGCTAATTTTTATTATTATTCTTTCGATTTGAATAATAAATAAATAAATATAAAAAATATATCTTATAAATGAACGGTTTGATTTTTCTATTAATTATATTAATTACGGACTGTGTACATCACTTACATTTATTTTGGCAAAAGGTTTTTAAACTTATATATTGTGTTTAGCCAATAAACTTATTTAGCCGATTGTTAAAACAGAATAAGAGTAGAATGGGTATATCTTCTAATACAATTTTAGTGTTTTCATTTAGTATATACAAACGGGATCAGGTTGTCTTTTTCTTCAGATCTGCAAATTCAGATCTACAAATTTGGCGGGATATCGCTATCTTGGCAACTTTTCTTAAATGTTGTCAAAAGCGACTCTAAATCAATAAAATTAATTTTGTTTTTTTAAAAGAGAGTACTGAAATGATGTTTTGGTAGCATTTGTCTCTCAGTCCAACCGTCCTACTTAGTAACACATTTAGCAAATTTTTAAAATGTCACCGAATTGATAACAATGTTAAATAAAATATCTTAAAATTGATAAAATTATTTTAAATAAATGAAATTATATGTGTTTTGTTAGGGGATAGTACTGTGATGATGTTTCGTCAATTTTTCACCCAGTGGGGCTGTCAGTTAGTTCTACAGTCCCACTTGGCGATAAATTTGGTGAATATTTGAAATGTCACCAAACTTTCCATAGCATTATTCAGACGATATTTTTTCCACCAATTTATTTGAAGCAAATGATATCACATCGCTTAGCAACAGATTTAAATCATGTGTTTATGTGGTAGACGATTTGAATAATAAAGATATGTATATAAAATAAATTTCATTGACATTGCATTTTTGACTGGATAATATCAGTTATGATCTTCAGGCTTCAAGATTATTATTATTGATATTTTCTGGGATTATTGATTCATAGATTATTGATATTTTCAAGTTGTTATGCCATTGCTTTATTTTTTCAAAAATTGTTGAAACTCATATATTGTACGTTGTACGAGTAATCTTTTACAAATGCTCAAGTATATCTTCTAATCTATGAGAATATAAATAGTACATTATATTGGCATATATTTTGATATACAAGGTAGGATTCAAAAGTTCCCAGACTGAGTCTATAATTTAAAAAATATTTGCAGTAGAGCTACTATGATAACATTTCTATCTTACTATGTTCTCCCCCTCTTCTAAAAGTGGTTTGATCCAAATCACATGGTCGTTGGCTTACCATGGCGTCGTATTTTATAGACGGGTGCATTTAGTAACCGGTGATTGAAAGAAATGGCGTTTGTTGAGCAGAGAAATAATATCAAATTTTGTGTTTGTTCGCTTGGGAAAGAGTGCTACGGAGGTTTTCGAAATGTTGAAGAATGTGTGCGGTAGTGATACATTATCACGAACCCAAGCCATAGCTGCCAACTCTCCCGGTTTTTCGTTATATCTCCCAGTCTCCCGGGTAAGTCGCTCAATCTCCTGGTTTTCACTTAACTGCCCTTATTTTCCCCGTTTAGGCAGAAATCATGCGAATTGCAAATCATGGCTTTCAGTTTTTCGCGGTGCAGTTTTCTGCTACCGTGGTGTAGGAATGGATCGCGATTGATGTTTGTATTTTTGTATTTGTATCTACAGGTTACAAAAGTAAAAAAATCGGAAATAGATCATGAATATTCCGAAAAATATCACGAAATGAAAAACGTAGTCACAAATTTTGAAATCGAAGTTTTCCCGTTCTTTCGTCTAAAATTCCTTTTCCCATCTATCACGTAATCGGTGCTTGCAAATGGCAATTATTCCCACAGTGTCACGAGAGAGATGCCAGTAATTATCTAATTAATGTGGGAAAAATGCATTTGCATCGACTAAAATTTTATTAAATTTTGTTTTATATACAAAACTATTGTTCAAACGTATTATTAATGAAATGAAAGTCTTTTTTACAGCAGTATCGCTAAAAACGACGTTTGTGCGAGATCCTCCTTATATTTCATTTTATCATGAAACTATTTTTCAACTTTTGCGATCTGTCAGCATTGTCAAATTTTTTTATAATTATTTCATATTTTATACAGAAAAACTTTGTTCAAACTTAATATTAATGAAATGAAAGGCAATTTTGCAGCAGTGTCGCGAAAAACTGCATTTGTGTACGATCCTCCATAACGTTTAATTGTGAAAATAATTTCCACTTTTGTAATCTGTCAGCATCGTCAAATTTTTTTTATAATTATTTCGTATTTTATACAGAAAAACTATTGTTCAAATGTATTATTAATGAAATGAAAAGCTATTTTGCAGCAGTATCGCGAAAAACGGCATTTGTGCTCTATCCTCCTTATATTTCGTTTAATTGTGAAAATAATTTCCACATTTGCAATCTGTCTGCATCGTTTAAAATTGGGCTGATCAAAATCTCTCGGTTTTTTCATATTTTCGCACAAAAATCTCCCGGTTTTTTCATATTTTCGCACAAAAATCTCCCGGTTTTTCATATTTGAAAGTTGGCAGCTATGCCAAGCTTTTGAGTGGCATCGACGTTTTAGAGAAGGCAGGGAAAGTGCCGAAGACAACAAACGCGTTGGCAATCTGTAGACTTGCCGCACTTCTGAAAACATTGAAAAGGTTTCTGCGACGGTATGTGGGAACAGGCAGCAAACAATAGCGGAAATTGCAGAATCAGTTGGGATATCCGAGGCCACATGTCAACGGATACTGACTAAGGATTTTAACATCACATCTTTCCCCTCATGTTAACCGAAGACCAAAAGGCAATTCGAATGGAAATGGCGGGAACTTAATTTTGGCTGTTGACAAAGATCCTTCCCTACTTGACAGAATTGTTACTGTAGACGAGAAATGGTGTTTCTTCTAAGACTCTTCTTTATGAATCCCTGTTTATTTATATTTACTGTGAATCCATTTGCAATTTTGATCCTGTTCCAATTTTAAGTTATGCTTGGCGACTCATTCTCCACTCTATGTAATTCCATAGGTGCCAACCATTCCGGATTTTCCGGATTCGTTCCGAATTTTTACGTCTGTTCCGAAAATCCGAATTTTTTCCACAAAATCCGAATTTTTGAAAGTATTTCTGTTTTACCCCATTTTTCCCCCTCTGCGACCATAAAAGTTACATATGTGCCAACTTTATTGAATTTGGCGGGAGACTCCCGATTTTTGAGTGTTTCGCCCGATTTCCCGCTTTTGAAGACACAACTCCTGATTTTAACGATTTTTTGAAAAAGTTCCTATGTTTAGAGATAATATCACAAAAAGTTTCCCTATAAAAGGGATTTTTTAGCTAAGTGGACAATTTTTCTCTATTTGATCAAAAGTACGCTGATAAGATTACAGATCAGACGTGAAAAACTCTGGATTTTGGCCGGAGACTCCAGTGTTTCATTACTTCTTTGGCCTCCGGATTACTAACAAAATTCTCCGGCTTTTTCTGTTTGAAATTTATCAATTAATCAGACATGGTATAATTTCTAGGAAACGCCAATTTTCCGTTTTTTTAGCACTGATTTCTACCATTCCCGGGATCGTAGCAAATCCATAATAAAATGCAGGGTAATGCCAATCAAATTAACGTAGATTTACGGCCGCGTGTAATGTAAATTAAGATCTCGATCGCTTATTTTATGAAAGTAATAAATATACTTCTAAGGTTATCTAATTCAGCATAAATCGCTAAAATGTTATTTTGTTCATTTATTTCGCATAAACACTGCGATTGCACAATTCAGTTTGTTCTCATCAGTTGTTCTCATCAGTGCAATAATATCTTTTCCCATCCATCTCAATCTTCTACATATTGCATTTTTGATTGACTAAACTAGCTTATTTTCATATTCTGATTAATTATTATGGTTAATTTCTTAATTATTTTTGCATAAACAGTGCGATTGCGCAATTCAGTTACATCGTGTGAAATGCCTAGAGTACGTTAGTATCTTTTCCCATCCATCTCCATCATTTAAATGTTGCATATTAGATGGACTAAATTAGCTTATTTTCATATTCTGATTAATTATTACTGTTAATTTCTTAATTATTTTCGCATAAACAGACTGTGCAATTCAGTTACTTCGCGTGAATTGCCGAGAGTATGTTAGTATTTTTTCCCATCCATCTCCACCATTTAAATGTTGCATATTAGATTGACTAAACTAGCTTATTTTCATACTCTGATTAATTATTACAGTTAATTTCTTAATTATTTTCGCATAAACAGTGCGATTGCGCAATTCAGTTACTTCGCGTGAATTGCCGAGAGTACGTTAATATCTTTTTCCATCCATCTCCATCATTTAAATGTTGCATATTAGATCAACTAAACTAGCATATTTTCATATTCTGATTAATTATTACTGTTGATTTCTTAATTATTTTCACATAAACAGTGCAATTGCGCAATTCAGTTACATCGGAGCAAGTACCCCCATACTGGAGACACCCATGTATATATATTTTGTGTGCAACTATTGCGTGTCATTTTCTTCGCATACAGTGTTCCTAATATTTTATTCTCTGGGTTGGCAGCTATGTAATTCAAACCTCTCAAAAGTTATTTGTGACATCATTCTCAGGAATATCATGCTTGATGTTTTCTAAAATTTGTATTAGTTCTTTTCTTGTTATAGTTTAAAATTCGTAAGCGTTTAAACTTATTTTGTAATTTCCGTGTATATTTCTTGTATTATTTTTAGTAAGTTTATTTATCATTTTCTATTTTAGGCAAATTTGCTTTAAAGTGGTCTCTCTATATATAAACATTCCATGTTCTTACTATTCATGTAGCCACTGATGAAGGGCTTATATACGTCCGAAAGCGCTCTGGCAGTTTTTAATATATATTTTGTACGTCTTTTAGGATGTGTTAAATAAAAGATCTTTCGTTTTTAAAAACATTTTGTTCTTGATTATTTCAAATTAAGGTTCGTTTTGTACCCATAGTTAGTTTGCATCTGAATATAATAATATAGCAGCATTAGCATATACCAGTTATATACATTTAACATTTGTCATCATAAACTTTTTGTGCAGGTTTGAACATCAAATTAATTTTACTTGGATATTATTTTTTCTATTATTCTGCAAACATATTTCATATTCATTTATAATTTTAAAATATGCGAACATATTTTAAATTCTTATTTTTTCCTACATTTTAAAGAAAGAATTCCTGTTTTTAACACTTTACAACATAGTTGAAAAGTGTTTATGACTTTGTTCATTCTGTCTGTCCGTTAGCACGATAACTGCCATAAAAATGACTTTATCAAAATGAAATTTTAGTATGTTGTTCAGACGGTCTGTGGGACCTATGGGAATATAAATAAATAATATCACCCAATTAGTTTTTATTGGACCCGGGTTGAAAAAATGAAATACATCAAACCCTATGGGACCTGATTTTTCAAACATTTTTTAAGCAAATTTAAAATTCACAAATTGCTTCGAAATTTTTAGGAAATATTCACATTATCCCATAAAATATATAAAAAAAATTTCAGTAAAATATGTTAGGTAGTTTTTTAATTAAAAATTATTTAATATTGGGAGAAAGACAAATTCAATTAAATTCTGACTTTTGGGATATCCTCCAGAAAGAAAAGAGAGATATATTGTATAATAAATATCTTTCCAAGAGTTTAATTACTTTGTATATGAGAGAGGCTTCACATTTTAAAATAAATTTGGTAGATAACAATTTTTCAAATTTTTTTTTAATTTTATATAACTCTTCATAATATACTTATTTGATGGCATTTTTAATGCACTTTCCTACGTCCTAGAGAGTTAAAATTTGGTACACAACTTAAATTTGTTGAACATTTTATTCTACAAAAATTTGGTAGATCTTTAAATATAGATCCTACATTTTTTTCGAAATGGCCTGCAAATAATCCCCGTTCACTTCTATAAATCATTGCTGTAATATTGTTAAAAATTCTGATGTGGGCAGCACATGACTTTCCCTGCAGACTCATATTCACGTTCTCTTCATGGTAATGTCCTATTCAATAGTTTGTATTTTGCTTTAATGTAATATGTGATAATTTTATATTTTAATTTAATGTACTGTATAATGATTTTATATTTTGATTTCATATTATATATAATTATATTCCTGTGTAGGTTTTGTTAAGACATGGTGCCAATCCTGATTTACGAGATGAAGATGGAAAGACACCTTTGGATAAGGCAAGAGAGAGAAACGATGAAGGTCACAGAGAAGTTGCTGCTATTCTGCAATCACCTGGTAAACAGACATTGCCTATTTTGATAAGTGTGTAATTATTATAAATTTAACACCATTTCATACTTTTACATTTAATGTATTACTTCTATTATAGATTCTAAATCAAAACTATAAAAAGTAATAGATCTAATTATATTGTTTATCTTATGATTATTTGTGTATATTTTCATCATCATTACTTATGCTTTTATTTTCTGTTATAATAGCATGCTTAATTAGAATTTGGATAATTAGGCCTTTAAATTTCAGTATTTTTTTACCTATGTTCAAATTATAACATGTATAATGAAAATTATTTTTAAATTGTTTTCTGTGCAGTTTTAACATAAAAGGGGGAAGAAAGGTTATTCCATGTCAAATCACCTAATTAAATTTTTAAATATCACCTACCAACTCAGATTTTCATAAAACCTTTTTTACTTGTTACTACTGATGGCAAATATATATAACATAACCTTGCCTGTTGGTATATATTATATTATATAAGTTAAATCAAATGTTCGTTGAAAATTTAAGTAGTGGTGCAGCTATAACAACGTCAAAGGGTAGTTGTAGAAATACAAGTAGCTGTAGAGGTGTTAAAGGAGAACAGTTCCAGTTTAGTTCAAAATCACTTTTATTGAAGAGTGAATCCGTTGCATTTGCTTACAAAATATTTCATGAAAACAGTAAAGCAAAAACAAAGCATGCTATGTACAAAAACATGAGCTCTACAGCTCATTCGTAGGTTTTCAGTAATAGTTCCACGCTTAGACACGTTTCTGGTTTAAGCAGTATTTACACGAGTAAGTAGAATAAAACATTTTAACTTACGTAACCACGTGCAATTTCCGACGCCACCACTAGCTGGGCACACGCTATGGCAAAAACTTTAAACTTCCCGGATCAGCACTAGATAAAGTCCACAACACGGAAAACATGGTCTCCATAACTGAGAACCACAAAAACTACTTAGTTTAATTTAAACATCCGCGTCCACCGATAAACATTTATCGTAACCTTCGACTACGTCGAACATGACTTTATGTAGATCCATCTGCCCGATCTAGATCCTTCCGTCGATCAGTATATCGATCCGTCTGGCTGATCTATCAAGCAAGCTATCAAGCAAGCTACCGTGATCTAGCGATCTACCGTGATCTACCTTAAACCAGAAAAGTGTCTAGCCTTTATATCCGACGATGGATGCGTTCCGGAACATAACCGTTGCCGGCAACCAGGGTTGTTTGATTTAAATCGGCTTGATTTAAATCATGATTTAAATCATGATTTAAATCACTTGATTTTTTAAAAAAAAATCATTGATTAAAATCATTTTTTAATTTTGTCATTTCTTGAAGTTTATTTTTTGTATTTTTATGCTAAAATAACTTGGAACAGAATAAATGTTTAAAATAATAAAATTCCACATCAAGACATCTTTAGAGTATATAAAAAAAAACTGAAATCCTTTCCTTAACTCTGCATGAACATCTGTTCTTCAGAAACTGGACACAATACATAATAAGGCATTACGTATATGTTCAGGTGCCTTTAGAACATCTCCTGTTCAAAGCTTATATGTGTACTGCAATGAGCCACCTCTAGAATTCAGGCGTGAACAGTTGATGCTGAATTATTACTATCGGGTCATGTCCTTACAGAACCACCCTCTGCAACGACTAATACTAGATGAGCATTATGATCGACTCTACGACCACAGACCCTCATGCATTCCTTCTTTTGGCAAGCGGATACGAAATATATTATCAATAACCCCACAAGTAGATGTAAATATAAGGAAAACAAAGTGTTTTGAAACACCTCCATGGCATGTTCCAGATTTTAAATATCTGAACCCATTTAGTAATTTTACTAAGGGAAACACAGTTCAGACTATTTATCTGCAACTGTTTGCTGAACATAGAAATCTCTACAACGAGTTTACTCCTATTTTCACAGATGGTTCAAAAGCTGGCAATTACGTAGGGTTGGCTTATGTATCTAAAAATACTATAGAGTCTTTTAAACTGCATGCATCTTGCTCTATTTTTACTGCTGAGATTATGGCAATATACCAGAGTCTTATATTCATATCGCATCAAATTTCCAAAAAGCACATCATTTATACTGATTCATTGAGTTCGCTACAACTTTTATCATCTAGGACTGCTATGAATTACCCTATTGCCTCTGATATTCTCAAGTATGAACATCGTCTAAAGGTACAGGGATACCATACTGAATTTTGTTGGGTGCCTGGACATGTTGGTATCAGAGGAAATGAGTTGGCAGATATTGCTGCTAAATCAGCTACTCAAAATTTAAATCTGACAATCCCTTTAACTGACATCAAACCATTCATTTTGAAAAATATTTATGACAAATGGCAGTATTCCTGGAACCAGCAGTCTCGTAATAAGTTGTATGAAATAAAGCCCGTAATACAAAAGTGGACTAGTTTCCAATGTAGGAAACTTGAGGTACTTTTAACTCGTTTGCGAATTGGTCATACTCGTTTTACCCACAGACACTTACTTTTAGGAGAAGTTGAACCGTTTTGTAATAGTTGTCAGACCTCAGCAAGTATCAAACATATTTTAATTGAGTGTACTAAATATAAACAGTTTCGTTTCAAGCATTTTAAGACTTATACATTAAATTTGGCGGAATTGATTGGAGAAAATCCTCATTTGGAGCTTTTCCCATTTCTATTGGACATTGGTTTTTTCCATCATTTTTAACATCACCTTTTATAACCTTTTAGCCATTTTTCATATCATTTGCATTGTTGCACATGTTTCATAGTATTTTCACTCATTATCACTATTTTAAATTATACACGTGTTATCAATACTATTTTATGTATCTCGGTACCATATGTCTGGCGCAGCATATCCTCTTTGGATCTTGTGCCATTAAACCATAATCAACCTCAACCTCAACCTTTCCTTAACTCTCGGTCAGTGGAGATAACACTATTCAGTGTTTGGAGTATAAAGTCAAGTAACAATGACAACTGACCAGTGCTACCAACCTATTTTCTAATTTTATAGCTAAAAATCACTCAAAATGAATAGTACGCAAGCTAGAATTAAATTATGTAGATTTTCTGTCAGTTTTCTAAAAACATAGCTAGACAATATTTAACATTTTAATTGTTCTTGTGATGATTTATTGGGATCAGTGGTTGCGATACAGTTTTTACGTACATATTTCAAGCTACAAAAATTTAAAATACCTTTTGAAATGTTATTTATATATGCTGTAATAATTTTTACCATAGAAATAAGAAAATTTGGTTCCTTTTTTTTGTGATTTTTGCTGGCACATACCAATGTGGCGATTGGGACTCGCCAGGCCCCGAACCAGGGACCCTTTGCTCGTAGACCGACATTATAATCACTGAGCAAAAGCTAGCTTCTCCTCCGTTCTTATAATTCGGGTACAGGTTCCAAGCATCTTTGATCAGATGTCTTTGCTGCCGCACACTCCCTCACCTGATGAAGGCCCCGGTCTAATTTCGGCGAGGAGGGGGCCGCTGAGAACCCCCCCGCGTGTCCCCCTGAAATGCAGTTGAGGAGCTGAAGGCCGGGAGGCGTGTTGTCTCAGGCATGACGTCTGTCGTGGTCAACCAGGAAGGGAGTAGCAAGGCCTCTGACTCCGTGTGGTACTGCTATCTCGTGTTGAGAGGTGAAATCGTTGGAGAGCAAGGTTTTTTTTGTGCTCGTATGTCCAGGGTAACCACTGTGGCAATTGGGAGTCGCCTAGCCCTGAACCAGGGACCCTTTGCTTCGTAGACTGACATTATAATCACTGAGCAGAAGCTAGCTTTTGCTCAGTGATTATAATGTCGATCTTGTAGGCAGGAGGTCCCTGGTTCGGGGCCCGGCGACGAACAATCACCACACCAATATAGCAAACAATGTTGGGAATAGGATTGCCCAGCCCTTAAGCAGTTTAGCAGATTGGGCTCCCCCACCAATCCCTACCCTTACCTATTTTTTAAGGACTTAAAAAATTACTCTGAGGCTGAGGTCTCATAGGATCATTGGGACCCTGGGCATTATCCCCTTTGTCCCTCCCTCTCTTCAATTCGATAGCCCCAACCTATACAGTACAAAAACTAAGGCTTTTTGGTACTTTTTGCTCTTGATCACAGTAGAAAAAAAAAACTTTTGAGAAAAATTGTAGCTCCACCTCTGATAAGAATATAAAACACTTTATTTCCACATTAACCAATCATAATCCTCATCTGTAAAATTTGAAGTGCCTGACTGAGAAACGATAAAACTTCATTTGCTGTACATTTTCGATATGTAACCATAGCTTCTATGTCCTTCAAAATTGGGGAGGGGGGGGGGGGGTTATAATAACATTTCCCATATGCATGTGTCTTAATAGTCCTAATTTAACTGTTAAAATGGCATTCAGTAGCTTTATTTTCATTCTATACCGGAGCTTTGTTTTTACATAACTCATGCTAGTAAAAAACTGTTATGCTCCTTTTGAGACAATTACCAACACCATCTCAATTTTACACAAAAAATATTTGATTTTGGTGAAATTTCATAAAATTATCTAGATTTTTAGGCATTATCTAGATGCCCATTTTCATTAGATAGATGACATCAAATTATCTAGATTTGTAGTCATGATGTAGATGCCCATTTTCATTAGCTAGATGAAGTCAAAATTATGTGGATATCTAGCTAAAAATTATCTAGATTGGCATCCCTGCAACGGACAAAGAAGTATTTCTCTCTGGACACTAATCCACCTGTAGCCCAATAAACCTGTTTTTCAACTATTTGAAAGGAGTACCCAGGACACTTCAGATTCTGTTACAAACTTGATTCTAGAGGATAGCTAAACTTGTGTTGTATAATAGATATAGAAAGGAAATTAGTAGATTCATTTACTAAAATGGCAGGGAGGGAAAAAGATAGTATATGGCTTTTCTTCTCCAATAAAATAACCCAATTTAAAAAAAACCTATTTATTTAAACAGTCTTTGGTTTTTTTTAACCCCTGCATATATTTTTTAATCTTATATTAATATATATTCAATTAAATTTTTTTAAATTATTGTACTGTAAAAATTTTTTTTTACAGTACATTAATATAGTCTAACCTACCTTCTGATCTGAAAAATATAAAAAAATGATTTTGGAAAAGGTTAATATAAATCAAAAAAATCCGATTTAAATAAAAAAAATCTGATTTTAATCAAAAAAATCCGATTTTTTTGATTTTTTTAAAAAAATCATGATTTTTATCCACCCTGCCGGCAACGCCCTCTGGATATGCAAAACAGGATGCGTGAGCGGCGAGAAAGGTGATTTGCATGATAAGCCAAGTTTTTGTCCACATCGCGATTCGTTCACGAGAACGGAAAAATCATTTTAATAATGACGTCACGCTCCCGCGAAACGAGAATCGTGACGTAAACAAAACCAAGTTTCCAACAACCACCACCACATTATTAATCTATACAAAAATTTTCCTCTTTAGACCCCATAGTTTCTGAGATGTAAAATGTCAAAGTTTTGAAAAATTGTGCATAAAATTATTTTTACGAGATCAGAAACTGTATTTGAGGAAAAAATTCATATATCTCTCTCCAATCTACATATCAGTCAGTGGCGGCTCGTGAGCGAGGTGTAGAGGGAGGCGCTCATATATGTATTTATGTATAGATGGGGATATTTAAGTATAGAGGCATACTATAATATGTATTTATGTATATTATAGTATCCCTCCTCAGTTTGTGCCAACTACGTCTTTTAGACTTCAAGTTCGTCGTTTGTCCGGCACTGATAAATTAGTTCCGGCGTTACCTCGAAATAACTGTATACCAAATTATTATTTAATTGCGCTGATATGCATTTGCAAGTTTCCTTAAAATGAATAAGAGCCTATTGTAACCATGGAAATTATTTAAATGTATTTCTAAATAAATTTATATCAAATTTGTGAAAATTAAATACTATCAGTCGTATGCATGTGCAATATTTTATTATGATTAGCGCAATTGTTTGTACACCCAAAATGCACACAATTTCTCTCAGGTACACAATATGGCTAATAGTTTTGTACCTGATCATCCTTGTAACCCAAACAGTAACATAATTAGAGAGCAAAAATCAACTAAATCTACGGCCGTTTATATGTAGAAACGGAATAACTATTTTCATACAAGTTTAAGAATGAATTTGGAATTTACAGAAAGTTCTTATGCATTATGGTTTTCTCTATTCGTCTTTAAAATGATATGAGCGAGTTCTGCCTGCTAGTAATCACTATATATAGCAATCGGTTTCTATAGCAATAAGTAGTTAGCTCGCTGCACGGGTTCAACAAAAGTGGATCAAAGTTTAGAGTGAGCAGATCGAGTGGGTCCATTGTAGAGTAGAAAATACAGTGTGAAAATTGCATCAAAAGCGGAGGAAGTGTCAATAAGATAGATAAAAATGTAAATATAAAAAAGAGGAGGGTCTCCCCTCTTCCACCACGGTTGTTTCATATTACATAATAACAGACGATGTTTGTGTGTCGACGTGTGTGTGTAAGGTCTGTAGCGGAAAATGTAAACATCGTACGGTCTTGAAATATCGTGCATGGATATTTCAGGAACCAAGGCGATGCATTTTTGTAAAACCGAAATATGAAATTGAGGCTACTTAAAGTAAAAGTTACGCCCAGAGGGTTGACATAATAAGGTTGTATATCTAAGTGATTGCCACCAGCAAACTCTAAATCGCTCAATTGGAAGGTAAAATAAGAAATTTGGCGGGGGGGGGGGGGGGGGGGGCCTAACCGAACTGAAAGTTGCGCCCAGGGAGCTGACACAATAAATATGTATATCTAGTTCACATGTACAAATGGTGCCGGGACTATAGCCACCAACGGAATCAAAATGGCTCAATTAAGAGCCGAGATGTGAAATTAGAAGGGAACTACTTAAAGTAAAAATTGCGCCCAGGGGATTGATATGAAAGATATGTATATTCAAATGGTACAAAGACTGTAGCTACCAGGAGATTCAAAATCGCTCAATTTAGGAACCGAGAAGTAAAACCGTGCGGGCTAGTTAAACTAAAAGTGACGCTCAGAGGGGTTTGAATAAAACAATATGCATGTCCAGACGATACGCGTATAGATAGTGCAGAGACTATAGCTGCCAGTAGATTCAAAATCGCTTAATTAGGAAACGAGATGAGAAATTTTAGGACTACCTCAAGTGAAATTTACGCCTAGGGAGTATCGGATCAATATTGGACTTCAATGAAATTAGAAGCAAAACCAGGGGGATTGAATAGTCGCTGGTGAAGAGGGGGGGGGGGGGGAGATTTTAAGGAAAACAGCGTCAGATCAAAGAATCAAGTATCAGGTTGAAAATTAATTTTTAACATTCTTTAACAAATATTTATATTTTTTTTCAATCTTTAATGTTAAATAGCTGAAAAAGTAAGACAGCTGAGTAAATCAAGAGACCCACCCCCTCAGACAACACATTTCTGAAAGTGTCACTAAAAATATCCACGGGCATGCCACAAATACATTTCTCGTGACTCTTAAGCAATTAAGAAGTCAAACGCATTGAAATTCATCACAAACAAAGCATGGAACTACCCCAAATCAGAAATAATCCCTTTTCCGAAGGACAGACAGAACCACCCTACATCAGAAATGCCCCCCCCCCCCCGTCCGGGCGCTTACGCAGCGAAATTAAACTGAGTGCTCCAAACAATGCATTTTTCTACCAAAAACGAAGAACGGAACCCCCAAAATACCATCAATAACCCCCACTTATTCAATTAAGTAAAAAGCACAAAATATATATCGAAACTTTTTTGAATTTCTATTTTCTATATCTAATACTACTAAACTATTTCTTCATGAACCAAAACTGAAAAAGCTAGGGGTCAATAGGATCAATAAAATAAATCAGAATTAGATAAATACAGTAATTTATTTTCAAATATTCATTTAAACATCCAAATTTATTATTTTAAAAAGAAGCGAGAGAGAAAACACACATTTATCAAGAAAAATTCGAGACCAAATTAGCGAAACTTAGCCAATTCGAGTCAGTAGTTCACTGCATTCGTTTCTTTTTTGGCTTCTTTGGCTGAACGATTCGATGTAAGCCGCGGTAACCGGCGCGGCTCTCATCGGATTGGAATATTGCAATGTCTGTTTTTTTAACTGAAATTTCTATTGCCGTTGTATTCACATACCATTCTTTCTATCATCAGAGAGTCGATAACGGGACGCGGCTCTTCTTAAAATCCCTCGTCTTTCCCTATAATGCAGTATTTTTCCCTATAAATTTAATATAGTATGAAAAGGGGATAAGAGATTTTTTTGAAAGTCAAAGCTTTAGTGCTGCCATCTAGTGACAATTTTATCATTTATTTCCAATAATTAGACTTTTAGTTGAAAGAAATTTCAGATAATTTCCTTAAAAATTGTAATTAACCTATATAACTAAAGGAATTTGAAGTGCTTGATCAAGGAGGTCCGCGCAGCCCCGCGGCGCCCCTGAATAACCGCCCCTGATATCAGTACCAAATTTTTACTACATGTCAATAAAAGTGTGTAGATAAAACAATACTGTATAAATATTGGTTACTTCTGAGAGACACTAAAATTTAATTAAAGATGTCTTCAATAACTGTGTATTATGGAATAAGGTACAACAGTTATAGTGCTTTTTTTCTAATTGAATGTATGGTCTAAAAGGCTGTGAAAGAAAAATGGTGGCATTTTGATTGTTAATTTATTTTTATCAGCCTGAAAGTTAAGGAGATTTAATGTCAACCTAATCTGTTTATTTTTACTTATGAATTAAGCTATTTTACCTAAATATGAATAATTTAAAAATTTAAAGCGTAGTATATGCAGACATTATGCATAATAAATTGATAAATACTATCATAAGACAAATTTTTAATTTTTATATTAGTATGAAGATCTTAAATTGCAAAATTTAGTGATGTGGAGTGTTGCACGTGTAACTGTAACTATATAAAATGATGGACACGAACTGCAGAGATGCCAACCCCTGCATTGTTTAGTCAGTAACTCAACATCATATTTTCAGTAACAACTCTTAAATTTTGTAATAACAATGTACATTTCTTAATTTATAAAAATATAACAGTAGCCAACACTTTTTTTTTAATAGTAACATACTGAAAAACATTAATAAGTTGCAACTTATTGATTGAGTTTAGAATTTAATGCTGTAAAAAGTAATATAAAATATTTTTTAAAAGTGCAGTTATTGAATGTATTGAATGATGCTGATTTACGCTTTCTATGACACTAATTATTTAAAAAGGAAGCAGAAAAATAAAATGAGTTACCCTGTTAAGATGCAATGGGGGAGGGAAAATGCTTTTGGAATACTTCTTTACTAAGAAAATAAGAAGATAAAACTAAAAGCACAATAAATACCTCATTTTTATTTTTTTTTTATAAGAAAAAAAAATCATTTATTTTTATACACATTGTAAAAATATAAAATCTCTATTTATATAAATTAGGATTCTATGAAAAGTAAAATGGATGGAATTGGATGTTTCAATTATACTTGCAAAATCGCATAAAAATAATTATTAATTTATGAAAATAGAATTTAATAATGAAACATAATGTGAAGAAATTAATGTTGTGCCTCTTTTAATTAAAACAATTTAAAACTAAATAAGGATGGAAATGGATGCTTTTGGATGTTTTAACATTACACATAAGAGTAATCTATACTCAAGAAATTGCAAGTAAAACATAATTTTTTATGGAAATGTGAATTAAAAATGAAACATAATACGTAGAAATGATTGTAATGCATTGTTTAACTGAAATAATTTGAAAATAAGCATGAATGTAAATGGATGTTTTTGGATGTTTCAACAACAATACAAGAGAATGTAGTCTATGCCTAAGAGAATGTAGTCTATAGTGAAACATAATACAAAAAATAAATGTGATTTTTTTAAACAAAATAAGTTGAAAATAAACATGGATGAAAGTAGATGCTTTTGGATGTTTCAGTATTATACGGAAAAGTAATCTATATGCATGATATCACAAATAGATTACTTTCTATTTGCAATCAATATTTTATGGAAATACATATTAATAATGAAACATAATACAAAGAAATTAATTGTTAATTTCAATATTATATGGGAAAGTAATCTATTTGCACAACATCACAAATAAAAAATAATTAATAAAAATATGTATTAATAATGAAACATAAAATAATTTTTTTTTTTAGCTTCTTCCGTCAGACAAATATATTTTTATACTAATTTAGCAACACTCTACAACTTTGTAATTGACATTTTTTCTGTATCTCTATCTATAAAAGGAAATGAGTTTGCCTGCCGCCATAAAAAGAGGGTGGGGTGGGAGGGGGGTAAGCTCCTTGAAAGTTCTCTTGCTTTGTAGCACCATAGGACTTTCCTATGCAGCTGCATTAAAAAAAATAATTATTTTATTTTGTACCAAAATAACTGATTATTTCCTCTATTGCTTGCCCCCCCCCCCCTTTTTTTTTTAAGTTTTCTCATATTGATCTTTTATTTCTTTACTTTAAAAAACCAAGTGACTATTTGCAATAAATTTTTGCTTTTCTTGTACTTAAATTAGCCAACCACTAATTGTCTTTGATTTAAGATTTATTTTTCTTTTTAATTAATTTGAAAACAGAATGTAATACTCTTTCCAAACTATTTTCTGAAGTAGCTTTACAAAAAGTTTTTGATCATTGCATTTTCTAATTTGAAATGGAGGAGGGCAGGGGGCAAATTATTGTATTTGTGCTTTATTTTAAAGAAAAATAATGGATGATAACCAAAAGAGTACAAGTGACATTTTACTCATTTTCAGAAAAATGCAATGTTTCAAGAAGCCTATTCCTTCAGTCATAAGCTTTCTAAAATTTATAAAAATATTTTTAAAAAATGGAATGTTTTTGCAAGTTCTGCTGAGGGGAAAATGCTGTATTAGTAAATTGCTAAATAACTTAACTCATCTTGCAAATTGTCTCTTCTTTCTCATGATACTCACTCATTCAGTTAGAAGCAGGTATTTTTAATATTATATAAAAATGTATTTTTATAAAAGTGCTTATTTGCAAGCATTTGTTTAATTTATTTTGTCATATACTATGTTTATATATTTAATAATTTATTTTTATGCATATAATACATATTTTTTATTTTGTTTTTTAAGATGGTAGTATATTTCCCTTTGAATTGTTAGTAGGTACTGAAAGAAATGCAAAATAATACATAATGTATTTTTCAATTATTATTATTTTTTCATTTTTTTTTATAGAATATTTTATAATCTACTTTTTATACCAGGCTTCCAGAAATCGCCTGTCCTCCCATCCTCACCAGGTTAAAATTTGGCAAGGATAGCCAATTTTCGGAAGTTGCCATCCTCTTGGACGGCCTTGAGGTTAGAGATTCCATAAAAAAAATAAAAAAAACCAACCAAATAATAAATTGTCATCGTAAAATTATGGTGAAAGCCTCCCTTTTCCGGTGCCATAAATGAAAACTGAAATGTCGTTGCCTTCAAATAAACCCCCCCCCCCACACACACACACACACATAAATGGCGAGCCGTCAGATCTGCATTGTAACCACAGATACTAGTTATTTTCTCTCCCCTCATCCTCCACCCAGTGAATCCAATGACCGAACGAAAATGCAATAGCGCACTCACAATTGAAGTGACATGTTCTGTTCTCCTTTTCGAGGTTAACATGTGCCGAAATTTCAGATTTTCACCCGACCGACAATACCAATGTTTAAACCTGGGCCAAGCCTAAAGAAATTCATAAATGTAGAATGAACTTGGACTGAAGATAACTGCGTCTCGGCATGCCCGAAATGATTTGTATTCAAATATGTTAAAAACAAATTTGTGAAAATTTTATACGGAGAATTGAGTTTGTTTCCTTAAACATTTATCTCTACATAGCTCAAATAAGCAGAATAAGTTCATGTATTCAATTTAAATCCATTGGAAAAAAATTTCAGAATAAATATGTTCGGCCCAGTTGTAACGGACGTTTTAAAAGAAAAAAGACTCAACCCGGCCCGAAACAGTAGAAAATTCAAGCCTAGCCCAGGCCTAAGCCCGAACCCATGCAGAGTGCTATCCCCTTTTAGCTCTTTAATATCCAAGCTATAAAATTTTCATTTGCTGTAATAGACGGGAGTACGTAACAAATTTGGATGTTTGGAATGGATTCTTTTTGTTTCAGCCAGAAGTATTTTCTTTTCTTCACCACTTTGA
Source organism: Amaurobius ferox (assembly GCA_951213105.1). NCBI lineage: Eukaryota > Metazoa > Arthropoda > Arachnida > Araneae > Amaurobiidae > Amaurobius > Amaurobius ferox. The sequence continues at coordinate 109,752,746 of OX578133.1, read as the reverse complement.
TTTCAACTTTAAAACTAATACGTTTACAATTCATTCATGGCATTTGTTCCGGTTGTCTGACAACTGAAGTCAAGGTATGAAACATCTATTCAGTCCAAAGAGTGTCAATGAGGTTTAAACTACTTAGGGACAAGAGGATTTATTTATATGATTATTTATTTACCACTCCTTCAAATTACCAAATATTGGAAAGTGTTGAGATTCATTACATCTGTTACCCCTCTGCACCCACTCATAGATCGGAATTCCTCCGGGTCAATTCGGCGAGTTTGATCGCTGCGGTTAAGTGCTGTGGGGTGTGTGTGTGAGAATATGCAGTTATCGCACTTCATCGCTAGGCAGTTGGTTCTAATTTATTATTCCTGTGCGATGTATTTAATGAATATAATGTGAAAAAAAATTCTTAGGACGGGAAAAAATTAGGAGGACGGGTAAAAATTTTCGAGGATGGGTAAAAAATTTTAATAGCCGTCCTCGAGGTCGGGCTAGATTTTACCGATTTCCCAAAGCCTGTTTTATACCTATAATAAACAGTAAATTATTTATTATTCTGATAAGGTTTAACAATTTTAAATTCTTTCTCATGCTTTTCCTTTTGTGCAATGCTTTAAAATTGGAATTTTGAAGATATAAATCATTGTTTTAGATGAAATAGAATTTTTTTTTATAAATTTTTAAAAGCAGGCATTTTAAGGAAAATATTACATTGTAACTACTAAATGCAGTATACAGGTATAATAAATTTTTATGCATAGAATGTTTTATATATTTCTAGATTTAAACCTTTTTTTAGCCTTGTTATATATATAATATATGTTAGACTGTAGCTGTAATGTAAGAATAGCCATTTTTAAAAGTCACTAAACATATTATTCCAGCTGAAATGTAATATAGAAAATAATTTAAAAATTTTCTGCTTCTGGAAAATTTTCCTTTTCAAAAATTCCTAGAAAATTTATATCTCTACTTACAAGTAATTATAAGCAATTTTTTACTAATATATATTTCTGTTTTCATCTTTTTATCACATATTCTATAAATCTTCATCATCACAATAGTGATATTTTAGTCATTTTTTCCATTATTTTATCTGACATTATAAATATAGCAACTACTTTTATATTAAAATTTGTCTTAATGTTTATTTCATAATAGTTAAATTCTGCAGAAATTTGATTAAATTTTTTTTTACTAATATTTCTGAATTTAAAAGATTTTATTATTTTATTTTGTATTTATAAAAATCGGTAAAAGAATCAGATATGATGTTTAACTGCAATAATTGAATTTTCTGATCAACAGAGAGGGGTGTGTAACATTCTCCCTCTCCCACCAGCCATGGATAAGTTGAAAATGGAACACCTATAAATTTGAAATGATTATTATTATTAACAATGGGCACGTTTGAGAACACCATTAAACTATAAACATTTTAGGAATCATTAATTTAACAAAATCATCAATTCATTTAGTCAATTTAGTAAAAACTTTAAAATAAAATAAAGACAACCAAATTTGGTAAATTAATAATAACACCATTTATGATGTACTTAAAATTATAAATCAAGAGCTCTTTCTGTCATCACTACGTCCTTCATCAGTGGCAAAGTATATTGTTGACTGACAAACATGAGCTCTTATATTTTAGGAATCATAGATTTTTTTTCTTTGTTTACATCATCGATGCCAGATAAATGAAATCATGTGATGATCTATATAAAGGAAATCTGAAATTTCTTAGCATGAGAAATTGTTGTGCATCAAAACTGATGACGAAAAATGAAAGCAAATGACGAAATTCTCAGTCTAGTTTTAAAATTGATAGGAAATATGTCTGGAACAATTGTCTTTAAACACACTATTTTAATGAAGGCGATTTACTGTATTATTGTTTATGGATCGTACGTATATTGGTCAAAATGGATCAATAATACATAATATCGCAATATCGGCACTTCAGCTCGGAAAAGCATGATTTACTAGTCCTCCCATTACCATCTCCCCATTCTTTGTGATACAAGTTTTATAGTAAGTTTGCTTGCAGTGAATCCCTGGCTGTGTTGTGAAGCTCTTTCTTGCATATGGATTAATTATTTTTAATTTATCATGATGCAAATTCTGTTATGAATATCTAACCAATTTAAAAATTCTTTAGTAAGCCTAAAATAGCAGGAACAAATTCTTTACACAATTATTATTTTCGTGCACAATTTGAATTTTCTTTGCATGTCTGTGTATGCTTCGGAAAGTCTGCCGGATTATATCACACTTTTCCAAAGCAAAAAGTATTCACAAAATTTACCATCCAAAAAAACTTATTGGTCTGGAGGACCAGTGAAATTGCAATCTTACTAGTTCAATTGCACATTCAAGGGTCCTAAACAAACAGACCATCATTAAATTCGAACACTGGAGTGAACATGCAATATGATTTTTCGGATAATATGAAAACTTTGATAATGTTTTACCAAAAATTGTATTCCCGGAACAAAATAATAAAGAAAAGAACAAATTCAGAAAAATCAGATTGGTTTGCAGCTCTGACTTCCCCTACACACTCAATAAAAATGAAATCCCCTTTCCGTTATTTAAAAGTGCTAAGCCATGACTCACCTCTTCCTAGGGAAAAATGGAATGGCTCATCAAATCAATCCCGTACATGGAAGAAATTTTCGGGAAAAGCAGAACTTCTTTGTAAAAATAAAAATCACAAAAAGGGGATTCCATGTAACACTTTCATCCTTGTTACAATGTGGGAGGAAAATTTCGTGTTGGCATAAATGCCATGGCACGGAATGGAAATATCTTTGTTAGATATTGTGAAGTATTTTTAAAACAGATTTTGCTATCTGGTAGATGCAGCCAATTTGAAGCTGTCATATGACTGAAACAATTTGAAATTGATCTTATGGGTAAAAGCACATTTTTATTGGAGGTTTTACAGTATGATGTTATACATCCAACAGCTTCATAACAGCACACATTTGTTTGAAAGTGTGCACATATTGCTCTGCAATTTTCAAAACAAACTTGCAATGGAAGATAATCATTGTTACAGAAGATGTATCCAAACTACTGTGATTATATGCATTTTTTCTACCACTCTTTTTACAAATTTGATTCACAGTTTGCAATCACTTAAATCAAAATCTGAAATGCAATATCAATATTTTTTAAATTTTGAAAGGTTGATTTTTTTTTTTTAAATCAAATTTCTGCAAAAGGCTAGTCAATAAGTTTTAATATATAACATAATGATTAAATTTAAAAATAAAAATAGTTGATATGTTCATAATATCTGATAAAAGGATGGAAACATTATCACCATGATTGAAAAACTACAGAATAAGTGATTAAAATAAATAAACAGGAAAGTTAAATAAAAAAATTGTCAAGAATTATTAACAATAAATGTTAATTTAAACAGAAATTTGTGGCTCGCCTGTTTAACTATTTATAGAAAGCAATATTTTTTGCAAATGGTCCTTCAGTTAGGAAAGTAAAGAATGAGAATAGCAATACGAGAAAACTTTGAAACACAGAATAGGAGAGGCTGCTAAAAGATAAAATCTGAAAAATCTTAAATGATTAAATTAATGTGTGAAAAAACTCGTTTAAAATTGCTCAAAAAATTATTACAATTCTACATGGTAAATGAAATTTTTTAGCATGTCATAGAAAACAAACACCATGAAACACCTGAAAAGTTCTTTAATAAAAATATTGGCATTATTTTAAATAAGGTTTAAAAATAATTAGTAATCACAATTTTTTCAAATATTCAAAAAAATGATCTAAAGATGAATAAATATAAAAGTCTGTAAAATTGCTAAACTTTTAAAAAATTTAAAAAATGGGAGAAACGGACAATGACTTAACCCTTTCGCGATGGCGGCATTCCGGAACTGGCGCGGCCCAAAAGACGGAGCGCTTCACTTCTGAACTGTTCCCAAAGGACGGCAAATTTTTTGCGCTAAGCCTAACTCTCGAAAAAAAAATCTCCTATTCAACACAGAAATCTACTTTTTTCATGAATAAAAGAAATATTTATTTTCTATTTGATGTATATTTTTCATACAAATCTGAATACAAAATACTCGTTAGTTGCTCCCATTCTTTCATCCGAAATAAACGAATAATTTGACTGCCTCTAAAACCCAAACAAAAACAAATACTCTCTTATATTCCTATGATTCACCAACGAAATCATAACGCTGAAATGAAAACAAAACCCGAAACTCAATTATAAAATTGTTGATGCTGCGAGAATTGCTCTGTCTGTTTATATTACTAAATTATGTTTCACCGCTCTAAATGGAGAAATAATTCATTGGAAACTCCTTATGCCAAGGTCATGTAACTGCAAAATACGTTGAAGTTAGTTCCACGGACATTTAACGCCATCTAGTAGACAAATTAAAACGTTCCACATGAAGGCATGCATGCATGCCACTCGCCGTTTACGGTAAAGTTTCCTCCATCACGAGTGCGTGCCGTCCGTCCTTGAATGCAAGTTCACAGCCGACATGCAGGCGTGCCAGTCGTCCCAAAAGGGTTAAAGATAAACTTAGAAAAAGTTTAAAAAAAAAAAAAAAAAGCTCCTGAAATAAGCTTTAGACATTTAATAAATACTAAATATGGGAAGATAGCAATTATGTTAATATTGCTATATAAAAATATAAATAGGGAATTTATGCATGCATTATTTTTAGAATAATAGAGTTATTATAATAATAATGTATGAAACAGATGCATGAAACGAATTAATATCAAAAATATTTTCTAATTATGCTGAATCATGGGCACAAATTAAACCTGTTACTTTTCTGGACAGCTGGTATATTCTTACTACTAACGACTTAAATGAAAATGAAAGAAAGAGAATGAAAAAATTTGTAGAAAAAGATGAGGAACTTATAAACCTAGTTTTAAAAATGCCTGGATGCGCAAAACAGGACAGAAAACTGCATTGAAGAATGTATTTTCGGTGATGAAGAAGAGGGGATTACATATGATGCAATTATTTGTCTCATTGCCAAAAAAGTTTTGGAAATTGATGATATTCCAAACATTGAAAAGAAATAGTGATTTTTCATGCAGAAGGTACTGTGTCACTAGAGATCGCAGTTCGGTACATCAAGCAGTAATTAGATGCATTACCAGTTGCAATGGCATCACCAAACAGGAAATTTGAGTGTCATTATTGCCCCAGGAACCCATTGAACCCATTGAATTTCATTCAAAAAATATGTGGAGAAATGGAAAACAAAATATTTTATTTCCCCCCCTCTGTCTAGAAATATTTTCTGGCAAAGCTACTGGCCAGTTGACATTCTGCAAAGCAGAGAATTTTTGTGCAAAAATAATCAATTATAGACTTTTTTTTCATCTTTAAATGATATATATTCATATAATTTTTATTTACCATTTCGTGTATGTTGTTGTTGAGACCCAGACCGTCCAACCTACCAGAAAGGTGTAAGGTAACCGTTCTCACTTCGTGTATGTGGTACTTTTTATTAAAAAGGTGTTTTGCCACAGATTTAAGTATGTATATCAGGGCTCGAAATTAACGGTGGTCCGTTGGTCCGAGACCACAGAAACACCCAACGGACCAGCAGAATATAAATTATATTGGACCATCAGAGTAGTAACCTTTCTCATTTCCCTCTCGTAAATTAAATTTTCCCTTTTTCCCCTCAGCACTTATGTAAAGAAAGACTATGTTCAACAGTCAGGGGAAAGTAAACAATACTGCTTCCGTGTTTGTAATTTTGTCATCCCCCTTTCTTCCCTCCCTCCCGCGCCCGCCAGCAAGACATCTGGCTATTCTGACTCCCTAAGGACTCTTGCTGTGAAAACTGAGAGGGAAATTGGAATGTATCTTTCCTGGGCATTGCTTCTTCCCCTTCCATCCCCATCACTTTCTTTCTCCCATTTTTTGAGGTTGCCACGTATTTAGAATATTTGTCTTCATCTTTATGGCAACAAAAGGGAAGAAATGGAACAACGCCCGTACTTTATAGGGTGTATAGACCAGGGTTCGAAAAATCTATTGCCCGACATGTTCGGGGCATATAAAAATTCCAACTGGGCGTGCATTAAATTTTATTACATGCCCGACCGGACATGTAATAAAAATTTATTAGACATTATCCTGATTAGGTCAATCGGTAGCCGAAATCGAGTAACCAGCACTACTGCAAATATTTTATGTTCAACATTTAAAACCGTATAAGAGAAGAAGATGAAAAAGAAAAGTTTTAATTATTCAACGATGGACCATGAATGGCTCTCGCAGCATGATAGTTGATAACTGTGGGGGAGAAAACAAAGTTTCACAGTTTACGGGCGACAGTGACGTCACTAAAAGAAACAAGCAGAGCCTCTGGCACAGTGCCAAATCAGCTCCTCGTTCTCTTCTCTCTCTTTCTCTCATTCATTTGAGCTTGATACCTCGTGTAGCTTTGGTTGATTTGCGGATGTGAACAGGTGTTCATAAGCAGAGATGCTGATTACTATGGAATCTCTGTAGTTTCTATGGGAAACATCCTCATACTATGTACAAAATTTGCACATTTTCCTACAAAAAATTCCCTTCTGTCTAGGCCAATGTAAATTTACTGCCACAAGCACGGTAATGTCAATCATGATGATGGGGATTTACGGCCATATGTAATGTAAATTAAGATCGCGATCGTTTTTTTATGGAAGTAATAAATATGCTTCTTCAAAAGTTGTCTAGTCTAATTCGGAATAAATTGCTAAGCGGTTATTTTTAAAATTATTTTAGAATAAATAGTATTAAATTCCCATTTTTTATATATTTACTTCATTAAAAGTAACTAATTTTCTAATTTTGATATTTAATTATAGGCTACGTATATAATGATATTTAATATATTTATTTTCATGGATGCCAGAGCTATCAACAATGAAAAATGTCACCAGAAAAATGTTGGACATGTAAAATTTTATCTTGGACATCTATCTATTTGGACAACATGTCCGAATGGCATGTAGAAATTTTTTGATTTTTCTAACCCTGGTATAGACAAACATGATCTCACAACACCTAACCGTTAACCGTCAAAAGACATTCAGCGTGGTGAACAGTCCTGAATGTTAAAATTTTATTTTTTGTATAGCATTTCATTATGTAGTTCTTCATCAGTGTACATTTCACTTCACTTTATATGGTCTATTCCACAAGAATTAAATTATATTTTATGTAAAGCTTCATTTATATTTTTTAATTGAACTAGGTATGGTATTTATGAATTTATGGAAATCCACATAATAACATTCCACATGTAATTTATTTTATAATTTATTGAAGTCCCTTGTATGGACCAGTAACAAAGGTTGCAGATCACTGAAGTCATGAAGTCACTGGTCCTTTGGACCAGTGACTGCATTTTTCTAATTTCTACTCCGGTATATATTTTGATGTGTTCTTTCTGTAATTGGATATACCGTTTAATCTGAGTTGGTTACAATCCCAATTAATTTGAATTATCTGGACTTTATTTAAAAAAAAGCATGAAAAATGACGAATTTTGGAAAAAATCCATGAAATACATATTCTAAATTAAACGTGCAAGCTACAGATAAATTTTCAAACCCTAAATTTCTGACACAGATCAACCAGAAACATTCTTCTACTATATGACTATTGTGTGGCCTTAATAAAAATAATGAATGGGAGAAAAGTCCAAGAATGTTTTGTAAATTTGAGATTAAATGATAAGGTGCTAATTTGAAAAGGAGTTGGTTGGGTAGCATTTTTCTATGAGAAGGGTAAAATTGTTGTGCAGGTGCAGATAGAAGTTTATTTTCTAAAGGTGCAGTGTCAGAAGTTTAATTTTTGAGTGCAGTAGAATGGGCTGCTCCATGAAAGATATTTAGAATAAATCATGTGATATCACTAAACATATTAAATCATCCAATTATGTTGATAATTGACCTGGTTTGGCTCCCAAATAATATGGTATATGAACATTATCAATAAGTTTTAATATATTAACTAATATTCTATAGGTGAATGGATGTGTCCTGTATCTGAAAGTTCCAAATTAGGTGACAGAAAACAACAAGATCATGATTTTGATAGTGAACCAAAGGGTGATCCTGAAATGGCACCATTATATCTTCAACAGTTACTACCAGTTTTTTGCCAATTATATCAAAGATCCATGGTGAGATCTGTGAGGTAAGTAAACTTTTTTATGACTCTTATTTCTTACCTATAAAATATTAATATCCTTTAAAAGTAAGAAAACTTATTAGTAACATTAACTTGCAATATTTGTTCTTAGTAATGGAATGTTTGAAGCAGATTCAGTTACTTCCATGTGCTATCAAGCACATAGTAACTGAATTCTTGCACTGATATTTCTGATCTCTGTTTTCAGTATAGTTTGAACATGTTCAATTTCATACATAAAGTAGTTTATTCAAATGTTTGCATTTGCATTACATATTACTGCTTCTTTTGAATTAGCAACCCAGTTTTAGTTCCAAGTACTATATTTTTCTGAAGGACATTGGCTTTAAAAGTTAAATCTTTACTGAATTCAGGCAGTATTACTAAAATCCCATTCATTTCTTCCTATTCTATAACCCGTCAAAGCTAGTTATTACATTTAAGAGTATTTTCAGCTGTAATATATGGCATATTGTGATGTGGTGTGATACCAAAATATGCTAATAATTGCAGCAACCTGCCAACCACAGTTTTGTCATCATGCACCATTGCTTTTTAAATCTACTATGTCTTACATTTGAGTATGCTTCTTAGTCACCAGTCCAAACTCCTCCTTGCTTTGCTCAAAATATGTACTTTAGCAATCAGAAAGCACATCTTGTGGTGGTGGAGATGATTTAGTTTATATATATATATATATTTCACATCAAATTACATAGTAGCATTCTCATTAGGCTAAAACTGGGTGCACTGCCAGGCTCTTGAATTGCAAAAAGACATCACAGAAAGAGAAAGAAAGTACATATATCTACATTAAAGCCAAAATATTTCTTTTTCATACTACTGTTATTAATTTAACTGGAAACTTATTTTTGCTCCTGATTCTTCATCTATGTACCCATTTAAAAGCAAATTTTTTTCATTGTGGCTGTTTGTAAAATAAGTACAGTACGCGATCTCTTATCCGACGTTCCAATATCCGGACTCTCCCAAAACCGGAATACGGCAAAATAATGTAAAATTCTGCACCAACAAGCGATTATTGGTTAAATATTGCGCCAAATAGCGATTTTTTGTTTAAAATCCCGCCAAATGCTTTTTTGCTTTAATTAGCAATATCAATAAAAAAAAAAATGCATTGAAACCTACTATTTTAGAGGATTTTGAAATAGGATGCGCAAATCGTGCACGAAGTTCAAAATTCCTGCGCAGAAAAAAATGTTGGAAACTTGGTTCTGTTTTCGTCGCGATTCTCGTTATCGCGAGAACGTGTTTACATTTTTAGAATGGTTCTACCGTTCTCGTGAACGACTCGTGACGGGAACAGAACATGCCATTCATGCAAATCGCCATCTCGCCGCGCGCGCATTCTGATTTGCATATAGTGAGGGCGCTGCCGTCAACGGTTGTGTTCCGGAGCGTACCCATCACAGTGTATATATGATAGGACACATTCTCAGTTATTCAGAGACTTTACAGACCTTGACTGACCATGTAGTAGACGTGGGAGACTTTTCAGAGTTTAAGATCTTGTAGTTATGCAGACTTAAGACTCGACGTATAGTCAGATCGATCAGACGGTGATCGACGGTGAAAGACCTTGTATGGAAGGCAGACCTTGATCGGTAGAGAGTAGTCTAACTTCTAAAGCCATGACGTGTGACCTGATGATGGTGGCTTCATTAACGTGCACGGCATGTGTGGTACAGTAGCTGTTTTTTCTACTTACCGATGTTATAGTAACTGAGAGTGTGTGCCTAGTCATAAAAACTGTTTAAAACCTTTTTCATGAGCTTGCTAGCTCATTGTATATAATTTTGCTTTGCAACGAATGTTACAGTGTTTTATTTTGTAACTTCATCTGATGCAATGGATCTCACAACAAATAAATTGTGTTTGTGTTTAACGAGCTTTCTTTCTTGAGAAAACACATCACTACTGCGTATCATCTGCTACAAAAAATTTTCTACCAGCACTTCGGATAGGGATATGACCAACACTGCTAAATCTGCAAATGACTTTCAAATTTTCTAGTCAAGTCACTTAGCTAACACAGCAAATAGCAGCCGACATTTGGTTATGGGCCGTAGTATGTCAAGGCCATAACTTTTATCCGTGATAAAGCAGCAGTGAAGAGTTGTGAATTCCATCGACGGGGGCCGCGACCGGCGCCATTTGCATCAAGCAGAAAGGTAAACAACGCACTCTAGTCACAGTTAAAGACTATGGAGGTGAGCAACGGCATAGAAGCGTTAAACAGGGACAATTACGTCACCTGGCGTAATGAAATTTCGTTTATCCTGAAAGGAGAAGGATGTTACGGCCACATCAACCGTACTGCATTACCAGTCGACGAATCTACGTCACGCCGCGAGCGAGAGGAGTACATGCGCAGCAGCGACCGCGCACTTTCCATCCTGTTTCGAAATATCTCGGCGGAGTACAGAGAACTGCTCGACATCGACGACAGCCCGGCGGATGCGTGGGAGAAGTTGGAGGCGCATTTTGAGGCCCCAACGCGCGCTAATTTAGTTCATCTGTTGGACGAGTTTTTCAGTCTACGCCCGGAAATCGAGGAGCCCATCGACATATTCTGTACGAGGATAAGGAAAGCTGTCACCAAGCTCAAGAACGTGAATCACCCCGTGGAGGATGTGTACGTGGCATTCCAAGCCATCCGGTATCTCCCAGCCCAGTACCAGAGTATCATCCAAATCATTTATCGCTGGAGCGATACTGATTTTAAATTGGATAAAATTCAGAAAGAACTGTCTTTGGAGGAGGGCAGGATTAGACAGTTGAGGAAGGATCATGACAATAATAATGTAAGTTCCAATTCATCTGTATATTTTTCAAATGTTAACGCTAAATGTAAAAATGTCACCAAAGTTAAAAAGTCTATTAAGGTCATAGGACCATGTTTTATGTGTAATAAAAATGGTCATGTAAAGGCACAATGCCCAAAATTGAAAAAGATGACTAGCTCTAGTATTATTGAAGTATTTTCAAATATAAATGTAGAAGCTAATATTGTTGATAATCCTGACAATAGGCTCAGCTGGGTGATTGACACCGCTGCTACGCGACACTTTTGTAATGATGTTAAAATGTTTTCAAAATTTGATAAATGTAAGGATACATCTATGTCGCTAGCAGTGGGTGATATGGAAAGCCCAGTTGAGGCTATTGGAACGGTGAACATGTATGTTAAATTTAAAGATCATACAAATAATATTGTGCTACAAAATGTTATGTATTCACCAAAATTACGGCGTAACTTGTTGGCCGCATCTGTATTAGAAGAGCAGGGCTATTCTTTTAGTGCAGCCAAAGGTATTCTATGGTTTAAGACTCCTGAGGGAGAAAATTTCTTTTACGCTAAACGTAAAGAAGGATTGTATTTCTTAAAACCACAGTACTCAACTAAAAGTTTAAATAGTAGTGTTGAGGGCCGTAAAGGAGATCAGGATAGGGACAAAAATTCTAAACAGGTTAGAAAAACCCCTGCAACAAATAGTCAAAGTCAAAACAAAATTAGGCCTAACTTGAATAAAACGAAAAACAAATCTGATTTAAAATCAAAGTCAAATAAAATTAGTGGTTCAACAGTTGAAATTCTGAACAAAACTGAATTATGGCATAGAAGATATGGCCATATTAACTCAGACTACTTGCACCAAACAAGTAAAGTTTCCGCGGCAAACGGACTCCCAAAATTAAAATATGCAAAAGTAAATTGCATTTATTGCAAACTTGCAAAATCTAAAAGAGTTTCGTACAAACCAATAGGCAGGATTAGATCTACAGAACCTTTGCAATTACTGCACATGGACGTTTGTGGTCCAATGCCTGTAGCTTCATTGGGGGGAAACAAATACTTCTTGACTATTACAGACGATTTTAGCCGCAAGGTGTTTGTTTTTATTTTAAAACAAAAATCAGATGTGTTCAAAGTTTTTCAGGATTTTCAAGCTTGTCAGGAGAGACAATTAGGCAAAAAGATTTTGTGCATCCGTACTGATAACGGCATGGAATTTTGTCACGGTCAATTTAAAGCTTTTTTGAAAAAGTTAGGGATTAAGCATGAACGATCTAACACTTATACACCCGAACAAAACGGGGTATCTGAAAGATTCAACCTGACAGCGTTAGATTGTGTCAAGGCAATGCTTAATCAAAGCAAAGTTGGTGACAAAATGTGGGCAGAGGCAATCCTATGTTTTACTTATACAAAGAACAGGATTTGCCATAAATTTAAAGTTAAAACTCCACACGAATTGTACTATGGGAGGAAGCCTGCTGTATCCCATCTCAGAGTTTTTGGATGTAAGGCTTATGCTGGTATAGCAAAACAGCTTAGGAAGAAGCTAGACCTAAGAGCTCAACTGGGAGTTATGGTAGGATATGCGGAAAATACCAGGGGCTATAGAATTCTTCTTGTGAAAGAAGGAAAAATATTAGAAATAAGCAATGTCCGTTTTGAGGAGATGGAAGCAGCGGAAGGCGTCCTGGACCCCATTCGACCTAGAAACTTCACCCAAAAGAAATCGGGTTTTACTCGAACATCAGATTCAGGATCGGGATGTTTGGATAGTGAGTCAGAGGAAGAAGCAGGTGAGAGCCATGACACTAGTCATACTAGTGAGGAAGAGGACTCTCCTGCTGATTCCGATCTGACCCCCTGTTCAAACATAGATTGGGAAAGGAAAGCTGTACCCAGGCCTGATGGAACTCGAACTGATGTTTACTACTCAGTGAGGGGTGATAAACATAGGCTGAGAAGTCATAATGATGTTAAAAAATTCTGTGCTAAGGCTAACATACATTATGACCAAAATTTGTTTAACTTCAGAGAAAAGAGGGATATCAAATCCAGGCCAGAGGCAAGCAACATAGAAATAATAGGTGATATTGATCATGTAGTTTCTTTGCTAAAGGGAGAATTTGATATCAAATCTCTAGGGAAGGTCCAAAAACTGTTAGGTGTGGAATTTGCTGAAATCAATAACAAAATTTTTATACATCATAGGCAGTACATTAATAAGATTTGCCAAATGTTTGAGGAATTTTTAGCATTAAATTTTTGTAATCAAATTTCCAAAAACAAAAATGATTAAATTTGTAACTTCTAAATTTTTTTTTCTTTCTTTTACAAAATATGGTTAGGATATCGTATATTTTACTCCTCCCTCTGTGATGCAGATAATTGTATCTAGAGTATATATATGTGTATTGTTTACAATGAACTTTCTAAAATTTTTCACATTACACTGAATGTATATATATATCCATGTTTTCAATTCCCGCATAAGACAGTTATGCTTATGTGTATTATTTTGTGTGTTTACTCCTTGTTATCATACACTTGGCTATGATTCATTGATGACAAACCACTTATTTAAATTTGAATACAACACAGAAAGAAAAAAAAAAAAATCTTTCATTATCTGTGTCATTGCTATTAGTATTAATTATGTATACTGGTCTTGGACAGAGATAATGAACAGCCATAATTGAATTTAATATTTATAGTAAATTTTTAATCTTAAATGTTAAATTTAATAGTTATACATAAAATTTTCTACATAATTGAATTTGATATTTATAGTGAAATTTTTTAATCTTAAATGTTAAATTTAATAGTTATACATGAAATTTTCTACAAATTGAATTTAATATTTATAGTAAATTTTTTTTTATCTTAAATGTTAAATTTAATAATTATACATAAAATTTTCTACATAATTGAATTTGATATTTATAGTAAAATTTTTTAATCTTAAATGTTAAATTTAATAATTATACATAAAATTTTCTACATAATTGAATTTGATATTTAAAGTGAAATTTTTTTTTAATCTTAAATGTTAAATTTAATAGTTATACATGAAATTTTCTACAAATTGAATTTAATATTTATAGTAAATTTTTTTTTATCTTAAATGTTAAATTTAATAATTATACATAAAATTTTCTACATAATTGAATTTGATATTTATAGTAAAATTTTTTAATCTTAAATGTTAAATTTAATAATTATACATAAAATTTTCTACATAATTGAATTTGATATTTATAGTGAAATTTTTTAATCTTAAATGTTAAATTTAATAATTATACATAAAATTTTCTACACAAATTGAATTTGATATTTATAGTAAAATTTTTAATCTTAAATGTTAAATTTAAATTATCATACTTAAATTTCTTGAAACTTAAATTTTGACTTAAATTAAATTTTTTGGAACTTAGTGTTTCAATGATATCTAAATTTTTCTTTCAATGATAAATTTTTTTTTTGCTTAACATGAAAAGTAATATATATACTTTATGTTTTTGCTGGATACTAAAGAACTTGACATTTTTGCTGTTATGTTTTTTTAGAATAATTTCATTGATTGATAGCACGTGCGCCGAGATTTGGGGTTTTGCATGAGGGGGCCGATTGTTGGAAACTTGGTTCTGTTTTCGTCGCGATTCTCGTTATCGCGAGAACGTGTTTACATTTTTAGAATGGTTCTACCGTTCTCGTGAACGACTCGTGACGGGAACAGAACATGCCATTCATGCAAATCGCCATCTCGCCGCGCGCGCATTCTGATTTGCATATAGTGAGGGCGCTGCCGTCAACGGTTGTGTTCCGGAGCGTACCCATCACAGTGTATATATGATAGGACACATTCTCAGTTATTCAGAGACTTTACAGACCTTGACTGACCATGTAGTAGACGTGGGAGACTTTTCAGAGTTTAAGATCTTGTAGTTATGCAGACTTAAGACTCGACGTATAGTCAGATCGATCAGACGGTGATCGACGGTGAAAGACCTTGTATGGAAGGCAGACCTTGATCGGTAGAGAGTAGTCTAACTTCTAAAGCCATGACGTGTGACCTGATGATGGTGGCTTCATTAACGTGCACGGCATGTGTGGTACAGTAGCTGTTTTTTCTACTTACCGATGTTATAGTAACTGAGAGTGTGTGCCTAGTCATAAAAACTGTTTAAAACCTTTTTCATGAGCTTGCTAGCTCATTGTATATAATTTTGCTTTGCAACGAATGTTACAGTGTTTTATTTTGTAACTTCATCTGATGCAATGGATCTCACAACAAATAAATTGTGTTTGTGTTTAACGAGCTTTCTTTCTTGAGAAAACACATCACTACTGCGTATCATCTGCTACAAAAAATTTTCTACCAGCACTTCGGATAGGGATATGACCAACACTGCTAAATCTGCAAATGACTTTCAAATTTTCTAGTCAAGTCACTTAGCTAACACAGCAAATAGCAGCCGACAAAAAATGCCGCGCGCACTCGCAGCCGCTGATTCTTCTTAAATTTCGAAAACGAACGCGATTTTCTGGAAAACATCCGAAGTAGAACTGTTTTTCCTAAAAATTTCCTAAGCGGCTGCATCCGGCCGTCACCCCCGATAGTAGCTCTCAGAGGTGACGATCCGGCACGGGCGATACCGTCACATTGACGGCGAGACGCGTCATTCCATTCTTCACTAGTTTCGGATAAGTCCCTGACTTGTCCGTAACTAACTCCTGTATAGTATAATACAGGAGTTAGTTACGGACAAGTCGCGGCAAGGTGCATTTTTAATGGCGTTTCATTTTTTTCTCGGTGTATAGGGCAGAGCACACTAGGCACAAAGGTTTCGATTTTTCCGAATGTGTTACATTTTTTTTTCTGCGCTTTGCTCCGAGACTTTGATTTTCGGTAAAAGCATTCCAACTTTTTCATTAGAAATATCGCGAAAGAAATCCTACGCTCTTCAAACGCGATGTGCCACGCAGAATTCACACTATTTTGCGCAATTTAATAAACATTTATTGGAAAAGATGAAAAAAGAGAGAGTCATCAGCTCATTTACGAGATGATAGAAAGTACCTTAAGTAAGGAATTTCCGAAATTAATGAGAGTTAACTTTTGCCGAAATGCAGAGAAAAGTATAGCAACTATAAAATGTCATTCAGGGCCTTCTGATTGATCTCTTTAAATACTTAAACTAAGCAATAAACTTGCCATTTTCTCGGGAAAATCTTTTTTTTTTTTTTTCATCTCTGTGGAAATATACTCATCTTCAATATTTTAAAAAATGTTGATGGAATTCCAAGATCAAAATCATTTTCAATTAAATCCTATTATTTGGATGAAAATGGCTATTTTGGACCGAAAATTGACTCTAGCAAAAAGTTTCATTGCAGTATATTCATGGGTTTACGTGTTTCTTTTATTAATTAGTAATTTATAGAAGACAGTTTAGCAATATCGCGAATTAAACACGATCGCCGGTGTATTTCGTTTTATTTTTAAATATTTTCCATTTTTTCAATCTGCTTCCATCCACTAATATTTTTATATTTTTTGTACTTTTTATGCTGGGATATTATCTTTTAAACATATTATTGGTGAAAATGAGATATATGTTTAGGATAACGAAATTAAAATTTTTTTATTTATGCAGGCATTTAGAATTATAAGGCTTATTAGAAACATTTGAAGACATACATTACATTTGAAGAGCATAAATTAGAATTTGATATATTTGCACCCATAGTTGAATAATCTCATTTCAATTAAAAATTAACATCCTTCTCATCTTAATTTTATTAAAAGTACTTTAAAATATTTTGAAACATATGAACAAAAGTGCTTCTACCAAAATATTAGATGAATATGGTGAGGGCCCACTTTAGTTGAAATGTTAAGAAAAAAAAAAGACTTCTAATAACTACCCTGAATAATCAACTTTTTCAGACATTTTTTTCTTTCAAAATTTTTCTTAATCACTAAATTTGATACTATAATTACATGTAATTTGCATTTTAGTTAACCCATATAGGTTGTAAAAAAGCTTTTTTTAATACATTTATGTTTTTAAAATGAATTATAATTTTCTATAACGACATTTGAGACCATTCCAGTAAGTTTTAGAAAAAGTGTTCCGAATTACGGAAAAACCCCTTATCCAGAATGCCTGAAGTCCCAAACATTCCGGATAATAGATCCTATACTGTATATGTAAACAATAAATGGTTTGCTTTTCATTTCTAATTTTGAAATGCAATTGATACAGTCAAGTAAAAATAAATTACGATTGCAGGTCTTTTCTAACTTTAAAAATTATGGAACATTGGTTTATTCCTATTGCTGGATCATTCTAATCAATCAGTGTTGGACAGTTTGTGCCAGTTTCAAAATGTTGCTCCAAACTGCTACAAATAATGAAAATTTTCAACTTTTGTGCCAAAACGGTGAAATTGCAAGTTTTCTGGAATTCTTCGCTAAATGACATCAATGTCAGCTAGAGATGCCAATTACTGCAGATTCTCTTTAATTTCTACAGGAAACATCCTCAAACTACAGTGTCGCAATTTTCATAGTTTCCTACATTAAAATTGCCTTCTGCCAAGACCAATGTCAATTTATGACCGCTTACATGGTAATGTCAGTCAAATCAACGTGACACCGGGGATTTATGGTCATGTAAAATGTAAACCAAGATCACTTTTTTGTAAGTAATAAATATAGCTTCTTAAAAAGATGTAAAATTTGACATAAATCACTAAACTGTGAAGTTTTTTAATTATTTTCTTATAAACAGTGCAATTGTGCAGTTTAGTTTATGTTCTCGTGAATCGCCCAATGGCTATTAGTATCCTTTTCCATCCATCTCCATTTTCTAAATATTGCATATTAGATTGACTAATTTAGCATATTTTTATATTCTGGTTAATTTTTTAATTATGTTTGCATAAATTATATTATTGCGCTATTTAGTTTGTTTTCTTGAAGCATCGAGAATCCATGCATATCTTTTTCCATCTCTCTCCATTTTCTAAATATTGCATATTAAATTGACAGCTTATTTCAATATTCTGGTAAATTGACTAAACTAGCTTGTTTCAATAGTCTAGTAAATTGACTAAAAACCAGCTTATTTCAATATTCTGGTAAATCGACTAAACTAGCTTATTTCAATATTCTGATAAATTGACTAAACTAGCTTATTTCAACATTAAGGTTCATTTCGCATAAACAGTGTTATTATACAATTCAGTTTATGGTTTCAAGAATCGCTGAAAGGCTATTAGTATCTTTTTCCATCCATCTCTATCTTCTAAATATTTTATATTATATTGACTAAACTAGCATGTTTTCATATGCTGGTTAATTTTGTAATTATTTTTGCATAAAATGTATGATTATGCAATTCAGTTTATGTTCTTGTGAACCACCAAGAGTCCATTACTATCTTTTCCTATCCATCTCCATCTTCTAAATATTTCATATTAGATTGATTAAACTAGCTTATTTTTACCTTCTGGTTAATTATTAAGGTTGATTTTTTAATTACTTTTGTATAAACAGTACTATTGCAAATCGGTTTATGTTGTTGTGAAGTGCCAAGTGTCCATTAATACAGTAGAACCTCGATTATCCGATGTAATTGGGACCGAACCTACATCGGATAATCGAAATTTCCGGATAATAGAGAATTTTTCAATAATCGTCTAGTTTAATATGTAATATCGTCATCGAACTGCTATTATGACTATTTAAACTGCTAAATAAATATCTAAATTCAAATTACAGTACAGTATAGTAGTACATGAAAATTTATTTTGAAACAAAAACTTGTACAATGATTTAAATGGAAGCTTCATCTGGCGTAAATTGGTCATCCTTTGTCGTGCAGCTCTGTCACGAAGTTTTTTTACAAGCATTAGTTCAGAGGAATCACACTGTTCTTGTTGTTCCAACCAAGCAAGGCTTTTTGAAAAACACTCAAAAGCATCATTGTTACTAATCTTTACTTGGGAATCATTCTCGCCTTCATCATCATCTTCTTCATCTTCTTTTGGAGAATGTCAGACTTCTCTTTCGTAATGTACAAGTCGACGATACATCACGATTTCCCGATGTTTATAGCCAGCCCTAAATGCCGATCTTGGGAATGATGATTCCGGTTTTGGGATTTTTTTAGCACATGTGCGATATCCCAGTGTCATCATCAGCAGTATATCGTAATATCCCAATACCAAACATCCGCACATCTCTAGCACCGATCTTGAGACCAATAATTCCGGTTTGGGGATTTTCTTAGCGCTACCGCCGATTATAACGATTCTGATAATTCTGCGCGATTTTTCATTGCATACATGCACAAAAATATCCGGTGTTGTCATCACCAGTATATCGCGATTTTCCTGTATCACACCACTGACTTTGCTTTTCGATGTTGTGGCACCAAAGAATCTTATACTAATTAATAATCATTGAATCTTTTCAGATACTTCGCTTTTTGATTGTCGATATTTTCTCGGGATGCGGATAATACATATAATCTGTGGATTATCTTTTCTTGAAATTTTGTAATTAACAAAGTGCGAATCATCTCTCAATTTTTATCGCATTCACTATGTTTTAATGTAAAAATAACTTGATGTTCTGTTTTCACAATTTATTCTAAAATTGGCAAAAACTGCAACAATCAAATTCATCTTGATCACCCAAGAAACTTTCTTTAGCGGCTTCCAACTTTAATAGTCTGCATTCCAAGCTCTTTCATGTTTTATTTTGATTGCGAAAGGGTGTAAATTATTGACTACAATGTTTTTAATAGATGTGACAGGGGAGATTGCTCTTCCGTGTGTTAATGACATTAGTTAACTTTAATGGTTGTTTATAGGAAAAGGAGTAAGGGGATGGGGCAGGGAATGGGATAGTTTATGAATGCGTAGATGAGTGGGAAACACAATATTTGGTGGACTCCGTGGGAAATAGCTTGTCATATCTAGATTTTTTTTCAGTAAGGTAAGCTTTATAATTGATTTTTTTCCCGTAAGTTATATGGATTTATTTGGTTAGTAATAAGTTTATTTTTATTCCAGTTTCTATTTTTCTTTTGTTTGATTAACCGCCAATTGGAATCAGATTTTTAGTATTAAAAATAAATATTTGGAACTGAAAGGGTTAATAAACATTGTTCGTACAGTCCTTAAACATATTCAGAACTTATTTCCATAAAATATGGGAATTTATGGGAACTGCAATATTTCGTGTTGATCAGTATGAGGGAACTGCTGAAATACGGAGGTTACCCCATAAATTTGTATATTATTGGGTTTGAAATGCTCAAATTTCGCAATTCAGTTCCGTGCATTACAATGAGTCCAAAAGTATCAGTTTGCATCTATTTTCGTCTTCTAAACATCCCATATCAGAGCAATATACCTTTATTTTTATAGTGCAACTAAAAATTAGCAAATATTTTACTAAACCAAATTATTCCTTGCATAAATTGTATGTTTGTGCCATTCAGTTTTTTATTCACTTGCATCATCGAACCATTCAGTTTTTAGTTACGTGCGCTGTTCATGTGATTAACATCATGATATATTGAGATATTGTGATGTTAGACTGCCGATATATCACAATGTTGAAATTGCCACATCGCCCAAGCCTAACCCCAACATAGTGCAACTGCCTGGTCATGAGACTTTAATGTTTGACAAAATAAAAGGAAAATTGTATTCATCTAATGGAATTACAGATGAGATCACCTCATGAATCAGCTGAATAGGAAAGTTAATATTGAGAGGTCTTCCCAATTAAAAAATTCAGAACATGAATATTTAAATCATTTAGTTAGAGAGACTTGTTTCCTGCTCTATCTTCAAATTCCTGTTTTAAACAGTGCAATTAATGCAAACTTTGTTTTTAGATTGAATTGTAGGAGCCATAAAGTTAGCATGTTTAAATAAAATTTCAAATGTTATCTTTTTTAAATAAAATTGTAATTGTTAACACTTTTAAATAAAATCATTAAAACGTGAATTTCAATTCTTCAATCGAATTGCGAATTCAAGCTCTTTGCATAAAAACAATGATATTCAGCATTTTTTTTTTTTTATGAAAATCGTGAAATATAGCACTTTCATATAGAATTGCAAATTTTATCACCTTTTTATAAAAATCGTGAATTTTAGCACTTTTAAAGAAAATTATGAATTTTAGCATTTTTAAATAATAGTGCTCTTAAATAAAATCAAATATTTTATTGTTAAGTAGAATTATGATTTTTAGTGCATATAGACTCACGAACTTTAGTGCTTTTTAAATAAAATTGCACGATTAGATACTTTTTCTTAAAAATTACAAATTTTAGCTCTTTTTATGAAATGGCAAATTTTGGTACTGTAAGAAAATCTTATATTTTTGCACTTTTAAATAAAGGTGTGAATTTGCAATTTTAAATCAAATTGCATATTAAGCACTTTTCATAAAACTATTAAATTTTAGCACTTTCAAATTGCAGATTTTAGCATTTTTTAATAAAAATTACAAAATTTAGCTTGTTTAAATAAAAATCAGAATTCAGTTTTTAAAAAGTAAAATTTAGTTTTTAAGCAAATCAGCAAATTTTAGTACTTTTAAATAAATCACATACTTTAATGCTTTTTAATAAAATTGCATATCTTTTTGAGCAGTTTTATAAAGTTTGCAAATTTTAACGTTTTTAACTAATATTGCGAATTTTGCTCTTTACATTTAAAAAGTTCGATTTTAAGCACTCATGTATAAAATCATGAATTTTGCACATTTTCTTAAAAATTGCAAATTTTAGCACTCATAAACAAAATAGTGAATTAAATGCTTTTAAATAAAATCGCGAATATTAATGTTCTCAAATAAAATTGTGAATTTTGCACTATTTCATAAAAATTAAAAATTTTTGTGCTTTTTTCTAAAAATCAGCAACTTTGATGCCCTTTCTTTGAAGTTGCAAATTAATACAGTTTTCTTTATATATTTTTAAATTTTAGTTATAAATATTGTGATTTTTTGTGATTCTTTGTAAAAATTGCTAGAAGCATTTTTAAAGCATATTTTGAAATTTTAAACATTGAATCATGTTTTTATAAAAATGTGCATTGTACCCAAATAAAACATTTGTTAGAGGGAGATTTCAAAATGATATTATTATTTAAATTCATGTAAAATTTATAGACAAGTGCATTAAAGCATAAAATAGCTACTTTTAAAGATAGTGAAATGAAATTCCCAATCTAGCAGGATCCTTGGATTGAAATATTAATCTCCAAATCCTGGGAGTATAAAAAAAAGATGTTCAAGATTGCAACGCCTAATTTGAAACTCAGGGAGAATTTAAATACAAATCATACAAATTTTTGTACCTAAATTTTGCAGTTGTATAAAACTCAAGGAAAATATCTTATTTAAATTATCCAACATTTGGAATAAACAAAGTTTACCTTATAAATACACCTACTATTACACTTTTATAATTTGCGCAGCAATTCATTCAGTTGTTGTCATGGATATCAATTTATAAATGTTTTAATAAACATAAGATGATTATTTCATGTAAGTACGACTATATATGTTATTTATTTCTCTATTAAGCAATTTTAGTATTTTCCATTTTTACATTGAAAAGTGCCAAATTTTGCAATAAAATGGGCACTGTAGGAGGCAATTTTGACAACTATTTTCAGCTTATGAGGCAACTAAAGCAACTATTTCGTATATGACCTTCCAGTGGCGGCACTGCTTTTGCATCATGTGGCTTATCAACTAATTCCCATATACTATTTCTTTCCTTCATCATTTTCAATTCATATTCTATAGATTCATTCCAATTTTGTTCAAAACTCAGGGAATTTTAGTTTTCATTTGGAGTATGAACCATGCATTATCTACTATTCTATGTTAACTATTTCATAAAAAGTGTTGTTGTTGAGACCCAGACCGTCCGACCTACCAGAAAGGTGTAAGGTAACCGTTTGGATAGCCGGGAAAGTGCCACCCAATTTAGACCGGAACCCAGTGGGGGAGGCATCCACAGGGACCGTACCTTCCTTCCCCTACCACCAACCTTTCGGAAGGACTTATTGACCCACATGTTTAACATGATCGTATTCCTCATGAACATGGCGACAGTTGTGGCAGCTTGCAAATCCAGCGCGCAAACCATCGGGCTACCGTGCTCGAAATGTGCCAACAGCATGCAGTGTTCCCAGGTGGTCACCCACCCAAGTACTAACTGTGCCCAATGCTGCTTGACTTCGGTGATCTAACGAGAACCGGTGTTTTCAGCATGGTAGGGCCGTTGGCATTTCATAAAAAAAGGTGTAAAACCAGTCCATGGATGCTGTTATCGTCAATGGAAATACAATCCTATTGATAGTATATTGAAAAAATTTATTAAGTATTTATTGATGGAATTGTTAATAAACATGTTTTTAACTAAAAAATAATTTCCATATTAATATGCTCTGTGAAATTTTTATGCTTTAATCTCTTACTTTTATACATTTTAGAAGTTATTTTGCAATTTCTTATTTAAGTTTTGCTTTTTTATTTTAAGGAAAGCTAGTCTAAATCTCATTAGGAAAATGATTCATTATATAAGTCCAAATTTACTGAATGATTTCTCAAATACTGACGTCGGTGCTAAAAATTTTGCTACACTTTTAACAGAAGTTATATCAAGTGTGTTAGACAGTGAAGTAAGTATTTTAAAGTTTGCATGCCATTCAATATGTAAAATATATGCTGTAATATAACTCCTAAGTTGCTTAAATCAGGGTTGCCTTTGGAGTGCAAAAATCTTGCACAGTAATATTTGTTGTGCACAGGGTTTGAAATAGAGCTTGGAATTTAGGGAAAAAGGAACTCCTAAATAGAAAACTTTGAGGGGATTTTGAAAGACTTAAGTAAATTTAAAAATCCAGGATTTTTATTAGTAAAATATAAAATAAGGGTATTTTTAGTTTTACTTTATATTACAATATTACAACACAAGAAGCATATAAGATTGACATTTAGTATCTTCTAACAATGTTATTATATTAAATACTTTAAATGCCTTGGTTTGAAAGTGATCAATTTCATTTTTAAAATAAATTGAAAACTTCTTTTCAGGGATGAAAATAGGAAACATTAAAAAAGAGGAATATATATATATATATATATATCCAAATATATAAATGTATCGACATCTCTTTAAACAGCTTAAAATATACCCTAAGGCGCAATGCAGCCCTTCCAAGTACATTTATGTGAGGCAATTGCAAGGGGAGTAAATGAGGCAATTGCAAGGGGTTACCCTTTGAGTTTTCTTTAGCAACATCATCAGAAAATTTTACAACATAACCGTAACGGAAAGTTACAGTTTATATCTAAATAAAAGAACACTTGCTGTTTAACCAGATGGAGATATACAACTACCAGGGACGTATCGGTTGCAAAGTTAAAGGGTGTTTAGTTTTGGCTTTGTGGAAGTTGTTTCTATAACTGTATGAGAGCTAGGATGGTAATGTGAGTGCGAGGTCAGTTCGTATTGTTATCTCTTTGATATTAGATATTATATGTTGTCTTTTGTGTAGTTGCAGGTAACACTGTATCTTGAAATTTCATTTATTGTTGTTGAGTCTGTTTGGGTCTTTCAACTTTTGACTTTGCATTTTTCATATGGATTTTTAAATTTTGTGTACTTGGTTTTCAACAGTGTATCCGCTTCCGGGAGTGTTGTCATGACGTTAAGCTGGCTTAACCGGGAAGTGGGGGTCACAATCCCCCCCCGGCGAATTTTTGATACATTGTCGTTCTTTCTTCTATTTATGTTATATATATATATATATATATATATATATATATATATATACACATATATATATATATATATATATATGTGCAGTTATTTTGTAATTAATTTAATTTTATATGGTTCATGCACGCTGTGAAACCCAGGAGCTTAAACATGGATTAAGCTTCATGTGTGCTGTTTGTGTTTTAGCTAGATGGAATTTTTTTTTTCTTTGTGGTTCTCTTGGCTCCCTTGTGATTTGGGGCTGTAGCTCCTTAAAGTGTTAATTTTCTGAAGTATTGCATGTCTGGGTATCATAGTTTTTGTGTTTGGTGTTTTAATTTTTTTTTTGTTTGTTCGATCAAGTTTGTCTTTTCATTTAGATTTTTTTTTGTGTGTGTATCAGTATTCTCGGCTGAGAGTGCATCTTTTGTTAGGAGTTGGTTTTGAACACTTTACAACACAGTTGAAAAGTGTTTATGACTTTGTTAATTCTGTCTGTCTGTCTGTCCGTTAGCACGATAACTGCCGTAAAAATGACTTAATCAAAATGAAATTTTAGTATGTTGTTCAGACGGTCTGTTGGACCTATGGGAATATAAATGAATAATATCACTCAATTAGTTTTGGATTGAACCCGGGTTGAAAAAATGAAATACATTGAACCCTATGGGACCTAATTTTTCAAACATTTTTTAAGCGGATTTAAAATTCCCGAATTGCTTAGAAAATTTTAGGTAATATTCAAATTGTTCCATAAAATATATAAAAAAATTCAGCGAAATATATTCAGTAGTTTTTTAAATAAAAATTAAAATAATAATTACACCTCTTATATGAAGTGATCACGTGACCATGACATGAAAAGATCATGTGACCCACTTCAAAATGATATATGGCATCCATCTTGTCTCAAAATCGTGATTTTTAAAGTTCTTTTTAATTCATATTGAGTGTTGTATCTTTCCTAAAACCACTTTATTTTTGCTTAAATTCTGTGCATCTACATACTGAAACAACACAACAATATATTTGAGTTTAAATGATCATCCAAATTTGATTATTTCTACAATGAAACCTATTTTTCACGTATGTAAAATATAAACAGCAAAATATGCAGAATGAGTTGTATTAGAATTGCTGTATTTCTTTAACACAATATAATTTAGTTCATGGAGTCTGCATTTCTGATATGAATGAAATATTCACTGATTTTACAGAGAGATGGACAATTTTTTTCGATAAAGTTTTAAGCATAAAGTTTAATTACTTGTAGCTCCATGGTCTTAATTTTTAAATAAAATAAATTATTATACTAGTGTGATGAATGAAATGAATGAGAAATTGTTTATAAATGAAATGCTGCTTTTATAGAGAGAGCCAGGCGTGTTATTTTTCTATGACGTCATTTGAATGAATTTCAGTTGTGTTCTATGAAGTTTTCAAATATAATAAATTATCATAGTATTATGATAATTCTAAAATTATGACCAAGGAATGTATCGCATTTTAGATATGTTTAAGCCAGGCAATTTATATTTCAATGCCATCATTTAAATGAAGTTCATTTTTTTCGACGAAGGTTTAAGTTTTCAAATATAATAAATTAATGTAGTATTGTGATAAGTTTTAAAATATTACCGAGGAATGTATTGCATTTTAGAGATGTTTAAGTAAAATTGCATTGAAGTTGGAAAGTGTTTCATAATCAATGCTTTAAGCATGATTGATCTTTCTTGTTATGAATAGCGGAATTTATTTAAAATTTAAAAATCAATCCTGTGAAAAAAGCACTTAAATTTTTACATGAATCTTGAACCATTTTATTATTTTAATGATATTTCAAAATATCAGTTTATGTAAAATATATATAGGTAGTAGTTAATTTACAGACTACCGTTGACAAACTTTTAAAAATGCCATCATTTCGGTAAAAATTCTTTCTCTCGATCTGAAAGTGCATGGTTGCCAGAAGAACGTGATGATACAAAATGCTTACAATAATAAAACACAAATCAGAGATATACAAGTTATTAATTGCAAAACAAATGCAAGTTATCAATTGCATATCAAAATTGCTTCATTTCAATAATACCACACGGTCATGGAAAAGCTTAAAATTTCAAAAATATTTTGTTTACGCTTTCTTAATTAATAAGACAAATACTTTTGTTTATTTTTCAGTAATTATAATTTTAAAAATCCTTTATTTTCTTTATTTTTAATTTAAAAAATATTTTGTTGATTTTTCGATATTTTAAAATTTAAAAAGCATTGTCTTTTTTATAATAGTACAAACTTCAAAATGTTTTCGTTTACTTGCAATATTTAACGTTTAAAAATTCTTTTTTATTAACACTTTACAACAAAGTTGAAAAGTGTTTATGACATTGTTAATTCTGTCTGTCTGTCTGTCTGTCTGTTAGCACGATAACTGCCGTAAAAATGACTTAATCAAAATGAAATTTTAGTATGTTGTTCAGACGGTCTGTAGGACCTATGGGAATATAAATGAATAATATCACTCAATTAGTTTTGGATTGAACCTGGGTTGAAAAAATGAAAGACATTGAACCCTATGGGACCTAATTTTTCAAACATTTTTTAAGTGGATTTAAAATTCACGAATTGCTTCGAAAATTTTAGGTAATATTCAAATTGTTCCATAAAATATATAAAAAAATTCAGCGAAATATATTCAGTAGTTTTTTAAATAAAAATTAAAATAATAATTACACCTCTTATATGAAGTGATCACGTGACCATGACATGAAAAGATCACGTGACCCACTTCAAAATGATATATGGCATCCATCTTGTCTCAAAATCGTGATTTTTAAAGTTCTTTTTAATTCATATTGAGTGTTGTATCTTTCCTAAAACCACTTTATTTTTGCTTAAATTCTGTGCATCTACATACTGAAACAACGCAATTACGATATATTTGAGTTTAAATGATCATCCAAATTTGATTATTTCTACAACAAAGCCTATTTTTCACGTATGTAAAATGTAAACAGCAAAATATGTGGAATGAGTTTATTAGAATTGCTGTATTTCTTTAACACAAAATTATTTAGCTCATGGAGTCTGCATAGCTGATATGAATGAAATATTCACTGATTTTACAGAGAGATGGACAATTTTTTTCGATAAAGTTTTAAGCATAAAGTTTAATTACTTGTAGCTCCATGGTCTTAATTTTTAAATAAAATAAATTATTATACTAGTGTGATGAATGAAATGAATGGGAAATTGTTTATAAATGAAATGCTGCTTTTATAGAGAGAGCCAGGCGTGTTATTTTTCTATGACGTCATTTGAATGAATTTCAGTTGTGTTCGATGAAGTTTTCAAATATAATAAATTATCATAGTATTATGATAATTCTAAAATTATGACCAAGGAATGTATCGCATTTTAGATATGTTTAAGCCAGGCAATTTATATTTCAATGCCATCATTTAAATGAAGTTCATTTTTTTCAACGAAGGTTTAAGTTTTCAAATATAATAAATTAATGTAGTATTGTGATAAGTTTTAAAATATTACCGAGGAATGTATTGCATTTTAGAGATGTTTAAGTAAAATTGCATTGAAGTTGGAAAGTGTTTCATAATCAATGCTTTAAGCATGATTGATCTTTCTTGTTATGAATAGCGGAATTTATTTAAAATTTAAAAATCAATCCTGTGAAAAAAGCACTTAAATTTTTACATGAATCTTGAACCATTTTATTATTTTAATGATATTTCAAAATATCAGTTTATGTAAAATATATATAGGTAGTAGTTAATTTACAGACTACCGTTGACAAACTTTTAAAAATGCCATCATTTCGGTAAAAATTCTTTCTCTCGATCTGAAAGTGCATGGTTGCCAGAAGAACGTGATGATACAAAATGCTTACAATAATAAAACACAAATCAGAGATATACAAGTTATTAATTGCAAAACAAATGCAAGTTATCAATTGCATATCAAAATTGCTTCATTTCAATAATACCACACGGTCATGGAAAAGCTTAAAATTTCAAAAATATTTTGTTTACGCTTTCTTAATTAATAAGACAAATACTTTTGTTTATTTTTCAGTAATTATAATTTTAAAAATCCTTTATTTTCTTTATTTTTAATTTAAAAAATATTTTGTTGATTTTTCGATATTTTAAAATTTAAAAAGCATTGTCTTTTTTATAATAGTACAAACTTCAAAATGTTTTCGTTTACTTGCAATATTTAACGTTTAAAAATTCTTTTTTATTAACACTTTACAACAAAGTTGAAAAGTGTTTATGACATTGTTAATTCTGTCTGTCTGTCTGTCTGTCTGTTAGCACGATAACTGCCGTAAAAATGACTTAATCAAAATGAAATTTTAGTATGTTGTTCAGACGGTCTGTAGGACCTATGGGAATATAAATGAATAATATCACTCAATTAGTTTTGGATTGAACCTGGGTTGAAAAAATGAAAGACATTGAACCCTATGGGACCTAATTTTTCAAACATTTTTTAAGTGGATTTAAAATTCACGAATTGCTTCGAAAATTTTAGGTAATATTCAAATTGTTCCATAAAATATATAAAAAAATTCAGCGAAATATATTCAGTAGTTTTTTAAATAAAAATTAAAATAATAATTACACCTCTTATATGAAGTGATCACGTGACCATGACATGAAAAGATCACGTGACCCACTTCAAAATGATATATGGCATCCATCTTGTCTCAAAATCGTGATTTTTAAAGTTCTTTTTAATTCATATTGAGTGTTGTATCTTTCCTAAAACCACTTTATTTTTGCTTAAATTCTGTGCATCTACATACTGAAACAACGCAATTACGATATATTTGAGTTTAAATGATCATCCAAATTTGATTATTTCTACAACAAAGCCTATTTTTCACGTATGTAAAATGTAAACAGCAAAATATGTGGAATGAGTTTATTAGAATTGCTGTATTTCTTTAACACAAAATTATTTAGCTCATGGAGTCTGCATAGCTGATATGAATGAAATATTCACTGATTTTACAGAGAGATGGACAATTTTTTTCGATAAAGTTTTAAGCATAAAGTTTAATTACTTGTAGCTCCATGGTCTTAATTTTTAAATAAAATAAATTATTATACTAGTGTGATGAATGAAATGAATGGGAAATTGTTTATAAATGAAATGCTGCTTTTATAGAGAGAGCCAGGCGTGTTATTTTTCTATGACGTCATTTGAATGAATTTCAGTTGTGTTCGATGAAGTTTTCAAATATAATAAATTATCATAGTATTATGATAATTCTAAAATTATGACCAAGGAATGTATCGCATTTTAGATATGTTTAAGCCAGGCAATTTATATTTCAATGCCATCATTTAAATGAAGTTCATTTTTTTCAACGAAGGTTTAAGTTTTCAAATATAATAAATTAATGTAGTATTGTGATAAGTTTTAAAATATTACCGAGGAATGTATTGCATTTTAGAGATGTTTAAGTAAAATTGCATTGAAGTTGGAAAGTGTTTCATAATCAATGCTTTAAGCATGATTGATCTTTCTTGTTATGAATAGCGGAATTTATTTAAAATTTAAAAATCAATCCTGTGAAAAAAGCACTTAAATTTTTACATGAATCTTGAACCATTTTATTATTTTAATGATACTTCAAAATATCAGTTTATGTAAAATATATATAGGTAGTAGTTAATTTACAGACTACCGTTGACAAACTTTTAAAAATGCCATCATTTCAGTAAAAATTCTTTCTCTCGATCTGAAAGTGCATGGTTGCCAGAAGAACGTGATTATACAAAATGCTTACAATAATAAAACACAAATCAGAGATATACAAGTTATTAATTGCAAAACAAATGCAAGTTATCAATTGCATATCAAAATTGCTTCATTTCAATAATACCACACGGTCATGGAAAAGCTTAAAATTTTAAAAATATTTTGTTTACGCTTTCTTAATTAATAAGACAAATACTTTTGTTTATTTTTCAGTAATTATAATTTTAGAAATCCTTTATTTTCTTTATTTTTAATTTAAAAAAT
The DNA here is from genome assembly GCA_951213105.1 of Amaurobius ferox. Taxonomy (NCBI): domain Eukaryota; kingdom Metazoa; phylum Arthropoda; class Arachnida; order Araneae; family Amaurobiidae; genus Amaurobius; species Amaurobius ferox. The sequence goes on along the minus strand of OX578133.1, from coordinate 109,721,857 downwards.
AGTTTGTTGATTTTTCGATATTTTAAATTTGAGAAAACTTCGTTTACTTTACCAACATTTAAAATTTAAAAAGCATTGTCTTTTTTACAATAGTACAAACTTCAAAATGTTTTTGTTTACTTGCAATATTTAACGTTTAAAAATTCTTTTTTATTAACACTTTACAACAAAGTTGAAAAGTGTTTACGACTTTGTTCATTCTGTCTGTCTGTCTGTCTGTCCATTAGCTCAATAACTGCCGTAAAAATGACTTAATCAGAATGAAATTTTAGTATGTTGTTCAGACGGTCTGTAGGACCTATGGGAATATAAATGAATAATATTACCCAATTAGTTTTGGATTGAACCCAGGTTGAAAAAAGGAATTACATTGAACCCTATGGGACCTAATTTTTCAAACATTTTTTAAACGGAATTAAAATTCACGAATTGCTTCGAAAATTTTAGGTAATATTCAAATTGTTCCATAAAATATATAAAAAAATTCAGCGAAATATATTCAGTAGTTTTTAAAATAAAAATTAAAATAATAATTACACCTCTTATATGAAGTGATCACGTGACAATGATATGAAAAGATCACGTGACCCACTTCAAAATGATATATGGCATCCATCTTGTCTCAAAATTGGGATTTTTAAAGTTCTTTTTAATTCATATTGAGTGTTGTATCTTTCCTAAAACCACTTTATTTTTGCTTAAATTCTGTGCATCTACATACTGAAACAACACAATTACAATATATTTGAGTTTAAATGATCATCCAAATTTGATTATTTCTACAATGAAACCTATTTTTCACGTATGTAAAATGTAAACAGCAAAATATGCAGAATGAGTTGTATTAGAATTGCTGTATTTCTTTAACACAATATAATTTAGTTCATGGAGTCTGCATTTCTGATATGAATGACATATTCATTGATTTTACAGACAGAAGGACGATTTTTTTCGATGAAGTTTTAAGCATAGAGTTTAATTACTTGTAACTCCATGGTCTTAATTTTTAAATAAAATAAATTATTATAGTATTGTGATGAATGAAATGCTGCTTTTATAGACAGAACCAGGCATGTTATTTTTTCTATGACGTCATTTGAATGAATTTCAGTTGTTTTTGATGAAGTTTTCAAATATAATAAATTATTGTAGTATTATAATAATTTTAAAAATATTACCGAGGAATGTATCGCATTTTAGAGATGTTTAAACCAGGCAATTTATATTTCAATGCCGTTATTTGAATGAAGTTCAATTGTTTTCGATGAAGGTTTAAGTTTTCAAATATATTAAATTAATGTAGTATTGTGATAAGTTTTAAAATATTACCGAGGAATGTATTGCATTTTAGAGATGTTTAAATAAAATTACATTGAAGTTGGAAAATGTTTCATAATCAATGCTTTAAGCATGATTGATTTTTCTTGTTTCTTTTGATGTTGGTCTCTTTTGTGCCTGTTTTGTCTCAACTTTGATTCACTTGCTTTAGTAGTGGATCATGATGGTTAGATGGTCTCTATTTAATGATTGCTTTTGATATACTGTTGCACCTCTTCTTTTTGTTTATATTATTGTGTGGTTGTTGATTCCTTGGACTGATTTTGATGTTTGGTCTGATTTCAGCAGCTCCCTAACTTCTTATTGTGGTTTTCATTTTTCCTTGTGTTTTGTTCTTATTGCTCTGGTTTTGTTCTGTTGTTTGTTTCTAGTCCTTGTTTTGCTTTAATATATACTAAGTTATCAGCTGTTATTATGATGTGTGTCTTTCTTCTAAATGTTTGTTTTAAGTTGTTTTAAGCTGTTGCTCATTTGCTGTAACTTGTGATTAATTGATGCTGATGTGTTTTATTTTGCTATGTAATTTCTTTTGCATTATCACATTCTCATGTTTATTGACTGTGTATGTTTTGCCATGTTTCCCACCCTATGACAGATATTTTGATATTGCCTATGTGCAATGTTATATTTATTAATAAATCTGTGTGTGGGGTATGTGTTGGGCTGTCCTTGTGGTGGTGCCCTTGTCGTCTTGTTGGTTCTGGTTAAATGGGGTCCTGGGCTGCCGGGTGGACATACTGGCCATTCCTATTAGGGATTTCCCATGTGGCGTGTGGTGTCTGCTCGTATGTTGCAGGTCATCTGCAGGTCTCTTGTCTAAGAATGTCTTATAATAAAATTGTAAAGACACATAGAAATTTATTGTTTTATAAGTCATAGTGAAAATATAATGATTTGTTGTTGCAAAAATTATTTACAGACATTACTTTCTTATTTCCATAAAGTTTTTATTTCTAACTTCATATAAATGGGTTTGACTGTATTATTTATTTAATATTGTGGACATGGTATTTTGTTCTATTGTAATTTTCAAACTTGTCTTTTCTGTTATACAGGAGGAAGAAGATGTTTTACTTCAAACTCTTAATATTATCCATGACTTGATGTTAAAGGGACGAGAAATATATTTAGATCATTTTGCACGTTTAGGTGTCTTTACTAAAGTTCTGGCTTTAGCTGGTCCTACTGATAGTGATGATGAGAATAAAAAAATTAAAGAAGATGGGGTAAGAATTATAATCATATTTCTTTCCTAGTCTTAGTACAGTACAACCTCGAAAATCCGGGCATCCAAAATCCGGACATTTTCCAAATTTTCGTTTTTTTTTTTCCCCGGACTGACGAAGTCGCGGATTTAAGAAACAACAGGGTAAGATTATTTATTTTACACATAAGATTATATATTTTACCGTATTTTCCGGTCGACTTTCTGAACCCGGAAATGAAACGAAAGTTTAGATGGACGGCTGTAGATAGATACGCTCGTGGTTGGAGCGTGAATTGCGTTGTTAGCGTTAATCCCTCCTCTCCCTTATTCAAGTCACAACTCCTGATGAATTACTTCACGTAAAATATACATCGTTATTTAAATACGGAATTTTTATTATCAAAATTTCCTTTTCTCATTATTGAAAAAGACATTTTTCTGAAACAATGTAATTTTTAATATTAAACACTCTAAAACGTTATCGTAACATTTTATCACAGATGTTCAATTAAATCTAAAAATCCCGAGAATTCATATTAACGCTCACGAAAATTTATTTTGTTCACTTCGTAGTACGATTTCCATTCTTCAATGTATTCCGTTTTGTCTTCAAAATCTCCTCCCCCTCCCGATATCTGACGATTTTTTCGTTCTCATCGAACGTGTCAGCTTGAAATCGACTGTATATTTTGCCTTTTTTTTTTAGAAAGCCATATTTACATACTATAAATAGCAAATAAATAACTAGATAATATCGTATCGCACAGAACCGAGCAACAAGGTCATTAACGCACAGAGCTCTCAAAGGGGTCGGCTTGGCACCGGTGACAGTCGGCTGTGTTTACGATTAGGAACTAAGCAAATTCCTTTCTTCGCTTTCCCTGCCCTACCACGTCCGGGTGCTGCCGTAACCTAGTAATGACTCATCTTAATTTAGAATAATCATTGAGGGGAGAGATTTTTTTTTTTTTTTTTTTTGAAAAGGTATTTATTTTATCTACTGCGATATTTTTTACATATTTGACTATTACTAATAAAGTTTTTACTTTTTTCAGAGTCATCAGTCTTTTTAAACATGACATTATATAGATGCTAGATAATAAATAAAACTTTTAAGTTCTTATTTTTTGTTTTTCGTTCGTTAATAGCGAAAAGGGTTTAGACACATTTACACCTTTAAATATATCGTTAAAAGTGCTAATCCTCGATCATTATTAAATACTGGCACTGCATTAAATCTTCCGGCGCTTCATTAAATCTCGACAAAACCGATATAACGGAAATTCTGCACTTTGATGATGATGCGCCAATCGTAAATAAATTGAATGATGGTGAAATTCGCGATATGATATTAAATAAAAAAGATCGAAGTAGTGACGTTAAATGTGGAAAAGAAAAAATACCCATTGATAATCTTATGCAAAAAATCGATCATGCAATTAAAGGTCTTGAACAAAGAAGCATTATAACCGAGCAGAAGTAATGTCCATCTACAGGATAAAGAAAACGGTTTTCCCATAAACGAAAATTAATGAAATAACAAATGTTAATTCAAATATTTAAACGAAATGATAAAATGGAATTTTATCATTTCGTTTCGTTCACACATTCTAAATTATTAATGTGTATATTTTTTCTTAGAAATTTCTTTTGCCCTATTTTTTAGATTAAATAATATGTTTTAATTGATTAACTTAACTTTTGCCATTATTTTTACTAAAAATAGTGTTTTATAATGTATTTAGTTAATATCAAATCTGAATTTTATTCAAATTCCATAATCCGGAAAAATCGAAAATCCGGAATCGGCAAAGTCCGGACGAGTCCGGATTTTCGAGGTTGTACTGTATTTATTAAATTTTAGGAAATTCATTTAGGAATGTCCTATACTTATTTTAAAAATTGAATTTTATAAAGTCTAACATTGTACTTTTAACAATATATGCAGTTGCATTTTTCAAAATTTGTTATAAAAGGTCCTATGCATAAAATAATTAGGGTCCATATCAAATCAGTGAGTCTTAAAATTTGACCCCCATTGGATTTGGATAAAATTTAACATGCTGGTAGTACCCCTTACTTTAACTAATGGGGTATTTTTTATATTATACTTTTTAAACTGTGGTGCTTTCAAAACAGAAAAATGGTGACATAACTTACTACCCAATTGCACATAAGTTGGTTTCTAATTAAGGTAAAGTTAATAAATTACATTAAAGTTAAACACACACATACATACATACATACATTTCTTTTACCATTTACACATGTCATAAACCATTGACATTTGCATTTCAACAGAAAGCTTACAAATCATCGCCTCGACAAGTATATTACTTAGAATTTATTGCTCAATTCACTACGAATGGAAAATTCATTTTTGGAAGTCAAAATATTGTGACTGATGCCTTGGCCTGGGTTAAAGAAATAAAAGTATGCACCATCATTGACTATGATGCTATAGCTAAGGTAAACTTGCAAAATGTTTCGAATTTTTTGTATTTAGTACGGATTTTATCTTTGAGTACGAAAATAAGATTTGTATCCTTACAAATTTCTAAGATTTCAGTGGAATTTCTCTGTTTTATCCTTTATTTACCAAAAAAATATCCCTTTTTTTTCATCGCCTCAAAAGCCTCCAGTCCTTACTTTGCGGTGGTCAACCATAAAGAAAAAGAAGGGAAAGTGTTAATTGTTGAGTAAAATACGCAAAAAAAATTCTAAACAGTAATGTTCGCACATGGGAAGACTTCCTTATTCAGCCAAAGCTGTTTGGAAATGCTATTTCCAGCCCTTTTCCTGATCTGCTTTGTGGAAGGGATTTTACAGGTTATTACAGGGTGACCACTGATGACTAAAAGGCAAATTTTTGTTGCTATTTTTCTCCAAGGCGACTATGGTGTCTATTTTAAGCTGAAAAGGGTCAAAAAGCTATTTTTTTTTTTCTGGAAGTGGCTATGTTTTTCTTATCTTGATGTCTAGTTTCAAGAAAAGTTTGAACAAAAACATAATTTTGTTTTCCATTTTCTTTTTTGGTTTGTTCAAAAGTCAAATCTTGAACTCTAATGCTTTTTCATAACAGTCGTGAATTTCAGTATACTATTAAATAATAGCGCTTTTAAATAAAATTACATATTTTAGCTCTTTTAAATAACTTATTTATAGAATTATATATAGAATTTAAGACCAGTTTAAACAAATTGTGAACTTTATAGCTGTTAAATATAAAATAGCAAATTTTAGTGCTTTATCATGAAAATCGTAAATGTTAGCATTTTTAAATAAAATTGCGAATTTTTAGAACTTTTAAATAAGATTTCAAATTTGACAATTTTTAAATAAAATTGCAAATTTTGGCACTTTTACAAACAATAATCAAGATTTAAGCATTTTTTAAAATAAAATTGCAAATGTTAATGCTTTCATATCAAGTCACCAAATCACAAATTCAAGCACTTTGCATAAAAACAGATTCAGTGCTTTTTCATAAAACTTGCAAAATATAACACTTTTATATAAAATCTCAAATTTTAACACTTCAATCAAATTGCAAATTCAAGTACTTTAAAATCAAATCACAAATTTAGGCACTTTTAAATAAAATTATGAATTTTAGTATTTCCCAATAATAGTGCTTTTAAATAAAATTGAGTATTTTAGTATTTCCCAATAATAGTGCTTTTAAATAAAATTGAGTATTTTATCGCTTTTAAGTAAAATTGTGAATTTTACTAGCGTGTGTAAACTCGCAAAATTTAACACTTTTAAATAAAAGTGAAAATTTAGGCACTTTTCATAAAAGTTGCAAATTTTAGCACTTTTTCATAAGATAGCAACTTTTGGCACTTTTAAATAAAATCTCGTATTTTTGCATTTTTAAATGAAAGTGTGAGTTTGCAATTTTAAATCAAATTGAAAATTTGAGTGCTTTTTTACAAATTGCTGATTTTAGCATTTAAAAATATCACCAAATCGGCAAATTAGTTTGTTTAAATAAAATCACGTATATAACTATTTTTAAATAAAATTACGAATTTCATAGTTTTTTTTTTCAATCAAATTTTGCACTTTTAAATAAATCACATACTTTAATGCTTTTTTATAAAATTGCATATCTTTTTGAGCATTTTTACAAAACTTTAGTCTTAAATTTAAATGCAAATGAAATGTTTTAAAGACATTCCAAAAAACATACTATGGCTCTTTTAAGTTGTTGAAAGCTTTTCATTTTCTATTTTATAAACAGAGTAATAACCCAGTAAAAGCATTGCATCACAGCTATATAAATAAAATTGAAAATCTGTCTGTATGTATTTTTGTGTGTTTATCTGTGTATCTCATCGTCACAGAAGAACAGTTGCACTGAATTTCATGAAATTTTATGGGTAGCCTTGAAATAGCCCCACTTAAAATTTTGTTTCGAGTTTCTAGAAGCAAGGGTTGTTGATATATTAATAAAAAACGAATCTCCCATTGAAATAACATTATGCAGACTATATTTTTTCAGCAAAATTATTTGAAGTAATATATATCATGTTGCTTAGCAACTTAATTAAAACTAATATGTTTATACAGCAGATGATTTTTATTAAATCTTTTTGGATTTAAAAAAAAAAGTTTATTAAAATAAAATTTATTGAAATTGCATTTTTGTCTGCATTATTATGACTTTTCGGGTTTAAAGTTTGCCGGAACAATTGATAATTTTAAATTTCTTACATCATCTGTTTTATATTGACAATTTTTTTTTTTAAACTCATTGTGTTTAGCCAATTGTTGAAATAGAATAACATTAGTATGGGCATTTCTTTTAATACCATTTTAGTACTTTCAGTTTGGCATATATTGATGAATTTTCATAATGTTTTCATTTTTGCATATATTGATTAAATTTCATATATTTTGTAAATTTGTTTAGAAGTGGGACCAGGGTGTTTTACTTTTCAAATCTGCCTGAATGTAATTTTGTATAACTAGAACCGTGATTATTATACTGGACTTCTTTTTAAAAGTGTTAAATAAAATATTTTAATAGAATGTTTTGAATAAGAATGTCATTTAGAACAAACACTATAGGAATTTGCACAAAGTTTTGAATGTAAAGTTTTTATATTATATATTCCGTATGAAGAATGGATATTCTGCTAGTATAAAATTAATTTGGATTAACCTATATTAGAACTGTACAAATGATGATGTATGAAACAAATTTTGTGATTGCAAATCTAACATAGCTTAAATTATATATTTGAATCAAATTAAATTTAAAAAAAAAGCATTAAAACTGAACAAATGTTAACACTTGCATTGACTTATGTATTATTATAATATGATATATAAACAGTATTAAAAGATGATATATCATCAGACATATTGTTTACATTGGCCCATGAAACAATTTCAGCTATAAAATGCAGTTTATAAAAGAATTCAGATAGATATATTTGCCTGATGTCGTTTGTGTAGAAGTTTTCACAGTAATGGCTTTCATTGTAACCGATGGCATATTTATTGAGGTTGAATGTTCACATTTCTCAAATATTAGAGGGAAGCTTTAAACTTTCCTTTTATTTCAAAATCTGTATCTGGTTTTTCAAATAGCATGATAATTTCCCTTATGTGTTTTCACAGAATGAAGTATATAAAGATGATAAGATACCTTTTTTATGCAAAAGTTAAAAAACCACTGATCTAAGGGAAACTATCCATACCTTACTGTCAATAGGCTTGTACACATGTTAAATATAAAAAGATAGTTTATAAGATGAAATTACAAAAATTAATGTTTGTTATAGGAGGAAGATTTTTTAATAGAAGATGCTAAAGAAATACTTCTTGGAAAGCCATACCACTGGCGAGACTGGAGTATTGTTCGTGGCCGAGACTGCTTATATTTATGGAGTGATGCTGCTGCATTAGAATTATCAAATGGAAGCAATGGCTGGTTTCGATTTATTCTCGATGGAAAGTTAGCTACTATGTATTCTAGTGGAAGTCCTGAAAATGGATCTGACAGTTCAGGTGCAGTTTATCAACTTATTTATATGTTTTCTTTACAAAAGCATGTTTATGTGTTAAAAATGATATGTATATATATTTCATCTGCAATGCAAATTAAGTATAATTTAGTGTATTTATATAAATATATATACAAACCTATTACTTAAAACTTTTGTATTAACAAATATCTTAATTTTATGTAAATTGATCAAAATATGCTGGGGATAATTTCAAATTCCTATTAATAGTTATTTTTATTAACAGTATATTATTTAAAGGATCTTGATTATCCAGTCTAATGTGTATTGAGAACAACTCTTATACGGCCATATTTGGTTATTGCAGAAAATTATTCATATTCTACACTGTGCAATTTAGCACTATATTTGTGGCAATGTTCTCCTCACCTCTAGGATCTCCCTCATTTCTTCCAATAAGGAAATATATATTGTAAAAAAAAACCCTAAATGCACAATAAACTGTCAAAATCTGTAATTATCTATTTATTTACTTACATAGTGCATATTGGACATTCATCATCGTGATTACAACATCAGACTTTGGTAAAGAACTATCTCAATGTGTTTTATTTTTAAGAAGTTTCTTCTTTGTTTTCTACAATACTTCTTGAGCATCTGAATAACAGTAGATTGAGCAGCACAATCTAGTGATCTGACTGGCTCAAAGCAACCCCCCCCCCCCTTTTTTTTTTAAATTAAGGAAGCATGCAGGCCAAATCGATCCTGATTTCGATATGCTTAGATGCTGACATGCCCGGTGCTAGAATTTTGAACTGTGGCCTTCTTCAGCAATTTCTCATCCTCTCATTTCATATAACCATAATGATATAGCTGACTCTGAATTGATGTCAGGACAGTTTCTTGCCACACATGTGTTAGCTCATTAATAAATATTCTGTAAAATTCTGTAATGAACTTTATGATACAGAATTGATAATGAACTTTAATTGAAATTACAGAATATTTATTAATGAACATGTGTTAGCGCACGCTTTAGGCAGAACACGTGTGTTCTGCCTAAAGCGGAATAAAATTTAGAGGAGACTTTAAAATGATTTTTACTAGGGTTCACCAACATGTGTATAATTAGCAATAGACTATTAGCTAGAAGTTATGTATTCTTTGGAAATAAAATAGAAAAGTTTTGGTTAATGTATGTTTTTATTTTTTGTTTATGGCCTTTTATTTATATGTTTATTTCATATTTGTTCATGTTTTTTAAAAAAAATTATGTTAACACCTATTTCCTTCAATATAATTTTTATTTAAATGCTACTTTTTTTTTTTAAAGATAATGTGTCTAATATATTTTTTAATGTATATTCAGCCCAAAAAAATCCAAACACCATTCATTCCAGCTCCTAGGCTTTTACAGTCAAACCAAACATATCATTAGACTTGGAATAATGCCCACTATAAATAAATACACATCTAATTCGCATAAGATCTCATTTTCATGTTTAGTTACTCATTATTTTTAATAAGTTAAATGATGACACCCATTCTTTTTCATCATGAGATTTCTTATGTCAGAATATGCTAAATAGAAATTGATGGAAAACCATAAATAAGGGAGATACATAAATATCTTATCAATATAGGCTTATAGTGTCCTGAACTCATAAGTTTCAGGGTCATCGTAAATGACATTTTTAACCATCAATATGTTAATATGAAATGGGGTTGTTTGAAGTCACAAAATTTAGTGCCCTTGGGACTGCTAATAAATTTTTCTCACAAAGTTTGGTGAAAATCATTGGCATTAAGGACATACTGTAATCATAAAAGAGTACATTGCATATGAAAGGGGCACATATTTTCAAAAGGATGCAATTATAGATTTTAGCTAAAAATTACATTACATAATGTGGCATATATAAAATGTAATTAGTGATGCAAATAAAAGCATAAAATATTAAAAACCAAAGGGTACATTGTACTATTTGATACTGTTAAAAAATAAAACAAAATAAAAAAAATTAAATAATTAATTAGCAATGCACAACTGCAATAACAATGTTTGATCACTTGTTGAACAAATGTCAAGAGTCCAATTTGTACATTACACTAGTAGCATTACTAGAAAATGTTCTGTTCAGGGGGGACTAAATATTTTGTTAGGGTGGGAATCAAAAATTGTACTGCAAATATTTTCTATCAAAGACTACATGATCTGTAAACTGTATTTAAAAACACCATCTTGACATAGAAGAAATTTTTACATTTTAGAGTGCTATATCGCTTTCAGACATCATAATGTCCATCATCAATGGCAATGTATAGGAATCGCAGATATGAACTTTATACAACCCAAATCATAAATACAAAATTTGCATATGATAAATCGGGTAAACTGATACAAAACTTTATCATAAATTACAAATAAATACATAAATATTCAAGCAAAAATAATTTAATTTGTAAAACATATGCAAAATAAATCAGGCCAACTCAAAAACATAACACTAGAAGCAAAGCACTAGATTTCCAGAAATCATATAAAGGTTTAACATGCATAGAGTTGAGAATGAAACACCAGGCAAAACTAAGGGTTTGAACAGGATCAGGGTTACAAATAGATTCTCGATAAATATAAGCAAAAAGGGATTCAAATAGTAAAATATTAGGGAGTTATTGCAATTAATTAAAAGAAAAGTTTTATCAAATGTAGGAGTAAATTTATCATTAATAATTAATTGTGAGAGAGCAGTGGACAGTTTATTATTTTTAATATCACGAGCATGTTCAGATAAACAAATACTGAGGGTATAATTGTGAAAGAGCAGTGGACAGTTTATTATTTTTGATATCACAAGCATGTTCACAGATATGGTACAATTCTGCAGAAACGCAAATTTCTGCTTATTTAGCAGTGATATCCACCTTCAATGGGATCGATGCAAATCCATAATAAAATTTGTTGTGGGGGTATTTTTGTTAGCAATGTAGCCAGACTGGGACTAGTGAAGTGACGTATTTAATTATTCTAGACAATGATCCTCGATCTTTCCAGGCAGCAGTGCTGTATATTATAGCGCCATGGGAGTAATCGGTGTTCGCAAATGGTGCTTATTCTCACAACATCACGACAGAGAGAGAGAGAGAGAGATTACCAATGATTATCTAATTAATATGGGAGAAACACATTTATATCATGTTATATAAAAGACAATTATTTTTCAAACAGATTAATGAAATGAACGACTGTTTTTTGAATAACAGTATTAAAGTAATGATTTTATATTAGAATTTGATGCATTTGCATTTAAATTTACATATCTTTAAACTTTTAATTAAAAATTAATATTTGTTTCATCTTTAGTTTAAATAAAGATGGAAATCATAATAAGTTTGTTTAAATGAGTTTGGAGAATAATAAAAATTTGAGAAAATATAGATTCAGGATTATTAGAGCATGCAGAAAAAAGCTAAATCCGCTACAATTCTAGCACTTAATAAAAGTAATTAGATAAATTATTCTATTTCATTGGTGTATATGTGTTAAATAAGCTCAATATATGTGAATATCAGTTGCTTTACTATTTAAGGATGAAATGCACCATGTTAGTGGGACCAAAAATCTTAATTTTTTCCCCTCTCGTAATGTGTTCCTATTTTATTTTCTGGTAAATATGTCATAGAAATTGTGCTATGCCTAAAAACATTTATATTGTCCCCTACATATTTGATTTTCTCTTTTTTGAATTTTTCATGTTTTATCCACCGTCAGCCAGCAAAGGAAGCATTGACCACAAGCATGTTGTATAAGCTAAGTGCATGGTGGAGAGCAATTTCTGTAAAAAAATTGTTCGTGTTATGATTTTTGCAAGTGACAAAAGCAGCTAAATTTCTTTAGCATTTTTGCTACAGCATTTTTTAACCCAGCCCTGTGCGGAATACACTTTAAAAAATACTGATTTAGAAAAAAAAATGAATTCTAGCTCATTCATTGATCATCTAAAGTGTTTTTCAAACTTTTTTGGTCACAGAACCATTTTTTATGTACACGAAACCCCGAGATTCCGCAGAAATCTTTGTTGAGACTTAATTTACTATGGTAAAAGAGGATATGTGGCAGTAGCTGACCTCCTGCAAACAAAAAAGAAGCATATAAAGAAAGTGTTTGCTGAAAATGCAAACTATACTTTGCCAAGCAATTTTTTCTATAAATCATCTTCAGCATCATTACTGAATGCTGTCCCACCACAAGTTAATGTTCCCCTTTGTAATATATATAAACTTTGTTTGGACACCTCAATATTTTATCTTTCATTTTCAAAATATAAGAAAAAAATGTCTAAAAGAGAAATATCAAATTGAATTTTGTGTTATTTTACATGTATTAAATATTAGGTAATCGGTACCAGGATCTGGGAAAATTTTTACAGAATATTTATAAATGAACTTTTGGAAAAAAAGTTTTACAATATTTATTAATCTTACCTTTTAATGCAATGAATGGCTGAGTCCGTAATTTGTTGTATTTCCATTAAATATTCTGTAATTTAAAGTCTTGAATTAATTTCAGTCTATACATAGTTTAATTTACCATGTTATGTTTCTACTAGTAGTATGCAACATGTTTGCATACTACAGACTTGTTGCATTTAATGTCTTACAAAGTTCAGCTTTTTCTGGTGCAGGGCTGTACCATGTCTGTGTTCAGATAAACAAATACTGACAGTATATGTCAAGTTTCTTGTGTTGAAGACCCAGACCGTCCGACTCATCCTGAGGACTTGAGCAACTATTTGGATGGCCGGCAAGTTTCTTGTGTGTCAAGATTGAGTTTTTAAATATAGTTTACAGATCTTGTAGTTTTTGATGGAAAATATTTTATATATTTTAGATGTGTATACCATACTTATTAATTGTACTGCAATTTTGAAATTTTTCATCAGAAATTGATGTATGGTCCCCAAAGAGCTCCAAAATGATGCACTTTTGAATATAGGTCTGCATTTCAATAAGTACTGAAAGGAATGAATTAAAATTTTACAGTTTTCTGGCAGTGCCCAATCAATTGTCTCCAAAATTTATCCCCTTTCCAATTAATATTTTTTCAAATGTGATTTTTATAATTAATATTACAAATGAGTTTGAAGATGAAAAATGGTGCACATTTTGTTCAGGTTATTTAGTATCCTAATATAAAATAGTATTTATTTATAGGCATTATTACGATGCATTTTATTTAACTGTTTGGCTCAAGAAGCTGAAATAATGCACATTGTTCAGATTTTTTTGGTCTACTGTACATCTCTTACAAAAGTACTATAAATCAGTGTACAGCCTTCATAGTGGCATCAATTGCTTGTCCTAATTTGATGTCATAGAACAAAACATGTATGCAGGGTGCGTACGCGGCCTGGAAAACCTTGAAAGTCCTTGAATTTCATTATTTTTTTTCAAGGCCTTGAATAGCCTGGAAAATTGGGATTATTTCCAAAAAGGTCTGGAAAATCCTTGAATTTCTCATTTCCAATTCAAAAACCGCAAAATTCCGGTTGTACTAGAATTCCAACGTCACGTATTACGTCACAATTGCAAACCAGTTCTCTTTTCCCCAGCGCTGTCAATCACAGTTGAATTGGTTCCTCCCATTACTTGTTTTCCGCGAATGGTGGCCGTTCGTTTCGTCATTAACACGTGGTTTGCATTTTGAACGGCGCCGGAATATAGTATTCTGTAGTCTGCTCCTTGTGCCGGCGTGTCGCGTTTCCAATTGTGCCAACTTTTTTGGATTTTCCTTAGTTTGTACGGATTTTTACTTCATCTTATGGTTTTACGGACATTACTCCCAAAACGACGAAAAATCCCATGAAATCCATGCATCCCACCATTCAATTCATATTCCCTGCTTTGCTGAGAGTCCAAAATTATCAGTTTACATCCATTTTCTTCTAATGATTTCATATCCGAACAATAGACCTAATTTATTTTTATAGTGCTAGTAAAAATAAAGAAATATTTTACTAAACAAATTATATTTCACTTAAATTATAAGTTTGCACAATTCAGTCTTTTTTTTTAAAGGGGGGGGGGGGGGGACTTTGCTGAAAGTATACAATTGCCTTTTACTGTTACAAACTTTTCATAAATTTTTTCATTTATCTCTGTTGCCTTATTATTGCACATTAACTTGACTAGATTAGCTTATTTTCATATTTTGGTTGATTATAAAGGTTAACTTTTTAATTATTTTCATATAAATAGTACGATCGAGAAATTGAGTTTTTTGTTTTCTTTGTGGCCGTTGCCGCGATTACGCAATCATCTTTTTCCATCGATCTCCATCTCCCTATTGTTGCATATTAACTTGACTAAATTAACTTATTTTCATATTTTGGTTGATTATAAAGGCTAACTTTTTAATTAATTTCACATAAATAGTACGATCGTGAAATTTAGTTTTTTTTCTCGGGCGTTGCCGAGAGTACGTAATTATCTTTTTCCATCCTTCTCCATCTCCCTATTGTTGCACATTAATTTGACTAAACAAGGTTATTTTCATATTTTGGTTGATTATAAAGGTTAACATTTTAATTATTTTCATATAAATAGTACGATCGTGAAATTTAGTTTTTTGTTTTCTTTGTGGTCGTTGCCGAGATTACGCAATCATCCTTTTCCGTCGATCTCCATCTCCCTATTGTTTCATATTAACTTGACTAAACTAACTTATTTTCATATTTTGGTTGATTATAAAGGTTAACTTTTTAATTATTTTCATATAAATATGATCGTGAAATTGAGTTTTTGTTTTCTTTGTGGCCGTTGCCGCGATTACGTAATCATCCTTTTCCATCGATCTCCATCTCCCTAATGTTGCATATTAACTTGACTAAACTAGCTTATTTTCATATTTTGGTTGATTATAAAGGCTATTTTTTTAATTAATTTCACATAAATAGTACGATCGTGAAATTCAGTTTTTTTTTTCGCGGGCGTTTCCAAGAGTACACAATTATCCTTTTACATTGATCTCCATCTCCCTATTGTTGCACATTAACTTGACTCCGTGTTCATGCGGAGTACGATCACGTTAAACATGTGGGTCCGTAAGTCCTTCCGAGAGGTTGGTGGTAGGGGAAGGAGGGTACGGTCCCAGTGGATGCCTCCCCCACTGGGTTCCGGTCTAAATTGGGTGGCACTTCCCGGCCGTCCATACAGTTACCTTACACCTTTCTGGTAGGTCGGACGGTCTGGGTCTCAACAACAACATTAACTTGACTAAACTAGCTTATTTTCATATTTTGGTTGATTATAAAGGTTAATATTCGCATAAATTGTACGATCATGAAATTCAGTTTTTTTTTTTCGCCGGCGTTGCCGAGAGTACGTAATTATTCTTTTCCATCCATCTCCATATTGTTGCACATTAACTTGACTAAACTAGCTTATTTTCATATTTTATTTGATTATGAAGGTTAATTTTTTAATTTTTACACAAATTGTACGATCATGAAATTCAGTTTTTTTTCGCGAGCGTTGCCGAGAGTACGTAATTATCCTTTTCCAACCATCTCCATCTCCCTATTGTTGCACATTAACTTGACTAAACAAGATTATTTTCATATTATGGTTGATGATAAAGGTTAATTTTTTAATTATTTTCACATAGATAGTACGATCGTGAAATTAATTTTTTTTTTTGCGGGCGTTTCCGAGAGTACACAATTATTCTTTTGCATCAATTTCCATCTCCATATTGTTGCACATTAATTGCACATTACATGATTTAGAAAAATAATTGAATAAAAAATTAGATGTAGCTAACAATACTAAGTAATATAATAACATTTGTTATGGTTTATTACTGATTCATTTTTCTAATTCAGAGGTGAGGTATGGGATAAGTGTGACATAAATATTTTATTTAATGTTTTTTATTTCCATATATTTTTGAAAATGTTGATATCAAATTTTGTTTCAACTGTTCAATAATAAGATTTGATAATTATAGCTTTGATTTGAATTTCAATTTTTACAATAAATTCTAACTATTGGTTAAAAATATATTATACTAGAATCTATTTTGCTTGTGTTTTGAAATTTTTTCAAATATTTTGTGATAAAATAAAAGAATTCCAAAATTAAGGTTTTTAAATTGTACTATAAATACAAACAAGATAATTTTTTATATTTATTACCCCATTAATATAATATATAAACATATTTTTAAACTGTAAGAGGTATTATAAGGATGGTTTTTTTGGATTGTAAATACATTCAGATTTTTTCAAGAATTCCGGTGATAACAGATAATTCATGCATTATGTCAATTACATATGGTTACATCTTTTCTGTTTAGCAATATATTTTTGTATTTAAAACTTCTTACAAATTCATTAATTTTAAAAAAAAAACTTAAAAATGCAATTTTTGTACTGACTCAGTTTTGTGCAACGGTAAAATAGGTCCTTGATTTTTTTTGTAATGTCCTTGAGAAAGTCCTTGAAAGTCCTTGAATTTCACTTTCAAAAAAGTGTACGCACCCTGTGTATGTATTTATTTCCTAGCACACACTTAAAAATACTAGAAACTGAGAGTATTCGAAAGAGCATCAGAATAGAACATAAATGCCAATTTTTGGATTTAAAATTGCATCACAGGTAGCTAGCAGATCTGCATAATTAAAAAAAAAAATTGAAATAAATTAACAAAGTTTTATGTTAAATAGTAAAAGAACAAATAATATAATGTCTATTTAGCTTACAGAGATGAAATTCTGACCTACTATGTTAATATATGACCCTACAATCCAACTCTTTCTAATCAGATGTAAATGTAACACCAAATTGGTACAACTTCCTACTTCCTCATTTCTTTTTACCCCAGGTTTACATAGTGCATTATTTCTGGGTATTTCAAATCTGAGAAATGATGGTCATAAATCGTATGGTCATATGAATTAGTGATAGAAGTCCTTTGCTGTTGGATAGAAGTCCATTGCTGTTGTATAGAAATCCATTCCTGTTTTCCTAGATGGTTATATTATGAGTGATGTTGTGTGATTTTCATAGACACTTTCTTGAACTTTTTGTGTACACTTTCTGTGAATATACTCGAGCTAAGGATTACCGTATATGCTCGCTTATAAGTCGAGAATATTGCGACAAAGAAAGAGCTTCAACGCGTATGTGGGGGAGAGGGGGGTCGACTTATACGCGGAGACTTAAAAAAAAAAAACAAAAAAAAAACATAAGTCTAAAAGTTCTTTTTTACCCCGCAAGATAATCCATCTTAAAATGATGCAGTAGTACTTATGCAATCACACACTCTGAATTTCTCTCCCTTTAAAACGCTCTTGTGAGTCACTGCCTTCCCTATGTTCCCGACTACCAGTGTATCGCGTCATCAAAAAATATGCATACATTTTTATTCAATACTTATATCTCTTGCTTCTCGAATTATGGCCGATTGTTTTTGACAAAAAATGGCTCTTTTCAGAAATAATTCTATAACACGGATCGTTTAAAACTATAATGCAGGATTTTGAGTTGAAAGTGTTTTTTGTTTAGTTTATTGAAGAGAGTATCTAATAACAACTAAATTAACAAATAAATAGCTCAGCAACAATAAATAGCTCAGCACAACAAATAAATAGCTCAGTTAACAAATAAATAGCTCAGCACAAATAACGGGCAAAAGCCAAATATTATTTTGATTGCACGGTGGGTCAATGAAGCTTGAAAGACAAGGATGCTCAGTCTCCCATCTGTTTGAAGACGCTGTCTGCTGGGAGTAAAAGATCGTTTTGTTTTCAAATTCCGATCTTACAATTTGGTTCCTTGATGCCTTTGATAAAAAATATCACAATATAGTAAATTCCAGATATGCCAACCATTACGGATTTTCCGTAATTCTTACAGATTTCATATTGAAATTACAGACTATGGAAAAAACCTGTAAAATTACAGAAAATGCTTATTTTTTTCCATTCATTTCCATCCTGTAATTATTGCACATTAAATTGACAAAAATTGCTTATTTCTATATGTTGGTTTATTATTCATGTTAATTTTTGAATTATTTTGACATATTTAGTACGATTGCACAATTCAGAGAATTCTCGTTTAGTCCTGGGAGTCTACAAGTATCCTTTTCCATCTATCTCCATCCTCTAAATATTAGTCATTTGATGGACTAAACTAGTTTAATTTTATATTTTAGTTAATTATTGAGGTTGATTTTTCAATTATTTTTATATAAATAATGTGACTATATGATTTAATTTGTATTTAATTCACATTTTGGTTAATTATTGAGGCTCATTTTTATGGGATTGCATAATTCAGGTAGTATCTCATACATTGCCAAGGGTTGCCCAATATCTTTTTCCATCCGTCTCCATCCTATAATTATTGCACATTAAATTAACGAAACTTTATCTTTATGTTTTGGTTTATTATTCTTGTTAATTTCTTAATTATTTTGACACATTCAGTATGATTGCACAATTCAGGGAATTCTCGTGTAGTCTTCTCAGTCCACAAGTATCATTTTCTGTCCATCTCCATCCTCCAAATATTAATCATTTGATTGACTGAACTGGTTTAATTTTACATTTTAGTTAATTATTGAGGTTGATTTTTCAATTATTTTTATATAAATAATGTGACTATACAATTTAATTTGCCCAGAAGAATTTAACAGTTTATTTAGAAGAATTTGATATTATCTGGTGATGAAAGCAATATTATTTGTTCCCCATAATAATGCTGTGGCAAAATGTATATTCTGTATTGTTGTTAAAAAATATGGGGCTAATTTTAGGCTAAATGTGAGTTCAGACACATTACATTTTTATTACATTACACATCACATTATTAAAAAAAAAAAAAAAAAAAAAAAAGAACATATCAAATTCTTTTTTTTTTTTACCATGTTTTAGGAAGAAATTATCTGTCTGAGCTAGAGCAAGCTAAAAAAAAAAAATAAAACTAAGCAATTAAATTTAGTTTAAGCTAAGCATATTCTGTTTTCTTAAGGATTTTGAAGTTTATTTTGTGTTTAGTAATGAAAAGTAATGTATTAATGTTATGTTTGTTTAGTTATAATGTTAATTACACTTGAACATTTCATATAAAAATATATATAAAGAATTTGAAATGTTTGATCAAATATTCTGATTATCATTACAAACAACTTTTTATCGCAAATCGAACCACTCGCGTCATTACTGAAAGATTGCTAAAAATTTCCTGTCTAGATTACTGAAACTGTAACTAAGAGATTGGCATCTTTGAAATTCAAATGTCTTATAATAGGCAGTATCCTAGAATAATTGAATTATCTTGGTAACTTTACACATCTTTAATGATCTTTTCTTATAAATGACAGTATTTGTAAAGTCTAATTTTCGTAAATTTCGCTGTGTTTAGTAGTTAAGGATTGCATGTCATACATTTGTTTATTGTCAGTATGTGTGCAAGTACTTAATGTTGGAATTTTCATGAAGGTGGAGTAAAAGCCATAGTATAATTTCCATCATTCCTAATGTATACCACATGAGATGTGATATACATTAGGATTGGTGGGCTAGCGAAACTGTAGTTAAAAACTAATGAATATTTGCACTTGATGAATATTTTACACTGAAAATGTGGAAAGATATCTTAGGGCTATTTTAATTAAAACAATTTGTAAATCTGTTGACAGGTTATGTGAACTTTTCTTTGAAAGTGTATTTTATAGATCATGTTTTGACTCTTGAGTAAATAGATTTGTATATTTAATTATAGAAAACAGAGGAGAGTTTTTAGAGAAGCTTCAACGTGCTCGAAGTCAAGTGAAAACTGGTTCTCCTAGTCAACCTATTCTCTCTGCTCCTGGTGCTACACGTCTAGTTGTTGGAAATTGGTCTTTATTTTGTAAAAGGGATGGTGAAATTAGCATACATAATTCTGATGGCCAACAAGTAAATATTTCATTTTATTATATATGATTAGGGCCCTATGAAAATGCGGAAATGCTCATAATTTGAAATTTTCCACATAATTTGCAATTTTATGTGCAAATTGCATCATTTTTTTTTTTTTTTTTTTTGGCTTTATTTTACAATTGCCATGAAATTTTGTTTTCTTTGTCTGCCTGCCTCTCCCCCCACATATTCTTTGTGACTATAATCTGAGGTGTTTTTGATTCAGTAACCGAATGGTGATTAGTGTCTGCTCAATAGTTACCACTGACACACCCACAGTGTGCTTTTTTACATAAATACACTCATCTCCTCCATCCTACATCAAAGGATTCCAATGTTTGTTTTCACCTGTAAATCCTTCCCTTCCCCCCTTTTTCCCTCTATTGGGATTCCCTTTTTCCACTGAATTTACGGGAATCTTCAGCTGCTTGACTAGCATCTGCTTATTTTAACAAACTCTAAAAACCACATAGCCTCAGTTTCAATAATTATGGTCAAAAAGTTTATTAAATGGATATTTCATTCAAAATGAATTTTTTGTAATGCAATTGCACACTAGTATATCACTTTTCCTTGTCCGCATATTGTCTGCATAATTTCAATAAGTTGCTGCATCAATACTGCATAATTTCAGAAATTTTCCCTCATAATTTATAGGGCCCTATATATGATTTAAATTTTTATATCAATCAAATACTCCTGTATTCCAGAATTTTTCTGTATGAATATCTGTTTTACATTGTGTTATTGTCTTCTCTAGCAAGCTACTGTATTGAAAGAAGATTTACCAGGATTTATATTTGAATCAAACCGTGGTACAAAGCATTCATTTACTGCTGAAACTTCTCTGGGTCCTGAATTTGCTGCTGGATGGGCTGGTAAACGGGGAAAACGTTTAAAATCTAAACTTGAAGCTCTAAAACAAAAAGTATGATTTTATTATTAATTTCCTTTTTTGTGTATATGTAAACATAATTATTGTTATTTTCAAAGATAATCTTTTCTTATATTTTGCTTTTTTGTCGTAAACATTTTGATAAAATAATTTAAATTTTCATTATCCAAATGAATTAGTTACATTTACATTGTCCAAGGGTTTTAGAATGTATTAAAAAAAAGTTTTGTTTAATCCTATACATTGTAAGTTTTCTTTAAAAATGAAAATTGTTGAAAATTTAGTATATACTAATATTGTATACTTAGATTTATAATATGTTTTATGGAACTTTATACAGAGCATTTTCACCTGTTTGAAAAGCAATATTTTGATAATTAAGCTTTGTGACCGTTTAGCCACCAGTCTCATGTTTATTTGGCAATTTATATAATTTCTTTATTTTGAAAGTAATTCCTATTTAGCCTACATGTTCATTTAGAATCTGCTTTAAAAAATGATTATTTTGCACGCAATTGTATTTGCTGTTGTTGCTAGACAAGTTTGATATTTTCCGAAGTCAAAGATTATTAACAAAAATTTTTATTTTTAATTTTAAATAATAATAATACTCATTTTTATTTTTAAATGCAATTATACTCATTATTTGGAACCAATTAAACTTAAATAGACGTTCTAAATTCTTAGAACTAGTGTGGGGTTGCTTTTGGCTATTTAATAATTTTAGGAATTTTGTTTAATCTAAATGGGTTCAGGGGTCTTATTTACATAGTTATTCTTATTTTAAGATCTTATTTACATAGTTATTCTCTTTTTAAGGTCTTATTTACATAGTTATTCTCTTTTTTTTTAATTTAATTATCCAGTTTCCATTTATTTAGGTGTTTGATATTCTTCTGTTCCAAATGTATTCTATTCCATAGTTATCGTGTTCCAAATGGTGAAAGTTTGCTCTTTTTAGGTCTTAGCAATTTAAATTTATTTAAATTGCCTAATTTGTGGTTCCATTAATTGCCCTTTTTATTCCCTTTAATTTGGTTCTAAATTTGTTGTTCTTTTGTAAAAATTCTTTGATTTATCCCGATTTTTCATTTTTATTCCACTTTCAGCTTTTTAAAATTTTCAGAATCATCCATTATTGTCAAATTGGTATATTCCGAATCGTTTCATTTCATTTCTTTTCAATTTTCGTCTGCTTTAAAATTTTGAATTTTTGATTGGTTGACCGTAATATTAAAATCGTCTGTCATTAATTCTTTTATTGTTCATTGATAATTTGTTTACGATATGTGGCAGCAATGATTGGCAGTATATAAATAGATTCATGCTCTTTTTTTTCTCTCTTCGCCTCTTCTGATTAGAACTCAAGATGTGAGCAATTAAGTTGTTTTGCACTATGGTGCTCCTAGGCGTTCCATCGCATTGGAATGAAATATCATTACCTCAGCTCTTTTAATAAACGTGTGAAAAACTGAACTACTCTACTTTCAACCATGTTCAGAATGACGTGGTTTATTTTCATCACGAGAAGTCTTCATAATTGAATTTGGTAAATAGCGTAACTGGACAATGTTTTGTCTTCGAATGTATATAACTGGAGGCAGGGGCGGCATTTCAGCATTTCATTTGGGGGTGCGAGATTTGTATGAAAATCCACAATATGAAATAAATAA
This sequence comes from Amaurobius ferox, assembly GCA_951213105.1. Taxonomy (NCBI): domain Eukaryota; kingdom Metazoa; phylum Arthropoda; class Arachnida; order Araneae; family Amaurobiidae; genus Amaurobius; species Amaurobius ferox. The sequence goes on along the minus strand of OX578133.1, from coordinate 109,698,798 downwards.
GATGTTTGTTAACAGAGGGGGGGGGAGGGAAGAGGGGAGAGGGATCACAAAATTGAATTGATGTTGAGAAAAATAATTGTTGTTAACATAATTTTCGTACATAATTGTGTTAACATAATTGTTTTTAACATAATTTTTCTAAATACAAATATCTATATTTATTTACCAGTTATTGATATTTTGTTACAATATCATCATAATCCAGTGGTATATCTTGTTCTATAGCTATAGCTAAAGATGAAAGTCTTTCTTGTACCATTGTACTACGAAAATTATTTTTCAACCTCCTGAGACGCGAAAAAGATCTTTCACAACTGGCTGAGCTGATTGGCACAATCAAAAACAATTTAACTAATAATGTTATGACAGGAAACACATTTTTTAAATTCCGCTCTTTAAAATAATCCTAGCGACTTTTAAAATTGGGATGGTCTATGTTTACATTTTTCACCATTGAATGAAACAGTCCCAATTCATATAGCAATTCCTCTTTCTAGAAGTTATATACTTTGCATATGGTTGAAACTTTTTCTCTTTCTTTTCCGACATCTGATCCGGATAATACTGAACTAAGGGCAAACAAAACGGATATATTGTGCTCATTAAATCTTGTCTCAATTTCATTAGATACTGAATCTATAATTTCATATTGAATATTGATTCTGTGATATGATTTAACATCATCATGGGAATTTTTTTCACCTAATTCGCTTGGAAATTTTTAGGCCTTTTCAGTTTTGGTCCAGAATAAGAATTTTTTGGTCCAGAATAAGAAAAACTTGGGGGCGCGACCGCGCCCCTTATTTGCCGCCCCTGACTGGAGGTCTGTGAAGGAAAGCATTGTTTAGTCTACAATTTCCGCATTTCCGCATTTATTTAAATTTTTTAACATTACTAGGAAATCAATCGTCGGTGAAATTCTCCGGCTTTTTTTGTTTAAAATTTATCAATTAACCAGACGTGGTATAATTCCTCGGAAGCACCATTTTTCACTTTTTCAGCACGGATTTCTACCATTCCCGGGATCGTAGCAAATCCATAATAAAATGCAGGGTAATACCAATCAAATTAACGGAGATTTACGACTGCGTGTAATGTAAATGAAGATCTCGATCGCTTATTTTATGAAAGTAATAAATATACTTCAAATGTTGCCTAATTCAGCATAAATCGCTAAAATGTTATTTTGTTCATTAATTTCGCATAAACACTGTGATTGCACAATTCAGTTTGTTCTTATGAATCGCCGAAAGAACAAAAGTATCTTTTTCCATCCATCTCAATCTTCTAAATATTGCATTTTTGATTGACTGAACTAGCTTATTTTCATATTCTGATTAATTATTATGGTTAATTTCTTAATTATTTTCGCATAAACAGTGCAATTACGCAATTCAGTTACTTCGCGTGAATTGCCGAGAGTATGTTAGTATTTTTTCCCATCCATCTCCACCATTTAAATGTTGCATATTAGATCAACTAAATTAGCATATTTTCATATTCTGATTAATTATTACGGTTAATTTCATAATTATTTTCGCATAAACAGTGCGATTGCGCAATTCAGTTACTTCACGTGAATTGTCGAGAGTACGTTAATATATTTTTCCATCCATCTCCATCATTTAAATATTGCATATTAGATCGATTGAACTAGTTTATTTTCATAATATGGCTAATTATTAAGGTTAATTTAATTATATTTGCATAATACAAATTTTTTTATTTTGAAAAATTTGTATGAACTCTGTGAAGGAATATTTTCCAATAAGTGATATTAAAGCAATAATTTAGGCAAATAAAAAGGAAACCATTTTGGCAGGAACATAATTCAGTGCTATTTTTTTTTAATTATTACAGTAAAACCTGTAAAGTTGGACACCTCTATATGTTGGACACCTATCTATCTTGGACACAATTCCCTGGAACGGAATGAATTCCTATGTTTTAATATGTATATAATACTGTCTAACTTGGACACCTGTCTATCTTGGAAGTTAGACACTCTTGACATTGCTAAGTTGGACAAGTTCCTTAAAATTGGCATTTGCATAAAGGAAGTAACCTACTACTTTTAACCTTCCTTATCTATCCCTAGGGATTATCTTTTGTTGTTGATCCCCAGACTCTATCCCTAGTGATTATCTTTTGTTGTTGATCCCCAGACTCTATCCCTAGGGATTATCTTTTGTTGTTGCTCCCCAGAAGTATTCCTTTGTTGTTATCACTTTCAGGAAGCAATTATCTGCTCACATTTCTTTCTTATTGTTGCTAAAGGACTGTTCCTCCCCACCATTCCACAGCCCACAACCTTTTTGTTATCAGTTTGTTACACACACACAACACACTTGAAGAAAGGACATCTGTAGCTTCTCTACCCCATCTTTGCTTTGTCCAATTAGATTTCTGCATCCTCTGAATAAAAAGGTTTCTCTACCCTCAAAATTCACATTTGTTTCTTAGTGCATTCTGGAAAGGTGACTGTGATTTTAGTGAGGTGCACATTAGTTTTTAATAGTGAGCAAACGTAAATTAGTTGAGCTAACTATTGAAAAGAAAAAAATAATTCTTGATCGCCTAGACAAAGGTGACAGCTGCAGAAAGTTGGCAGAGGAGTTCGACATATCAAAATCTACTGTTTCCAATATAAACAATAAGAGATCTGATATCATACATGCATGGGAACTGAACTGCTCTGGAACAAGAAAAAGAATCTGTAGAACCCCACATGATGACCTAAATGAAAAAGTGCGTCAATTTTTTCTATGTTATCGTGGCAAGAACATCCCTATAAGTGGCCCACTTCTTCAGGAAAAGGCTAAAGAAATCGCTTCAGAGTTGAAAATGGAGTCATTTTTTGCAAGTAACGGATGGTTAGAGTCCTTTTGGAAACGAAACAATATCAGTTTTAAAGTTCTTTGCGGTGAATCAGCTGGTGCTAACATCCACGTTGCAGAAGACTGGAAAAGTAAACTTTCAAATCTAACATTGGAGTATGGCGACGAAAACATTTTTAATGCTGATGAAACTGGCCTTTTTTATCGGTTGTTGCCTACACGTTCATTGGTGAAAAAAGGTGAAACATGCAGAGGTGGGCAAAAGTCTAAAGAGAGGATCACAGTCTTGTGCTGCAGCGCTCGAGGAGAAAAGTTGAAGCCTTTGGTAATAGGAAAGGTAGCCTACCCTAGAGCATTTAAGAGCAGCAATGTGAAAATAAACAACCTTCCTGTAATATGGCAGTATAACAAGAAAGCCTGGATGACTACCGCAATATTTTCAGGTTGGTTGACTGAGATCAATAAAAAAATGAAGCATGCAAACAGAAAAATTTTGTTATTCATTGACAATGCAACATGTCATGTCGACTTGAACCCACACAACACAAGTACGTCCACAATAAGTCCAGAGGAAGTCCTATGCAGGATTTCAGGACTTCCTAAGGAAGTCCTATATTTTCCTAAAGACGTCTTAAGGAGGTCCATAGGAGATACAAATGTCTTTTTTTTTTACGTCCTCTGGAGATCCATTTTAGGATGATTTAATGACTTTTCAGGATGTGTTTAGGTTTTTAGTGGATTCTTTAGGAACCTGTAGGATGTCTTGTGACATACCACAGGAGGCTTTTGGAACGTACGGGATGTCTTACGGCATGTAACTGGAGCCTATGGAGATCCTATTCAGTATGTGTTTAGGCTTTTAGTGCAATATTCAGGAACTTGTGGGACGTATTGCAGCATATCACAGGAGGTTTCGGGATGCTTTGTGGAATACCATTGAAGGCTTTCGGGACTTATGGGATGTCTTATGCATATCATTGGAGGCTTTTGGAGCTATTTTTAGGAGGATTGACAGTGGTTCTAGGCTTTCTATAGGTTTCTTAAGGGATATTATGGGACGTGTTCTAGCACATTACAGGAGGATTTAGGATTTTTCAGGATGCTTTTCCTCTAGCTGCTTGTTTTATTTTCCCCATGTTAAAGTTCCAAAATCACTAATTACTTTATTTTTTTTTTTAATCTTTTTCCATGTTTTAAGATTCTGAGAATAGAAATGTGTTTTTAAAAAATTGTTAAAATAGAAGTATTTCTAATATTTTTGTAAAATGAATGTACATTATTTTTATAAACATACTAGAGAATACTTTAATTTTGCAGATTTTTTAAGAAAAGCATAAACCTGTCTCTTTTCTAAATCTACAATTGGTAGATAACAGGCAAGCTAGAGACTATTTCTCATAGGTTAACATGGGAAATAAAAAAAAAAGAAACAAACAGTTAGGAAAAGAATATAATCTTAATAGATCATTTAAGATTACAACATTCGAATTATCATAAAAGAAATCCAGTAGTCAATATAGTTTATATTTATGACATCCAAATTTCATTTGTTTGATGACAAAAACTAGTATTTATTTAAAAGTAATCAACTTATTTGTAGTGTTAATAGTCAATGTGTTCTTGTTAGTAGGGAAGACATTTGTCGCCTTCTGTCTACTAATATTTTTTCAGTTAAACCTTGGAATACAGATATACTGCTATTTCCTCATATTTTAGTCCATTTTGATCCAAATATGTGTCACGTGAATGAATCTCTCATGGGATTACATTTTCTGACTTTTTTCAGTTTTAAATTAAAAAAAAAAATGCAATATATCAATATCTTAAGTGTCATAAATGATGCCATTCAATTTTAAATAAGAACATGTGCATAGAAAGTAAAACTTTCATATACTTTCTATAAATTATTTTGATTTATTCATATTTAAAATATAGCTGCATGTTGAAAAGTAATGTTTTTTAATATCTGACGAATAACTCATGAAAACAATGGTATTCATTTATTTATAAAGTGTGCACTGACTCTATAACATTGAGTGTATTTACTTCTCTAAATCATTGATTTATATCTTTTTCCATAAGATTTACTGGCAAAAATTCATTTGTCACGAATAATAAATAACTATTTACTGAGAAAATTATGAAATCTTCCCACTTTATAACACAAAATTTCTGACCCATCTATCAGCTATTATCAATTTCTTTTAGTGGTAAAATATTTTTACAGTTGAAAATAAAATTTTGTCATTTACAAATAAAAAAAACTCAATCACATTCTGCGTATTTCAATAAATGTAAAAGTAATTTAGATCATAAAAGAATGTTATTTATTGGTCAAATTAATATCACCTCCACTACTGTGATATTTCATTTGTGATATAATCTGGTAATCTGAAAACAAATATGCAAAATTCAAGTGATATACTATAGAGATTTCTAATAATTTGATTTATTCACAGTCCATCTGTATAAGTTATGGATCACAATTTATGAAACACTGCCCTAGAGAGACATGCAAAATGTCCCACATTTTAAGGAATTTATTTAAATTATTTTATACTTACTTTATAAGATGGACCGATTTTTGGTATGATACATTAAGACATACATACATAAAAACATTTTTTTTATTATAGAATAAATAAAATCTAATATACACAATTTAATTTATATTATTATAGTTCTACAAAATTTCCAATTTTCAGCGGTACATGAATATTCCGTTTATCCATTGTCTTCGTGGCAATATATCTAGAAAAACAATAATCATATATATTAGATAAAATCAGAAAAGTACTTAACATAATTGGTTTTCCAAAAATATTTGCATTATAAATATAAATTAAAGAAATAATGTAGGTTTCAACGACGTCTTCATAATTTCCCTCAAAGCAAAATTATGTCCATACAATTTACATACAGGTAACGATACAGGTAATAACGATAAGTGTATATACAAGTAAGCGTAACGATTATGTTCCACACTTCAAAAAACAGTATAGGGATTCTACATTTGAGTTCATTCCAATAGGGACACCCAATGAAAGGCGAGTTCATTTTAAATGACAATTCCAATTTAAAACACAATGATATCACAACTCTATCTTTGATTCAAAACATATTTGACTTAAATCAGTTATAAATTAAAGTTATATTGACATTCTATATCTTTAATTTATTTCACTATATTCTCTTTTTCACATGTTGTGATTCCGTGTGCAAAAATAAACAAGTAAATGTGTTGATGCCAGTTTCCAAACCTGACATTCGCCCAAAGCAAAATGATGCCCATGGAATTTATATTACAATTTGACAGATAAATTCCAGAAGTTGAACTATAAACAAGCTAGTAGTTTTTGTAGATGTTATTTATATGGAGTACACCATCAGTATGAAAAACAATCATGATAAACTTTAGGATGACGGTCTGAGTCCGCTCTGCTTAAACACATACACTCTTTTAGAATATGCGATGATGTAAATTACGATAACTTCTTACTGTACAATAATATAACCCCCTCCCCTCTCTCTATTTTTTTTTCCAGAAAAAATGTGAATTAAGTAAAAACAACAAAAATACTTAACATATACCACAGGCATTTAAATGCTCATGTAAAGAAATATTTTCTTTTACAAATTAAAAGTTACTATAATATTAGAAATATTACATAATGCTATATATTAATTTATTTATATCACTCATGGTGTACCTATAAGTAATCTTATAATGTTGTTTACTTTGTAAGTTTTAGTATTACATTTTAAAAAATTTTTGCAAGGCATAAAATAGATTATACTCGCCCCCACTTCTCTCAAAGTTACGACAAATAACAGTTAAGCATTTATTTTACATTTAATATAGATAGATAAGGATTCCAATTTTTACTATAGCTTTTGTTATTGGGAATAGATTTGTTTTGACAATATACAGGAATTTCCCCATCACTGCAATCAATCACTTACTGTTAATTAATTTTAATTGCATACTATGAAATCTAAAAATTTACATATGCAGTAAATTGCAGACTAAAATCATAACTCCTCACAGTTCATTTGATAAATTGAGGCAAATAGGATTCAGTATCAGGAATTAGCGAAGACAGAGTCACTTTTTATACAATTAATGAAGGGCTGCCTAGCAATAAAGCAGCGTATTTAGTATTACTACTACAATGGGATTTCTTTTTATTTTGCAATATTCTTTGCACATAATTATGCTATTATTCAATACCTACATAAGTGGGGCCAACTGTATTACCACCAGAACATTAATGTTATAAAGCTAAGGTTTCTTAGCTAGACAAAAATTTATATGACATAATATACAAAACAATTAATTTCCTTAATTACACTCATAGATAAACATTTTTACACTGCTCCCAATACATCCTCATAGTCAAGTCAGAATAGCCCAAATGGCTGTCAATCAATTCAAAGACTGTAATAAATGATAAAAAGATTAGGTGATAAGCAATATTATAAGAATGACTTATCCGACTGTGTATTGTAAAACAAAAAATCAATATAGAATATAGTAAGGTTGACCTATCTCTTTTTAAATCAATTTATTTTTTAATTCATTAAACGTATTTTCTGCAACTGTAGCTAGCAATACTGACCTCTTATGATTCTATTTCAACACAATCATCACTTGCAGCATAATCGTCAAAAATAAGACCTAGCAAAACTCCTTTTTCTTGTAACCTATTTTACATTGAAGTATCTTCATAAGCAGAATCAGAAATGGATTGTTGGTTCTCTACTGTTTTCAGATGAGCATCACGTCTGTTATAATTTAAACATCCACAGGCAATCTTTACATGTTTGGGCTTAATGTCTCTCGGGATGAATCTTTGTCACCAAACTTATTGTTGCTCCTGAGATTTTGCTTTTACTTAAAGTAATCTGAAAAAAACAAACACATTTTTTACCTTTCCCAAACTAAAAACTTCACAATATCCAACATACATGCATTTAATTGTTCACTATAAGCAATATGTTTTGTTTAACATTATAAAAGTATAGAAGATTCAAGGTGACAGAAAAAAAAATTCGCAATAACCAATAGTTTGCTACAACATCCGAGCTAGCAAGCTCCACTCTAGGTTGAAATGAGTATTTTGGATCTACAAATTTTATTTTGACAATCAAGATTTTAGACCCAATCATCATTTTCTCTGTCTAACTTTTCTGCTTTTTCCCCCATGTATCAGTAAGCATATGTACTTGCATATGTTCAGTATGCATATATGTACAGCAGAAATTCTGACATATCTTCTTTCTAACAACCTAACCAATGCACGTCATGGATTACATGTGTCTGCGCAGTGAGTGCTGCTAATAAAAAGTAATTTATTTTATTGGCTGCATAATAAGTAACTTCAAAATTGCATTCAAGTAGAACATTTTGGTACCTGAGTAAAAATAATTAGGTACTATTGATACCCGGCTCCCAATTTCTAACCCTAGCACCACTATATTACTTTTAACCCTTTGCGGATGGCGGCTTTTCAGAACTGATGTGGCCCAAAGGATGGAGCATTTCACTTCCAAACTGTTCCAAAGGACAGCATATTTTTTGCACTTAGCCTAACTAAAAAAAAAAAAAGTCATCCGCTACAGCATTCTACTTTTTTCAGGAATAAAAGAAATACTTATTTTCCATTAGATGCATATGTTACACGCAAATTATCTTTTATTTAAATATTAAAATTTCATATGATTAAAAATAATTAATTAACTTGATTAAAATTGTTACTTGTTATGCAGGAAAAATATTAAAATGATTGTACTTAATACTTTACACAGCTAATAGAGATTATGTACAATTTTTAGGAAGAAAATAGCTTTGTTACTAATTAATACGCCTTTTACGCATAATGTATTTCAAACATGGATTCACACACAGACAAACATTGCAAAATTTGCATTTATAAAAACTGTCTGTGTACTCATCAGAAATACCAAATATCCACGAATATTCACTATCTGCATTACTTCTATGACTATTCTGTTCGATTACCATGCTAGTACATTCTTCTATACATGAAAATGTCTTGACATAGCCATCTGAAATAACCTAATAAATTCACTACCGAACATTTCACTAAAACCCAAACTTGAAAGAAAATACTCTCTTACATTCTAATAATTCACCAATGCAATCATTAAACTAAAATCGAAACGAGAACATATACTCAATTACAGCATAGCAAGAGTTTGGCAGAAATGATTTGTTTGTTTATATTACAAAAACCATATTTTACCGCTTTAGATGAAGTGCTGATTCATAGGGACCCCCTATACCAAGGATAAATATTTGTAAAATATGTTGTAAATGTTAGAATGGATATTTAGCACCATCTAGAATTCAAATAAATTCAAACGAATATTTTCCACATGAAAGCGCACATTGGTATCAGTCGCCCTTTAGGGTAAATTTCTCCTGGACGTGAATGCATGACTGTCGTCCTTGAATACAGTTTCACAGTTGACGCATGGATGCGCCTACCGTCCGCAAAGGGTTAAACAGCTAAATTAAAATTGTTGCTGATGATTTTTAATTTGTCAGTTTACCGAAATGCCAGTTATAGTTTTGTGACTAATACGTCTGTTAGTTAAAACAGTTTTCCTTAGGCCTATGATGCGATTTCTCTCAAAACCTAACAACTGTTTCTAGAGCCATAGAGTATGTCTCAATAGCATCTTTGTACACAATTTGCAGTATCAAAGCAGGAAATAAAGTTTCATTTGCCTGTGAGTGAGAACACTGGTCGTTTAAAATGCTGCACTTTGCGTCCTTTTAATGAGCCCTATAATATCTTTGGCACTGACAGTTTGATCATTTGCAAAACTTAAACTTGGCATGCATGTTGTTTTATTAATGACTGTAGGTGAATCTTTTTTGCAACAGTGTATTTTCTTAACAGAAAAAAGCAGTATAGTGGACCTTTCAACAGAAAGGTTCCCTATAGAAAAAGACAAAAATTGTATACATTAGCTTACCCGTATTTCATTAGAACTTGGGAATCTAGTAATTGAGGTCAGGATTAGGTGGTGACAGAGTTCCGACCTGTTCAGTTAAGAAATTAGAAAACTATCAATATTTAACATATAATATGTTGTAAATAATCCTACCAAATATAAAAATCAGTTTTTTTTTTTTAAATAAAGTGTTTATAGGCACATGTCCACAAGATTTTCCATCACATATGGAAGGATATTTCATTCACGTATGTTTAAAATGTATAAATGCAGCTAGATGCGGAACAAAACTCGAAACTAAAAGGGTTCTTCAGGTTTCAGTTTTGTTCCATGTAGAGTGAATTTATACCACCCAAGCTATTTATGTTGTATAAAAAACCTTACTAGTAAACAAAATGAAATTACAAATAACTGGGAGCTAAAATTTCTGAAACATATTGGAAATGTTACATTATTATAAGTGTGCAGAATAAGTATAAAATACAATTTTAACTGTACAATTAAATTTAACTTTGTAATAAGAAATTATAAATTTAAGTAAATCCCGGAGAAACATAAACTACTTATGACTTTCCTGTATAACTGCTACTTGTTTTCAAAAAATGTCATTTTGAAAATAAATGATGAAATTGTGATACCAAGCACAAAAAATGCAAAGTATAACTTTGAGAATGGAGACATAAGAATCAAATCAAAAATTAAAATAAAAAGCTTTTTATGAAAACTATAACATACAGAGTAATATAAAATAATATCTAACTGTAAATAAAATCATATCTGTTTACAGAACCACCAAAACAAAATGATAAATGACAAAAAATATATCAAAAACTTTTGAAGTGACTATTAGGAGTATTAGGTAACTTATAAAATAAAAATGTTTAAATATGTAATTAATTGCAAATAGGTTCCAAATATGACAAAATAAGCATGTGATTGTTGCATATGTTAAACTGAAAAGATAATTTTTATTTTGTCTGCAAAATTAGTTACAATTTTGGAAATTTTCACATACAGACTATGCATACTTCCCGACCGTCCAAACAGTTACCTTACACCTTTCTGGTAGGTCGGACGGTCTGGGTTTCAACAACAACAACAACATACAGACTATGCATGTACATCTACGTTTCATACCTCTGACTTGTATAACAACATATTAAGATAGACTTAACATATTAAAACTTGTTACAATGGCATTTCCAACTGCTCCATTCAATATTATAGCAGAAAACTTGAAATATTTATGTTATATTTGATGATTACACACAAAAATTCAAATATAACCGTTCATTATTTTCTGATGATCAGCTAAATTTAACCAATAACCAAGTAAATAAATATCAATACCGCATTTTACTACACAAGTAAACCTTTTAAAATCTTTAATTACTTTAACTAATAAAAGAAAAATTATAAACAAAACTGCTGATTGCATTATAAAAAACAGATTTATATTTTCTTATAAAACCAAACAGGAAATATACAGATATGAGACTTTTGTGTTTATCTTTATTTATAGTATTATTAAAATATAAGTTGATTAAGGTAATATTAAATTTTGAAATATAGTATGTGTCATCCTAACATGTATCTTCGAGATTCATTTTATATGAAAGAAGTGATTGAGGTAACAATGACAGCAAATATATTATATAATATTGTCATAATTAGTGAGTTTATATCCCTAAACTTTAAACATAAGCAAAGTTTCATAGATGTACTTTTCCCGTTTGTTTTTTAAACAAGCTCTTTTTACAATACAATCAGCATTTCTGCTTCAAATATTTTTTTTATTGGGTGAATTAATTAGAGGTTATGAATGGTATGTTTATTAGTACAATGTAGTGGAAAATTTTGAATACTGTTTGCCGAAACAAGGATAATAAAATTTAGATAAGTACACTTCTTGAGAGGTATCACTTAATAGAATTGGATAAAGTATTCGTGAGTTTGTTAATAGTCATCATCCAAGACAATTAATGCACGGCAACACTAACAGATTCAGGGGGGGGGGGGGCTAGAGCCCCCAAAATTAAATATTCTGCACTAGATGAAATGGCATTTTTTTCCCATATTGTACCCTTGTACAAGGTTAAAAAAAACTTATATTGTACCTTTGTACAATATAAGGTTAAAAAAAACTTACCCCCCAAAAACAAAATTATAAAACAGAAAGATTTGAAACATTTCGTCCATGCATGATTAGAAAACTTGAAACATGGTAATAAATCACATGCTTATAGAGATGTTTACATAATTAAAATTAAAGCAAATTAAGAAATTTATAACATTCTAAACTTTATTTTTGTGTTCCGAGTATTAAAAAGATTCAAACCTATTCAATTACACTTCAGAAAAATTGAAATATTTTGCTATACAAGTGAAATTTCGTAAAAACTGAATAATCGTGATCTACCGATTTCTGTCGGAAGTCTTTAAGTTTTGCCTAGGCGGACATCAATATATTGATGTCGGACTAGGTTTTGATTAACTATAAAAATTTTATATCAGCAGTTCACATATTAAAAGACAAACAAAATTTCTTACCGTTGCTGCACGTGAGAGTAGTTTGTTTCTCGGTTTATCGAAAAATCAAGATGGACGCCGGAAGTCGTTCTGCACTGAGCGGTTGACTGACGAAAGACGCATGGTGCGCCCTCTAGGTTAACGGAAGTTCCAGAAGACGTCATAAAACACTTCAAATGGAGTACGATTGGAACACATCGCAAGATGGTCTTGAGTAAGACGTCTGTGGACGTCGTGCTTAGGATATGACAGTTGTAGGATTTACGGGAGCTTTATTGGCTGTCCACTGGAAGTCTGTGGTTGTGTGGGAAGTTGTCAAACATTACAATACAATTTTTGCCTTCTAATTTAACGAGTGAAGTGCAGCCATTAGACAAAGGGATTATTCAAGCAGTAAAGTTATTGTATAGGAAACAACTAATGCGGAAACTTATCCAGGCTGCAGAAAATTGTGAGAATGCGGCAAAATTTGTCAAACAGGTGACAGTCTTAGACGCAGCCCGATGGATTTATGAATCGTGGAAAAATGTATCAGAAAACACTATTATTAAGTGTTTCAAGCATGCAGGATTTATATGTGATCTCAGCTCTTCCGAGGGTCAAGTGACAGACTGTTTCGAATTGGAGTCACTGGATGCAGGGTTCGTACGCCTCCTGGAAATCCTTGAAAACTCCTGGATTTAAGATTTTTCTTATAAGGGCCCTTGAAAACTCCTTATTTTATTCATTTTAGCACTAAACTCCTTGAAAATCGGAAAATACTCCTGGAAAATCGACATCGCGATCTTTTATCTCATAGTATGATCGATAGGTGGCGCCACCAAACTAATGATGATGCACAAATATTGATATTGGAAGTACATAGATGCTAATCGTTACGGATTTTTAATAATTCTTATGGATTTCGGAACAAAATTACGGACTACGGAAAAGACCCGTAAAATTACGGAAAATATTTTTGGTTCTTTCCATTCATCCTGTAATTATTGCACATTAAATTGACAAAACTTGCATATTTCTCTATGTTGGTTTATTATTCATGTAAATATTTTAATTATTTTGACACATTTAGTATGAATGCGCAATTCGGGGAATTCTCCTGTAGTCCTGGGCGTCCACAAGTATCCTTTTCCATCCCCATCCTTTTCCGTCCACAAGTATCCTTATCCATCCCCATCCTCTAAATATTAGTCATTAAATGAACTGAGTTAGCTTAATTTCACATTTTGGTTAATTATAAAGAATAATTTTTCAATTATTTTCTTATAAATAGAGGGATTGCATAATTCAGATAGTATCGCGTACATTGCCGAGCGTTGACTAGTATCTTTTTCCATCCATCTCCATCCTGTAATTATTACACATTAAATTAACAAAACTTGTTTATCTTTATGTTTTGGTTTATTATTCATGTTAATTTTATAATTATTTCGACATATTCAATACGATTACGCAATTCAGAGAGTCCTGTGAGTCCTCAAGTATCTTTTTCTATCCATCTCCATCCTCTATATATTAATCATTAGATTGACAAAACTAGCTTATTTTCACATTTTGGTTATTTATTAAGGTTAATTTTTTAATTATTTTTGCATAAATAGTGCGATTGCACAATTCAATTTGCCCAGAGAAATTTAACACTTTATGTAGAAGAATTTAATATCATCTGGTGATGAAAGCAATATTATTTGTTCACCATAATAATGTTGTGTCAAAATGTATATTCTGTATTGTTAGAAAATATGGTGCTGATTTTAGGTTAAATTTAAGTGCAGACACATTACATTTTTTTATTATTTAAAAAAATAAGGACCATGTTAAATGTTCTTTATTTTTCATGTTTTAGGAAGAAATTATTGAAGTCTGAGCTAGAGCAGGCTAAAAATAAATAAATAAACAACTACATTTAGTTTAAGCTAAGCATATTCTGTTTTCTATTTATTTTTTAGTTTAAGCTAAGCATTAAACTACAATTAAGGATTTTGAAATTTATTTTTTGTTTAGTAATGAAGACTAATATATATTCATATTTTGTTTGTTTAGTTTATTTGAACATTTCATATAAAAAAATATATAAAAAATTTGAAATGTTTGATCAAATATTTTTCTGATTATTATTGCAAACAAATTTTTTATCGCAAATTTAACCACTATAGTCATTATTGAAAATTTTCTGCCTAGATTAGAAACTATAAGCAGCCATTATTCATATAAATATTGTGAAAATACAAAGTAACAATATACAGCAATATAAAGCAAATGTGAGCAGTGATATTGCTGAGGGAGGAATCCCCCTCCCCAAGAACCCCTTGAGTTTCAAAGAAATTATATATGCAAAAATGGAAAACAAAATATTTGGTTACCAACCATGCCGACCAAGTTGATGCTGGATTCATTTAAAAAATTTTAAAAGACTTAGTTAAGAAGAAATTTGCTAATGACCCCTGTTTCATTACAGATATTTAATAAATTATGGAGTGTAAATTGGCAAACTTTTCCTTTATTGGTGCATTATAATGTAATTCAAGATAAATTTTGGTATGGCCGGAATGGTGTAGTTGGTATAAAACCAAGTGACGTGGCTGAAAGAGAAACATCTATAGAATCTTGGTTTTGCTTCTACATTTAATGTTTAGAAAAACTCCTGGAAAAATGCTCGAACCCTCCTGGAAAACTCCTTAAAAACTCCTTGAAATAGGTTCTTGCAAAAGAGTATGAACCAGGCTTCCGGAAATCGCCCGTCCTCCCGTCCTCGCCGGGCTAAAATTCGGCGAGGACGACCAATTTTCGGAAGTTGCCGTCCTCTCGGACGACCTTGAGATTAGAGATTCCGTAAAAAAAAAAAAAAAAAAAGATAAATTGTTGTCATCGTAAAATTGTGGCGAAAATTGAAATGCCGTCACCTGCAAATCCCCCTAGTGTGCATTATCAATGCCTTCTTTTTAGGCGAGCCGTCAGATCTGAATTGTAACCATAGGCGCTAGTTATTTTTTCTCCCCTCATCATCCACCCAGTGAATCCGATGATCGCACGAAACTGCGATAGCGCACTCACGATCGAAGTGACATGTTCTCTTCTCCTTTTCAAGGTCTACATGAGCGGAAATTTTCGGATTTTCACAAGACCGACAATACCAATGCTTAAATCCAGACCAAGCCCGAAGAAATTTATAAATGTAGAATGAACTCGGCCTGAAGAGCGTCTCAGCAGGTTCTAAATAATTTGTATTCAAATATGTTAAAAATAAATTTTTCAAAATTTTGTACGGATAATTTAGTTTGTTTTCTTAAACATTTATCTTTACACAGCTGAAATAAAAGCAATAAGTTCATGCATTCAATTTAAATCCATTTTAAAAATTTTCAAAAGAAATATGTTCGGCCCGGTCGTAACGGACGTTTAAAAAAAAAAAAGACTCAACCCTGCCTGAAACAATAGAAAACTCAAGTCCAGCGCGGGCCTAAGCCCAAATCACCATTTAACTCTTTAAAACCCAAACTATAAAATTTTCATTTGCTGTAATAGACGGGAGTAAGTAACAAGTTTGAATTTTTGGAATGGATTCTTCTAGTTTCAGCTAGAAGTGTTTCATTTTCTTCCCCACTTTGGCTTCAACTTTAAAACTAAAACGTTTAAAATTCATTCATGGCATTTGTTCCAGTTGTTTGACAACTGAAGTTAAAGTATGAAACATCTATTCAGTCCAAGAAGATTTTAATCTTGATTGACTACATTCCCTAGAAATTAAGAGTACCGATGAGGTTTAAACTGCTTAGAGACAAGAGGATTTATATGATTATTTATTTACCAAGCCTTCAAGTTACCAAACATTGAAAAAAGGAGCGATTCCTTACAGATCTTACCCCTTTGACCCCACCCATAAATCGGAATTCCGCCGGTCAGATCCATTATCGGAGACTCCGCATCGGCGACTTTCATCGCGGCGGGGGTGGTGTATGAATATGCAGTTATCGCACTTCATCGTGAGGCAGTTGGTTCTAATTTATTTTTGTTGTACGATGTATTTAAGCACATATATTAAGGAATATAAAGTGAAAAAAAATTCTTAGGAGGACGGGTAAAAATTTTCGAGGACGGGTAAAAAATTTCAATAGCCGTCCTCGCGGACGGGCTAGATTTTGCCGATTTCCCGAAGCCTGGTATGAACCCTGTGGATGAAGAACTAAAGTGTCTTTCTGAAACGTCCAGAAAAGAGTTATCCAATGCTTGTCAAAATGTTGCATTTGATGACATTCTTGAAACCCATGATACTGAATCTCCATGTGTTGCTACATTGAGCAAGAATGATTACGACAGCTTTTCTTCGGAGGAAGAGGAAAAAACAGATGTAGAAAAACTTCCTACACACGAAAGTGCAATGCAGTGTGTCAAGAAATTAGAACTGTATGCTTTTATGCAAAATACGCCAGAACTCATTGAGGCCGTGTTTAATCTGCACAGTAAAATAGAAAGACAATGTGCATCTGGAATCAGAAAAAAACAAACTCTTCTGACAGAGAATTTTTCTGAACAATAGAAATGGATTACTGCATCAATCTGACAGTATGTGAGTAGCCGTTACATATTACGTATAAAATTATATGTATAAGATTTCTTGCTTCACATTTTAAGTATGTATGCACATACATGAGTATTTTGTAACAGTAATTACAATATTTAATTAAAACCATTGGCTTATTAGTATTTTCTACATGTTAAAAATGAAGTCTTTTGATGTGCTTTATTGAAGGGGAAAAATGAAATTTCATCATACTGTCTATGTTGGACACCTGTCTAAGTTGGACGCTTTTAGGGGGAACCGTGAGTGTCCAACTTAGACAGGTTTAACTGTATTATTAAAGATCAATATTTGTTACTCTTAGTGAAAACCTGTGTTTTACCAAATATAAATATTTGTTTTCATTATAAAGTAATTTTCACCGGATAAAACCTTTATATATTTTTTATTTTATGATTTATTGCCCTGAAATTTTATAAAATTGGTGTCCTGAATTTTCATATTCTACCAGTACTATGTCTGATTTTTAATGCAGGTATTTGTACATAGTTAAATTCATTAGAAATGTCGTTTGCGTGTGTAGTTTAAAAAAAAATCGTTATAAATGTCATTCACGCAAAATTTTACACATTCCAATTTTCCCAGGTTGGCAGGTATGCTTTTAGTATTCTAATGTTTTTACTACCTCTATGTAACCGACCCATTTATTAATTCAATTTATTTATTTAATTTATTTTTTGTTTAATTTGATTTGTTAGGTTAATGAGATATTTTAAAATGTTGTAAAATGTTTTAAAAATGAAGTTAAAATTTTAATAAACGTTAGATTTTGAAAACTTAATTTGTGTTCTCTCTCTTTTCTTTTAATGCGTTCTACTTTTGGGAAAGTGCCATTTTAGTGTTTTACAGGATTACATATTTGTAAATTTAGGGTAACTGGTCAATAGGTCCACTTTGGTTTATTTCAGGATGTTTCTTTTAGGTACTTTTCATGTGTTTTAAGTATTTAAAACTTTGTAGACTTTTCAGGAACTTTTTAGATTTTTAGGTATATAGAATGCTTTTAGAATAATGCTATATTATCATGTTTTACATCTCCTCTTCCTCCCTCCCAACACTAGATATTTGTAACATGTCCTTTTTCTATACAAATGAATTTGTCTCTCTTTCTCTGGTTATTTCTAATTATAATGACATTTTGGTAGGTGAAAACAATAGCAAGAGAACTGTATGATGTTTATTTTAAATCTGCTCAAGCACATCCAAGAGGTATGGTTGCAAAGTTGTGCAATATTGTCGGTCAAATAGAAAGAGCTTGTCAGAAGCAGTTGTCCAATCCTAATTCTAATGTCCTTGCTGTAAGTATGTTATTTATCTATCTGTATATATATATATATATATATATATATATATATATATATATATATATATATATATATAATTTTGCATTAGTTTTAAGAATAAGATATAACCAAAATATCATAATTTTCAGCTTTATCTGCTTTTCAATAAATTAAAAAGTTGCATATTTGGTTAGTTTCATATGTATTTCATAATGTGACATTTTAAAAATAATAAAATATTTTTACTGTAGATTTTTTAAAATCCTAAAATGCATTTCAGGCAAACGATTGGAAAATTATCTTATTGGCAGCTCTAAATGATTTAGCTGCACTTTTACATGATGAACGAGCTGTATCTGCTTATGAACTTTATAGTAGTGGAGTTGTCCAAGCCCTGCTGAAGCTTTTAGGCAAAAATGTAAGAAATTTACTATAAATATATATATATATATATGTATATATATATATATATATATATATGTATATAAATGAATGATATTTATTAATTTGTTATATTTATTTAAATGCTTATACAGAAATAAAAAAATTAGATAAGTTTTTGTTAAGTTAATAATATAGAATTATTTTCAGAATGCGTTTGTATATCTCATCTTTCATGCCTATCACATTTTTCAAAAGCAAAATTGAAAACAAGTTGAATCTAAATTGTTTAAAATTGATTAATAGGATTTTGTAATCTTTATAAAACTCTTGAGCTATAAAAAATCCTTTATTAAGAAAATAATATTATAATTTTCAAATGTTAAATAAATTTATGGGATTTTTTTAAAACTATTTCTAATGTTAAATAAATATCTACTAAATAAACTTCTGATTGGTTTAATTTAATTGTCTATAATTACTTCTTTATATTGCAAAATATTAATTTTTTATGTTTCAGAAGTTCGAAGAAGGAAGTAATGTTTTATGCCACTCAAATAAGCTACAGAGAGATCGTGTTGCTATATTTAAGAAATGCTTTACAGAACAATTGTCTATAGTTAGGTAAATGCTGTTTTAAACATCTGAATTATATATTTTGTTTTATTGAGTGTATGTGAATTTATTTTTTCTCTATGGATGTTTTATCTAAACTTCTAAAACATTAAAATTTTAAAATGATGTAAACCCAGTCATGTCTGGGTGGTTAAAATGCTGATTCTGAATTCAATCTCCTTTGACAACATTTTCAGACTGTGCAAGTTATTTTAAGCATTTAATATAAATATAGTGCAGTATTCCATCTCTAATAACATTTCCATACTTTGCTTTACCTGAAACACATTTCTTTAAAAAAAATTATACGTTATTTTCATATTTTTGTGCTTAACACATATATACATTAATATTTTAGCAACTCACGTATCTCACTAAATCATGTATGCTATCACTACTTTGCAAATAAGACATATACATCGGATTCTGCTGTCTGAAATCCTATTTTGTGAATTTCTGAGTTTTATGTCATGGATTTTATATGTTTGTGCATATAATCAATAGACCATAAAAATCTTTTATCTAGTTCTACAGCCTTCTAAAATGAAGTTTTAGAACTTAATTGAAAATATTTCTTGAAAATGAAAAGGACCATTGATTTGCTATAGATTAAAGATCCTGTGAGTTGAATTCAGAATAAATGTCCCACTAAAGAATGGTAAAATTGACATGTTGAAAAGGAGAGCTGAATTGAAATCTTCTCTAGGGACTGACTAATTTTGTTTTGCATTCATGTTCTGGTGTTCGCATTTTAGAACATAAGTATATTTTTTGCTGTAAGCCTATAATTATACATACCTTTTCTAGTGGGAGGAATTATTGCCCAATGTAACACATAATTTTAGCCCTCATTATATGTATATAAATTGGTAACCAACACAATTTTCATTACATACTAAAACCATTATTTTTGTTATTAATATGCATCGAAATTAGTCATACATTTTATTATATAAAAGTACATATTGGTAAAGATCTCATTCTCTTAAAATGGGTGGAAATTTCTGGGCAATAATTCTTTTAGAAATGCCAAGGATATCTGTGAGAAATTTTTTTAAATAAAGAGTAGATTACCGTAATGGGAATGCTATTTTGAAGGATTATTTTTGTTTTTAACAACTGTTTATAATAATTTTTGTCTGCTCTGTTAAGGATGCATATCTTAATTATATTTCTTAGTTGTCTGATTACTGTTTGAAAGTAAACAAACTTCCATGGCTTTTCTGTATTATATTCAAAGGGAAATTATTATGATTGTTAAAAATTTAACTATTGAACTTTGATAGATCTATATATTTAAATAAGCTTAAAATTGATTTTTTCAAAAATTGTCAGTATCAATAAATAAATGTAACACAACATAAATTATTGAACAAATAAATTGTAGAACATATGCAGTCATTTTAAAAACACATGATAGGTTTTTGTCATCTGTGGCAACAAATCAAGAAGTACCAAATGGATTAAACCATGTGCAGAAAGCTTCTTAAATAAGCAGAAATATGCTGCAGTGGTGTCACCTGGTGAGAGGAAGAAGGAATTATATAAAACAAAACCATTAAAAGTATGCAAAAATCAGAAAGTAATGTCAGAAAATATATGCATAATTGGGGGAATGATATATAGGACCAGTTCAAGATATAACTGTGGGAAATATGGTGCCATTGGCAAATCATTAACTTGACTAGCTGTGGTACCTGCAGTAGTGCTCACTAAATATATCAACCAGGTTTTTAGCAAGATTTTCAAGTTTCAACCTTGCAGCTGGTGCAGAAGTCACAAAGCAAAAAACTGGGTCGAAATTGAGCTTGAGCTGGTCAAGTTGATTCATTACAGAGTAGAAAATACTGCATGAAAATTACATCTAAATCAGAACATGGCTCATCAAGATAGATAAAGATTTAGATTTAAAAATGGGGGCAGCAATTTTCACAACTGCCCTCTCCTACCATGGCTGCCTCTAAATGTGTGTAATTTAGAATAAAAAAGGGGCTACCCTCCCTGGATGCCAGCTTTCGCCATGGCCTTTTCCAAAAGTGGGTCAAAGTTCAACATAAGTAGATCGAATGGGTCCATTGCAGAGTAGGTCAGGGTCACCCAAAATTGTATCATGAAATGTATAAATCCCTTTTCAAGAGTTGGAACCAACAAGATCTTTGAGAGAAACTGGGGTTGGAGTAGAATTGAAATTTTAATTGATTACTTTTAAAGTTTTCATTGTAGAAAGGCGATTTTTTTTTCAGTGAATGTTTATAATAATGCTACAATCTTATATTTAAATATACAAATCTCTATCTGTTAAATTCACATATTAGATTTTTGTATTGTAATTGCCAGTTACCCAGGTGCAAGATGTTTGGGATTGCAAGCTCCGAATATTTCTGGAATGATAACATAAATGGAGAAGTGGGTCTTTGTTCCCATAGCATTTCAGTGGCTTTTGCAATTTTTCAAAATTCTGGCTTTTAGCAGCTTTTCGAAATTTCCTGCAATGGTGACTCATTATAAGAGCATATAATTCTATATCACATGATAGTAAATAGCATACATTAACATAGAAAAAACCATATTGACCTATTATAGAATTATATATACCAACATTCTTTCCTGCAATGGTGACTCATTATAAGAGCATATAATTCTATATCACATGATAGTAAATAACATATAATAACATAGAAAAAACCATATTGACCTATTATAGAATTATATATACCAACATTCTTTCAATGAAACCTTTTTTGGTCTGATTTTCGTAAACTTCATGCAAATAATTAAAAATTGTAAAATGTTATTTTTAAATTAAAGCATAAAGTTACGAGAGATTGTCTACCGTCCATCATTCAAAAAGTTGATAAAGATTTTCTTCCATCTACACCTCGCTTACCTTCTAAAATCCACAAACATATATGATCCATACATACTCCCATTCAGTATTACTATATCTTATATGGCTCACTAACAAACCATATACTATCCACTAACGCAACACAATTAATTTACATTCCCCTAGACACTCTTAACAAAATATTGCTTTCTCATGAACAGTGAAACTCATTATATTTTAAATAAAGATTAAATTAATAATTTCCTCAAAGCAATAGTGTATATCAAATACATTAAATTTAATTAATAGTGTAGAATTTCTGAACTATTGAAATTTCTATAAGTATACTTTTCATCAAGTTTACTACATTTTCCAAAAGTTTCCAAGTTTGCAGCCAAGGTAGCTGAATTTATCGCTAGATTGGAAAGATGAACTGATAGACAGATGCTATTGAAACATAATTAATATACTATTAATATATCAATTATAGTTTGAATTCTAATTATTCCTAAAATTTTAAATCAAAATCCTATTTACTGTTTGCTTTTAAATTTTATTAATTTGGTGTTATTTTCTTTGATTGAACATTGTTTTCATCAATTTAGCAATATTTTCGTCAATTTTGTAACATTGAAAAAAGTCATCTAATTTGCCACTAAAATTTCCACCAAGCACTCCAGACAAAGCTGGGTCATTATTAATGTTTGTATAGCTAACAATTTTTCACAGAACATTTATAACATACTGACAATGACATTCAAGAGCACATATCAGCTGAAGCAAATGAAAGACATTTATACATACAGAATCACACATATTTTAATAATGTAAATGTTTCTCATATCTGTCAAATAGTTTCTACGAGAAACATCCCCATATTACAGATTATGGAAATTGCATAGTTTCTTGCAAAAAATTGTCTTTTGAAAAGGCTAATGTAAATTTACGGCTACATGCATGGTAACGCCAATCAAATGAATGTGACAGTGAGGATTTATGGCTTTGTGGAAAGTAAAAGATCAACTTTTTTCAGGCAAGTAATAAATATGCTTCTTAAAAAGTTGTTAAATTTGGCATAAACTTAATATTTTAATTACTTTCACGTAAACAGTGTAATTACACAATTCAGTTTATGTTCTTGTGAATCACCAAGAGTCTATTAGTATCTTTTTCCATCTATCTCCATCTTCTAAATATTGCATATTAGATTGACTAAACTAGCTTATTTTTATATTTGATTAATTATTAATGTTAATTTTTTACTTATTTCTGTATAAACAGCGTGATTATGCAATTCACTTTATGTTTTTGTGAGTCGCTGAGAGTCCATTAGTATATTTTTCTTCTATCTATCCTCTAAATTTTGCATATTAGATTGACTAAAATAGCTTATTTTCATATTTTGGTTACTCATTAAGGTTGATTTCTTAATTATTTTCGCATTTGTTCTCTTGAATCACCGAGAGTCCATTAGTATATTTTTCCATCCATCTCCATCTTCTAAATGTTAACATATTAGATTGACTACACTAGCTTATTTTTATATTCTGGTTAATTTTTTAATTATTTTTGCATAATACATATTTTCCTATGTTGAAATGGGTATGAACCCTTTGCAGAGATATTTCCTGAAAGTGGTATTAAAAGTAGTATTTAGGTAAATAAAAAAGCAACCATTTTGGCAGGGATATATTAAAATTGATATGTTCAATATTTGTTATTATCTTTAGTGAAAACTTGTGTTTCACCAAATGTATATATTTGTTTTCAATATAAAGCATTTTTAACTGTATAAAAATTTATAATATAAATATAGTAATACATAATTATAAATATGCTTAAATAATTCTATAATTTTATTTTTAAAACATTTTTACTTTCCTTAAATGCATAATGTATTTTGACAGGGTCAAAAATTCGAATTAGCATTGGCAGGAGAGCATGTTTCAAGCATCCCTGTACATGAATCAAATGCTCTTGAGATGATGTCTGTGTGTGTGTCAGTGAGTCTGTGGAGACAATATCTCATGAACGAATGGAGCGATTCGAATGAAATTTGGTACAAAAATTAGAATCTGTGAATACCTATTATTTTTATTCACAATCGAATAATCAGACCCCTCTAAATTTTCGGGTGAAATTTTGAAAAAATAATCAAAAAAGCAAAACCTTTAATAAAGTTACTTAAATAGTCATTGCTTATGTAATCTTTCATTAGAAAATGATTGACACAACCTTTAGAATGCTAGCATGAACCGTTCTCAAGATATTGCGCATTTAAAAAAAATTATGAAAAAATCATATAAAATAGAAGAAAACATAGTAACTATTGTGAAATATGTTCACTTTTTGTAAGTAATATCATTCTCGTGGATCTAGCTCATTCCATTTATGAGAAAAGATACTTTGGGTAATACTTTTGTATTTAGATGCCAATAGTCATTTATCTGCTATAAGAATAACTTGTTTTTCCATCCATAATGCTTGCCGAGATTTTGGCGGAATGACGCCAACTTGGTGACTTTTTAAATGTTGCCAAATTAAAAAAAATGTCTTCAAATTGATAAAAATGATGCTAAATCAATAAAAATTATGACTAATTGATGAAAGGACATCGCTAACTTGACGACTATTTTAAATGTTGCCAAAGGGACAAAAATGTCACCAAATTGATAAAAATGATGCCAAATGGGAAGTAATGTTTCACAAATTCTGGTTTCCATCATATGACGGGCATACCTTCTAGTATATAAGAAATGCTCTCTGTTTGTCTGTAACACTTGGTGATGCATTTGGCAAACTTGGCGATTAATTTGGCAAAATATCACCAACTTGGGTCCAAATTGATAAAAATATTGTCAAAATTGCAAAAATGATGCCTAATTGATGAATTAATTATTAAAATATTTGAATATATGGACTACATTGCTTATTGAGGATGTTATCAATATTGATAATTGTTAATTTAGAGTTGTGTGAAATATAAGTTAATTGTGTACTTAGAAATAGTTTTACATGTTGTCATTTGGAATATCGCCAGATGTACAATTCAACGATAAAAGCACAGTACCTTGGATCTTATACATTATTATTTTTATTATAAGAGGAGTAGATTCACTGCATTATATAAGGAAAGTCATGCGCTGCACACATCAGATTTTTGTATTATGTGAGCATATATATTTCATTTTTTAACCTGACTATTGAAAAAAATCTTAATACTGATATTTTCATTGTTTACTATTTAAATTTTCATCATCTGAGGGTAGCTCTGCATTGCCTGATAGTTAAAGCAGGGATTAATTTAATTTATTCATTCTAATTTACAAAAGGTGGCAGAAGTATTATTAGAGAAAAGACTCCCTGCTTCAAATTATGGTGAAGATTGCTAAAGAATAGAGCTTTTGGTGGTTCCATAGGAAACCTGACATCTAAAATTTTCATACTGTTTTAATTTGATAATGTATTTGTTAATGCAGGTGCTAGCCCCTTCATAAAACCCTTCCACGGTGAGACAGATTTCTTCTCTATGTTGAAGGCAGGCTAAAAAGTTAGAAGACAGCTTTTCATTGACATTATTTAGCATTTTGATGACATTTGTTAGAAAGTGTTTGTGCTTAATTGTTGATACTAACACTATTTTTAATTCAAATTCCCACAGATGTGAAATCCTTAGTTTAAACTCATACACAGTCATATACACAAAAATTGGCTGCTCTGGATTAAATTTCCAGTTGTCAGTACTAATTTTTAGGCACTATGACTACCTGAAGACCTTATTTTATATCGCAATTTTGAAATCGGAGATATCTGGAAATTCGTCTATTGTATGGATTCCCAAAATCATCCTATAGATAGCGGAACCAGTCAAATTCTCTTCAAACCATAAAAAGTGTATATATTTTTCGAAATTTACAAAAATTTGTCTATTAATCTTATGTATTTCATTCAAAGTTTGTTTGATATAGAATTTCTCAGTCTTTGTAATGATGTTAAGATCGAAAGTATATGATAATATTCACTATATGTTCAAATGGCAAAGTGAACAATTTTGCCTTCTATTTTACTTCCAGTCAAACAAAAAGTGAACAATCCTAATTAATGAAATCGCTAACTTCAGGAACAATTATTTTATATCGTGAAGATTGTGAGTCAATGTCTCTATGACTGAATTTTATAATGAATAATAACTCATGTTAATGCCGTGGTTTTATGTTTAATAACGTGAAAAAAGATTGCGGCATTAGAAACTTTGCAAAATATGGCAGTCCTTGGATGGGAAGTTTTTTTGGCTAAAAAAAACGTAAACTAATTTGAATTTTAAAGAAATGTCACCGAGACATATTGTCCTGGGTCCTAAAGTACCTGTTTACAATATTTCATGTCCATTCGACATTTTGATTTTTCGCTACAGATGGCACAGACAGACAGACAGACAGACAAACAAACAGACGTCTTCCTTTATTGTTATAGATATATATTTCTTAAAAGACTAGGTAAAAGGACTCTGTGTACAAATTTTTGGAAAAATTGATACAGATAATTCTCTTAGAGCTGTCATAAGCCATTCTTAAAATAGGTTGTGTTTTGCAGTTTTGCACCGTCGTGTAGAGTTATACTTCCACTACTACAACCTAATAAGGAATGAATAACTGTTAACGGCATTGCAGGAAGAAAGCTTGCTATTGTTCATAATTTTACATGATTTTGTGCTAACCAGTGAAATCAATGATACCATGTAATGTGCTTCAGATTCAGAAAGAATCAAGCTCAAAATACCCAAAGATTTTAGATCATGAACCTGACATTCTGTGTTATGCAGCTCAGTATTCTTTAAATTTGATGTCAATTGCATTGTATACTGACTTCAGAAGTTTGCTAAGTCTATGTACATAGCAAGTTTTCTTGCTGTAACTGCAGTTAGCTGCTATTTCATACTAATGAGCTCTAATGAAAACAAAATGGAGCATATGGTGCTAGAGAATTTCCTCCATGAAGTACTTAATATTTAATCATAATATGAAGAAAATGTTCCTAATTCTTTTGATGTGTGTATCACTTTTCTGTGTGACAATTCGCAAGATTTGACAGTAGTAAATAACATTCGTACTGATTACTCTGTATTTAAGGCAGTTTATGAATTATTTAAAAATCCCATATTTGATTAAAGTGTTGCATATTATCACGTATAATATGCAAAACTATTTTTCCTATTTTTTTTCTTTGCTCGTCCCTGGTATTAGGGTTTGATAATTTTTCTAATCTGAATTAAATTTGATTTGAATATGACTATTTTTGAATTTTTTGTTCTTTAATGTAGTTTTATTTTGTTGCAACTTGTTCAGAAAGATCACTAAAATTTCAAGTGACTTCATATATATGAAATGTTCTTGATTTAATAATATAGGTCTGAGTGAATATTGGACTTCTCTGATGTGATTCGAAATTAAAGCAAGAAATTGAATATTTTTGTGTAAAATTTCTTGAATGAGTAATGAGCCTTCTTTGCTTGTGGTTAAAAAAAAAATTAATATTTGAATTGAATTTAATATGCTAACTTTTACTTTATTCTTATATATTTTAAGAAGTGTAAATATAATTTTTTAAATGTAATTATAATTTATTTTGACTGATTTGTTTTTATTTTTCATAGCCATGCATTACCTTCTATTGCATTGGTTAGAAAGCTTGTTGCTGTTTTAGAATCTATTGAAAAACTACCTGTATATCTGTATGATACAAATGGAAGTGGAAACGGACTCCAGGTATTGTCACTATTTTTTTTTTTAGAAGTTTGCCATTGTACTCGTTGCTTTTGGCAACCAGCACATTATACTTTTTAAAAAAGCTCTTAATTTGCAATAACTTGTTTTAAGATGACTGTAAAAGGCTGCTGTGCCCTGTTATATGTCTATATGTTAACACTTATTCACTTTCTGAAAATCGCATAGTAATGTCACATTGAGAAGAAATCTTAGAGCTGTGAGAAGAGAAAATTCAAAGTTCTGTGGATTGTTTCAACCTGCGGTTGTTGATCTCTATGCATTAAACTTAGAAATATCTGAAATCTTGTGAGTTCATGGTAATCAAATTAAAAAAGATAATTTAAAAAAATGGCTTCAAAAATAGTGAAAATATTTTATAGATGCTGATCAAAGTTAATCGAATAGAATGTTTTACAAACTTTACTGTGATATACGATTAAAATCTTAATTGATAAAAATGATAATTTTTCAGTTACTATGAACAAACTAGTATGATAATTATGTTAAATTTTTTTATTTTTTTATTTTCAGGTGCATTATACATAATCTCATATCTATGCTGTTGGTATTTGCAACAATTTCTTGGGCAAAAATAACCTACTATAAATTCACAGTGGAAGAAACACGGTTAAATATTATAATTAGTATAATATTAACATAATTATTTTTCTTCAAGAACTTACTTCCTTATAAAAAAGCAGCAATATATCACTTAAGTGACTATAATTATTTCATGGCTGTACAAGCCCCCTTCTTCAGGCCAAAACAGCATAGTTAGAACAGTATGCACTTTTAACAAAAGCAGAGAGTGAACTGCGAGGAGCCAAGTGATGAAAATTTCACAACAGCAAATACACACACAGTGAAAAAAAATCACAAAATAGGTGGAATCGACACTTGAAAAGCCCCCTATAAACATATCATCATGGGATGATAAATGTCTCTCTCCCAAACACAAATTCAAGGAGAGCTAGCATAGAGAATAGAATCTTAAGCATTGAAATGAGATTAAAGAAAAATAAAAACAAGAATTATATGAACTGTTAAATTATTGGTAAAAAATGAAACACGTTAGAGGGAGCAAAAATAGTCAAACCCTGATAAAGGATAATATAGGTAGAAAATAACAGGGGAATGAAGCAGTAATTAAGATGAGAATAACAGAAGGAAATAACTAGTTTCAAGAGTTAAATTCATCAATCAAACTACTAAATAATTAACATAGGTTGAGACTAGGTAAAAAAAAAAAATGAAATAACAGGAAAAGAATTGAAAAAACTGGTTTCAGAAGCCATATGAGCTAACTTCATATAAGAAAATGCCAATTGATTAGTCTACTTAAAAATATCCATCAATGAGATTGGAATTAAGAGGGGTATAACAAAATTGAAACTACTTTTCACATGCTTGTAGGAGAAAGAGCAGTTTCCTATTTAGCCATGATCTTGCTTGCTATATGGTCCAGTATACTTGTTATAGTGCCTGGAAATACTATGTATTCCGAACAATGTAGCTTAGTCATGCCTTACTTAAGATGAAGTTAGAAAAATAAGAATTTGTGCATTTCATTACACATTTATAATCCACTACTGTTTTATTTATTGAAATTTTTAAGTCTTTTAAACAAAATTAATAAATTTCAGCAATTTTTCCTTAAAATTGTAGCTTCTACCACTTTTAAATAACACCACAAATGTTATGATTTTTAAATGAAATTGTAAATTGTAATTCTTTTAAACAAAATGTCAAATGTTAGCTCTTTTAAATAAAATGTCAAATTTTATCACTTTTAATAAAATATCAAATTTTAGCATTTTTACATAAAATTGCTAAAATATCAAGTTTTAGCATTTTTACATAAAGTTTCTTATTTGAGGGCTTTTTGATGATGAAATCACAAATTTTTGTGATTTTAAAATATGTAAATTTTCGCACTCTTTTATAAAAATCATGACTTTTACCCTTTTAAATTAAACTGCAAATTTTAGTGCTTGTAAATATAATCTCAAATTTTATCGCTTTTACATAAAATCACAAATTTTAGGGCTTTTAAAATAATTGCAAATATTACTTTTAATTGCAATCACGAATTTTTACTATTTTTCATAAAAGTAACTGGTTATATAATTTTTTAATAGGAATCGTAAATTGTAACACTCTTACTGAAAATCGCAAATTTGGATACTCTTTTGAATCAAAAATCTAAAATGTTGGTGTTTTTCTCAAAAGTCAGGAATTTTACAGCTCTTTCTTAAAAGTCCTAAGCAAATATATTTTGTTAACTATACCTATTGACAGAGAGAGTATTTTATTGCAAGTTAAAAATGCTTAATGACCCTTAAGTGCAATTATTTAGTAAATTAAAACTTTGAATTATAATTTTTGCTCATGTTTTCTTGTAGTAAAAAGTTATAAATTATGAAATAAAAGCAATAGTAATTTTTCTTGACTGACTCATCATGGATATGTGATTGCCATTGCTTCTGGGATGTTGGACCTCTTGTAATCATTCAAATTGCAGGAGTTTACATATCTGCTCACAGATCTATTTAAAACCTTACTCTAATGGACACAACACTAACCAATCAACCATAAAAACATTAGTGATATTTAGCTAAGGTGACAAAACATAAATATAAAATGGTGGTGAAATTTACTTTAGAATTCCTTTATAATCGTCTTAATTTTGGCTTTTCAAAAGATAGATGAACTTAGAGAGCACAAATGCACTATACTATATTAGGGATCAAAACATTTTGACTGTTGTAGATGTTTTGCTCTTCATTTCATATGTCGACTGTGGCTGAAAGATGTTTCAGACATTTATATATAAAGTAAAATCCAACTGGAGAAACCAACTAAATTAAGTAATATAGACTTCATGAGACATTTGGGCACACCTAACATTAAAGCTTCTGATTCTGTGCCTATTGTATCATCCCTCTGATTGAAATGGGGCTCAAGATAAAAAAAAATTGCCATTAAGCCTCATAACAAGGCAACTGTTTAAATCGTAAGTTTTAGAAATTCGGAAAAAAATCTATTTTCATAAATCAACAACTTAATAAATTCAATTTGGAAATTTTAAAAATGACTAAAATTTTTTTTTAAATAATCTTGAATTATGAACATGTTGACAGAAAAAATAAATTGAGAAAAAATTTGGAAATCTAGTAGTTTTTGTTATTTATATTCTATATATTAAATGATTTTGTAATTATTTAGGATAATTTGTTATACACTTTTTTAAAGGTAAGGCGAATTTGCACATGCCTATTATTCTGTTAAATATCCGAGTATTTAATTGTACATTGCTGTTATGTATAATTGTAGTGGACTAGTCGCTTGATTGCTGCAGACCAGTGTTTTCTTGTACACACTGGTTTGCAGGACCAGTGACTCTTATTGTTAACTTCTAACACTGATTACATGATACTGATAATAGGAAAATAAACAAATATTAAGGAAGTAACTGGTTACGGCAGCATTAACCTTAATCCTTTGAGGACCCGCATTGCGTATATCCTACAGAAATCTTTCTCCTTTCTCGGCCCACTGTTGCATCCATGCTATGAACATGCGAGTGCCACTATGGCCCATTGATGCATATAAGCAGCTGGCCGTTGAAAAGTTTTGATCAAAATTTTAAATAACAATAGGTGGTGCCTGTAACAATCCTGTAATTTTTGCAAAGTTAGTTGCTTGGAATATTAACCTACATATTTCAGTTTTTGTTTTTCATTAGGATGCTGACTAATTTGATAGTATAAACAAACGCACATGAAAGCTGTTGTGGTTGTTCTGATTTAAAAGGCATGTTGTCTAAGACATTTAAATGGATGGTTTCTTTTATGGCAGTTAGTCTATGTTTACTTTAATGATGAGGATTTTAAGTGGTACAATTAGAAGAGGATTAGGGTTTGGAATTCTTATCACTGGTATTCAGGGGGAGTGGGTATGAGCCAGTAAGAATTCAGTCAGGAGAATTGTAATAATTATGGTGAAAAGAGTGAAATATTTTTCTAAAAGTGAGATTTTACAATTAATTAATGAATCTCATAGTGATATAAGTGAATAAAATGAAATAGTTGGTTGCGCTTTAGTGTGAAAATTTATTTGAAAAACACGAATGTGCGTGATCATGTTATTAATATTTTGTATGGATAATTAGAGTTCAAAGATCTGGCATCTATTCAGTTTTCTGCACTCTGGATTAAATATAAACTTTTCAAAACCTCATTAAAGAAAATTAATTTTTTAATCCTTATTTCAGTGATGATATCATACAAGTAATAATCAATGAAACAAACAAGTTTTCAAGACTCACATTAGAAAAACAATGGTGGAGTCAATTCTCTTAAATGCAATAACACCCATGTATTTGTGATAATCTTAGATGTATTTTAATGCAAAGTTTGTTTAATATGATTTTTTGCTACATTAGGCTTAGCATTCAAAAGTGCCTGAGCCTGGTGTAGCAGACGATTCTCGCTATGTGCAATCTTGCGGAAAACGCTTCTTTCTTCATTCGCCGGTCGGGAATGGGTTAATAACTAAATTGCTAAAACCATGCTAAATCTGGCAACTAAATAAATAATTGACAAGAAACAAAAAGTGTTTAGGAATCAATATGAGCTAATAATTGAAATTAAGAATGGGGAGCATCTTTCTATGCTGAGGAGACATAAGTAACTGCTGATTTATCATTACCAAGATTATCAGAGTTCAACTAAGTAGAGTCCCCCCCCCCCCTCTCCAACAGAAATAGACTAAAACTTTTTAACTAGAAGTTTTTTATTGAAACTCTGATAATCTGGTTGTTGGTCAACATACAGTTTCTTACTCCTTTGTAACCAAAGAAGTATTCTTTATACACATGCTTCATTTTAAAAGTTAGCTCATTTTGCATCCAAAATCGGTTGTTTTTCTTTCGATTTTGTTATATTCTTAATTCCAGTCTCATTGACAAATATTTTTGAGTAGACAAGCAATTTATATTTTCCTATAGTTGAAGTTAGATCATATAGCTTCTGAAACCAGTTTTTTCCCTTCTTTTTCATGTTATATCCATTTTTAACCTAGTCTCAACCACTGTTATTTTTTTAGTAGTATGATTGATGTATTTAACTCTTAAAATCGGTTACTTCCTTTTGTTATTTTCATCTTAATTACTGCCTCATTCTCTGTTATTTTCTACCATTTTTTTTAATCCTTTATAAGAGTTTGACTAATTTTCCCTCCCTCCAAAGTCTTTACAAATAATTTAACAATTCATCTATTTCTTCTTCGTTTTTTAAATCTCATTTAAATGCTTAAAATTCCATTCTTGATGCAGTTCCCCTTGTCTTTGTGGCTGGGAGAGAGACCTTTTCATCACTGCATGATGATATGTTTATGAGTGTTTTCCATGTGCTGATTCCGCCTGTTCTGTGAATTTTTTTACCATGAGTGTCCTTTGTTCTTTTGAATTTTTCATCACAGCATGGTGATATGTTTATGAGTGTTTTCCATGTGCTGATTCGCCTGTTCTGTGAATTTTTTTGCCATGAGTGTCCTTTGCTCTTTTGAATTTTTCATCACTTGTCCTCACAGTTCACTCTCTGCTTTTATTAAGGGTGCATACTGTTCTAACTGTGCTGTTTTGACCTGAAGAAGGGGCTTATAATGCCCTCAAAACAATTGTAGTCACCTAACTGACATATAGCTGCTTTTTACAAAGAAGTTAAGTAAGTTCTTGTCCTTGAAGCAGCAGTTTTTTTAGTGTTATAATTATTTTTGTTTGTCATCTATCAGTATATTATTTTAAACTCTCTCTTATGGTAACGACCTGAATATATGAGTTTCACAGGTGGCCTTACATAGGAATTTGAATTTTATCCTTACATCACACTATCTTCCAGGATATATAAGCTTTGAGCTGAGTTAGCTTTCTATTTATACCATGATCTGATCAGTTTTACATGTTTTGAATACATTTCTGTTATTGACAGATTTGATATCTTGTGTTTGAAATATGATTTATCTTATTTTAAATAAATGCCAAATGTTGAGCATGTAATTTTTATTTTATCATAATCTTTACATTAGTGATGTGCAGCTCTAATACCCAACCGAATGAATTAATCTGTTTGTGCTATTTGTTTATGGACCATTTGTTCTCAAAACAAAACTGAAATGGACAAAACTATTTGTTTTCAATTTATCTTATTTTGACAAAGCAAAGAGACTGGCTGCCATGAAGCATCAATGGAAAGTTTAGAAAGCGAATGCAAATTAAGCCAATCTTAATCCCGGCAGGGTTGTTGAGACCCTGACTGTCCGACCTACCAGAAAGATGTAAGGTAACAGTTTGGACGGCCGGGAAGAGTCACCTAATTTAGACTGGAACCCAGTGGGGGAGGCATCCACAGGGACTGTACCCTCCTTCCCCTATCACCAACCTCTCGGAAGGACTTACGGACCCACATGTTTAACGTGATCATACTTCACTTGAATATGGCGGCAATTTTAGCAGCGGAAGAAATCGAACCCGGGCCTACCGAGTGCAGTTCCCACGCACTAACCACTGGGCTACCTACCATACCCAATCCCGGCAGGGTGTAGCTTAAATGGTTGGGGCATTGTTAAAGATCGGAAATGATCTTTTAAGCATTCCAGGGCATTTTAAAGTCTAAAAATGAGTGAATTAAAGGTCTTTTCTGGAAAGAGACAATTGGACAGCCCGGACGGATCACATTAATATTCACTCTTACTTCCAGTGGTTTTTATACCTTTTTTAATGTAACATAACCAGGTATGGGTGAAATGGAATCCTGCCAAAACAGGACATATTATTTTCAATAACAAGATTAAGTTTTATGTTGTGAAACCTCAGTTGAAAGATTTAGTTTTGGTACCAATCAAATGTGCAAAGGCTTGGGAAATTATGAATGTAAATTTTTAGCCAGTATAGAAAGCTAATATGATAAAGTTGTTAAATGAGGTTTTCGCTAACAAGCTTGAAGCTTTGGATACTATATACACTTTCTGTTTAAGACAAAATATGTTAGAGAAATTAAAAGACTGGACATCCTCTTGAAGACATTTATAGAAGTTTATATTAGTTATACTTTTCCGGCTGATGGCAGTAACTAAATATTTCCTTTGCAGTTAATATCTTTTATCTAGTATATAATGTCAGGAACAAATATTACTTTTTCATAAAAACAAGACTTTATCAGAGATACCAACTACTCTCCAAATTCCAGAGTATATCCGAAATTTACGTGATCAGTACTGAAGTAAGGAAAACAATAAAATTTCTCTGGAACTAACAAAATATGTGATTAGATAAAAGTTTTTCTGTTCTTATATTTGAAAATTCATTTACTTGTAATTGTGAAATTAGCACTCACAAGCGGCGATTCCTATTGTTTCACAAGTGAAATAACCAGCAATTATCTATCTCGTTCTTTTGGCATCCAATTACATCGACTGAAAGGTTTATAATTATTTTGTGTTTTATACACATAAACTACTTTTCAAATATATTATTAATGAAATGACAGTCTATTTTGCAATAGTATTAAAAAAACAACTTGCATTTGTATGCAATCCTCAGTATATTTCCTATAATTTTGAAAATATTTTCCCCTTTCGTAGTCTGTTTGCCTCGACTAAAATTTTCATAATTATTGCATGTTGTATATAAAAAAGCTATTTTTCAAATGTGTTATTAATGAAATGAAGGGTAATTTTGCAGTAATATCATCAAAAACTGAATTTGTATGTGATTTTCATTATATTTTGTTTGTGAAAATGTTTTTCAATCTGCTGACATTGTCTATAATTTTCATAATTATTATGTGTCATGTATGAGAAATATATTTTTCAAACATATTAATAAAATGAGGGGTTAGTTTGAAGCAGTATCACAAAAAACTGCATTTGTGCACTATTCTCTGTATATTTCGTCGAATTGTGAAATTATTTTTCTCTTTTGCAATCTGTTTACATAGACTATAATTTTCATAATTATTATATGTTATGTATATAAAAGCTATTTCCCCAACATATTGTTAATGAAATGAAGTGTTTTTTTGCGGCAGTATCGTAAAAACTGCATTTGTACGCAATCACCAGTATATATTTTTTTAACTGTGAAAATGTTTTACAGTTCTGTAATCTGTTTGCATCGATTAAAATATTCATAATTATTACGTGTTGTGTATAAAAAGCTGTTTTTCGAAAATATTAATGAAATTAAAGGTTATTTTAAAGCAGTATCGCAAAAAACTACATTTGTACACAATTGTTAGTATATTTCGTTTGTGAAAATATTCAGTTCTGCAATTTGTTTGTATCAACTAAAATTTTCATAATTACGTGTTATGATAAAAAAAGCTATTTTTCAGACATATTATTAAAGAAATGAAGGGTTATGTTGCAGCAGTATCACAAACTGCATTTGTATGCTATTCTCGATATATTTCATTTAATCATGAAAATATTTTTCATTTTAGCAGTCAGTTTGCATCGACTATATTTTTCAGAAGATTATTACTTGTGTATAAAAAGAATCTCTTTTTCAAACATATTATTAATGAAATGAAGGGTTATTTTGCAGTAGTATCACTAAAAACTACATTTGTACATGACCATTGGTATATTTCCATTAATTGTGAAAATATTTTTCACTTTTACAATCTGTTTACATCTACTAAAATTTTTTTAATTGTTTCTAGTTTTATACAGATAAACTATGCTTTCAAATGTATTATACTGAATAACTATTTAAAATAATGCTTTGGGTACTTAAAAATGTAATTATTTCAGAAGCATTTGATGCAAAATAATTTGATGCATTTGCAACTACGAGTAAATGTACATCTTTGAAATTTTAATTAAAAGTAACATTTATTTCATCCTTTAATTTAAATAAAGTTAGTAATCCTAAAGTTAGTAATCCTAATGAAGGGTTATTTTGCAGTAGTATCACTAAAAACTACATTTGTACACGATCATTGGTATATTTCCATTAATTGTGAAAATATTTTTCACTTTTACAATCTGTTTACATCTACTAAAATTTTTTTAATTGTTTCTAGTTTTATACAGATAAACTATACTTTCAAATGTATTATACTGAATAACTATTTAAAATAATGCTTTGGGTACTTAAAAATGTAATTATTTCAGAAGCATTTGATGCAAAATAATTTGATGCATTTGCAACTACGAGTAAATGTACATCTTTGAAATTTTAATTAAAAGTAACATTTATTTCATCCTTTAATTTAAATAAAGTTAGTAATCCTAATAACTTTATTTTAAATGAGTTCTGAGCAGAATAAAAATGCAAGAAAATAAAACACTTTTAAACATAAAAAATACAAAACAAAATTACTTTTTTTTCCAAAAATAGACACAAATTTTTAATTGTCCAATGAAACTCGTACTGGTTAACACCCCAATCTTTCAAATAAGGTATTATGAAATCTTTTGTCGAAAAAATGAGAGAAACTTAAGGAAAGAAATGCTATCTTCAGAATTTTCAATGAATTTATTAAGTAAGCTAAAAAGCACTAGTTTCAAATCATTACTTTATGTAAATGTAATTAATTTATAATTTACAAAATTTTATTGCTTGAAAACGAAAATGATACTCTTGACAACCCTCCTGAAATTTCCCATGCTGATTCCTGAGGTATCTCCCAAAATTCCTGAAATTTATCTTCTAAAAAGGCTCATTCAGGTTTGGCATCTCTGTATATATGCATGAAAGATGGTGAATGACTGATAGCTGTGCCAGTGAGATGGACATGGCTCCTCGCCCGACTGCATGATCCTCTTGAGCAGCTATTTGTCTTGGGCATCCTGCTTTGGGCCACTCAGTCCCTGGATTGTCTTCTACAGATTCACGACCATCCGTGAATCAGGAGTGCCATGAAAACACCTTCGCGTGACACATTATTCTCTCACCGTACATCTGCTGCAACATGTGCAATATTTCTGTGGGCGATTTTCCCAAATGCTGGCAGAATTTGATATTCACATGTTTGTTCTTCAAACGCTATTTCCTTTTATGACGAATGCAAATGACTACAGTTCACTGACATACATTGTCTGGAAAAACCCTGCACTGCAGATCTGCTTCTTCTTTTTCACATCTCTCGTCACATGTGCTTAGACGCCACGGTAAAATTGGTCCCCTGTCCTCCAATCAGGGTTGGAGATATCAGCACAGTCTCCGAACTTTTTGATCCTACCTTGTACAGTGGATAAGGGACTAATTACGATAATGCATTCAATGAAGTCCTTGAATTTGTTAAAATGTAAAAATAGTCCTTGATTTTTTTTTTAAAGCTGCAATTCAACTCATATTTCCCGTACTCTGCACAGGGTTCTTGCTGTGGATCGCAAATGATCAAAATGAAATTGTGAATGCAGAAATATTGACAAGAACAAAAGTAGATATCTTTACTAAAAAAAAATGTGTGAGATTGATTGTTCATATATAGAGGTATTGAAGAAGAAGAAAAATGTTTAAAAATAATTGTCCACACATTGACAGAATCTGCTGATGAATTAGCACTAAAGTCTATAACGATATTACTTTCATTTCAGTCAAATAGTTTGCGACAAACCGTCAAAGAGAAGCAAGAAATTGTTTTAAAAATAAGTTCAATGATACAAGCAGTTGGGATGGAGTTGTGTGTACGGGGAGAGGGGGGTGTCTAGAACCATTGTAGCATTGGACTATTCGGAAGGATGTGATGTTCGTGATGTAAATAAATAGAATGCAACAGAACATATGTGTCAAATGACAAAAGACAAAATATAAGACAAAAATATCAGAAATATCTAGAACAGAAGTAGACATCTTTATAAAAAGAAGAAAGAAAGAATGAGGTTGATTATTTAGAAATAGATATAAGATATTAAAAAAGAAATAATCCTTGAAAATAGATATCCGAGCATTGACAAAGTTTGTTGATGAATTAGCACTAAAGGCTGAAGAATATAATTGTATCACTTTCATTACAGTGAAATAGTTTGCGACAAACTGCCATAAAAAAACTGCCAAGAAAAATTGTTAGAAGTAAAAGAAGATTGTATGAATCATGAAAATGTATATTTGATTACAATGACAAAATGGGTGGTGTTGATAAAGTGGATCAACATTTAGCTGATTATTGCATACCAAGAAAACAAGGAAGGAAATATTATAAGATTTTTTTGCATATAGTGAATTTAGCTCCATGGAATTCTACATTTTGTACTCTAAAGCAGGAGGGAAACAAACACCTTTACAATATAGAATGGAACTTGTCAAAAAGCTTATTGCAGAAAATCATTCTGATGAGTTTTCTGCAACATCAGGAAGTCCCAGCATTGTTCCTTCACCATTTCGGTTAACCTCAAGTCATTTCCCAGATGTTATTCCCGCCACTGAAAAAAAAGATCGAATCCAACAAGACAGTGTGCTGTATACTTCCATAAGCAAGATTCTAGAGGAAAGACTAGGTATCAGTGTACCGAATGTCAGGTATCACTTTGTATTGTTCCTTGTTTCAAAAACTATCATACAAAGATCAATATTTAGTATTTTTCAATTGTCCGAGATAACTTGGGATTGTAAAATAATATCAAAACAAAGTGTTTTTTTTTCAACAAAATAAAATTATAATTATAAAAAACCATTTATATCATGTTTTATTTCAGTTTCTTTTATTTAAACATGCAATACAAAAATCTGATAATTTTTTGCAATATTTTCAAAAAAATTGATAAGGGAAGCAGTTAATTTGTTCGATAATCTAAAAGTACTTTATTTTTCTAGATTTTAACAAGACGACTTCGATTTAGATTAGAAAGAGCTCCTGGAGAAACTACTCTTATTGACAGAACAGGAAGAGGGTTAAAGATGGAACCTCTGACAACTGTGGGCCAGCTTGAAAAGCATTTAGTTAAAATGGTAATGCCAAGTTATTTTTTAAGTAAACTTATTATTTCATTTAGCAATTTTCCCTGTTACTACATTCCAAATTTAACTTTTGAGCTAATTTGCTTTCATGTTTTTATCACCAAATTGGCTTTTCATTTAAAATCTTTATGTGTTACTAAATTTGAATTCATTTCACTAAATGAGGTCACTATGTGCTACAAAATACAAAATATTGTGATTCCAGACTATGGAAGTTTGCAAAAATTCTTCTGAAAAACCTAGAAAATTCAGGTAATTTTATTGTCAAGTTTGAGTATGAACCCTTCAAAATCAGCACTTTTATTAAAAAATAATTACTTTTTAAACAAAAGTATTCATTCTAAATGCATTTACATTATTTTAATTGAAAGATTGTTTAGTATTTTTAACACTTTACAACAAATAGTTGAAAAGTGTTTATGACTTTGTTCATTCTGTCTGTCTGTTCGCACGATAACTGCCATAAAAATGACTTGATAAAAATAAAATTTTAGTATGTTGAGACGGTCTGTAGGACATACGAGAATGTAAATGAAATATATTGAACCCTATGGGGTCTAATTTTTCAAACATTTTTAAGTGAAGTTAGAATTCACAAATTGCTTCGAAAATTTCAGTAAAATATGTTCAGCAGTTTTTAAATGAAAATACAAGTAATAATTACACCCATATAATATGAAGAGATCACATGACCCACTTCAAAATAAAATATAGCATCCATCTTTTTTCCCAGAGTAAAAATCGCGATTTTTAAAGTTATTTTAAATTTAGTTTTTAGTGTTGC
This sequence comes from Amaurobius ferox, assembly GCA_951213105.1. Lineage (NCBI taxonomy): Eukaryota > Metazoa > Arthropoda > Arachnida > Araneae > Amaurobiidae > Amaurobius > Amaurobius ferox. Next base: position 109,658,249 of record OX578133.1, on the reverse strand, counting down.
ATCCATCCTAAAACCGCTTTATTTTTCATTTTTTTCTGTGTATCTATATTCTGCACCAACACAATTACAATATTTTTGAGTTTAAATAATGATCAAACTTTAATTATTTCTACAATGAAGCCTAATTTTAATGTATGCAGAATGTAACAAACCAAGCTGTAAGATGAGTTGTATAAGAATTGCTGAATTTTTTTAACGTAAAATTAGTTACCTCTGAACTTTGGAGTATAGGTGATATGCATGAAATATTAATTGATTTTACATAGAGAAGCAGATGATTTTATAGCATTGGCTTTTTCGTTGAAGTTTTAAGCATGGAGTTAGAAAGTACTTTTACCTCCATGGTTTTAAATTTCTAAATAAAATAAATTATTGTAGTACTGTGATAATTTATGAGAATGTAGACAAGTGATTGTAAGATAAGTTGTATAAGAAATGCTGAATTTTTTCATGCAAAATTATTTAATTCTGGAGTCTGGAATAAAAGTGTATGAATGAAATATTCATTGCTTTTACATAGAGAGCCAGACAATTTATATTTCGATGATGTCATTTGAATAAAGTTCATTTTTTTTTATAAGTAATTTTTCAAGTAAAATAAATTATTTTAGTTCTGTGATAATCAAAAAAATATCATAGCTAAATATATCGCATTTTAGAGATGTGATACATTCAGCAGGTTGCATTTCAGTTGGAAAGTGTTTCATAATCAATGCTTTATGTATGATTGATATTTCTTGTTTAATTTCATTTAGGTTGCTAAACAGTGGTATGATTATGATCGGTCCACATTTGCATTTGTGAAAAAGCTAAAAGAACCAGGTGTCAAACTTAGTTTTTCACATCAGAAAGATTTTGATGATAATGGAGTAATTTATTGGATTGGTACCAATGGCAGGTGTGTATCATATTTGTTTCATTATTAAAATACACTCATGTCCAAAAGTTAAGCACCAAAGTAAAAAAAATGGATAAAATGTATTGATTTGAACTCATTGAAACTTTCACAGATCATGGGATATAACAAAATACACTGGCATGGGAAATGCAAAGGAAATTACTAATAAATAATTAAATAATAGAGATAAATAAGAAATATAGAATTTTGGTAGAGGTCTGTAAATACAGACTGTGTTTCTTTTAGGCATACATCCCTCCCCCACAGAGACATTTTATATTAATTTAATTTCTATTTCTGTGACAGCACTTAGATATATTTATATAGGGCAAATAGAATATTTGCCTCCCCTGGCCAAAGAGTCCTGAAAGACTGTCTGAATAATGAATAGGATGACCTCGGCTGGAAACACATACCTAACAGCATTGATTCATGTTAAGAATTAGATCATCTATGGCGGTTTGGGGTATTTGTGCCTGTTTACGGAGCAGACATTTTCTTAGCTTGTAAAGATTCCGGGGAAGGTCATGGAGAGAATTAAAGATTTTCCAAGCATGTCACATCCATACTTGATGGAATTCAAGTCAGGGGATCTTGATGGCATTCCATATGAAGCAGTGTTTCCGATTCTAAGTTCTGTCTGACAATGCGATTCTAGTAAACTTGCATGTTATTAACTATAAAAATGGCATCAGGACCCATGGGTGCAAGAAATGGGCGAACATATTGAGCAATGATCTCATCTCTATACCACACTGCAGTTACAATACCGCGAGGGAAGATGTGGAGATTAGTGTAGGCGTCGACAGCAATCCCTGCCCAAACTATCAAACCACCACCTCTGTATGTGTGCATTTTGTGGATGTTACTGGTGTGATAGTGATTCATCTATTCTATACATTCTGAAAAGCAATACCATCGGGAATCACTCTGTACACCAAACTTTGACTCATCCATAAAGAGCACAGTACCCCATTGTTGTGGAATCTAGTTGAGGTGATCTCAAGCACAGTTTAAGTGGACCACACTGTGTAAGCAGAGATGTCAACTACTACGGATTCTCCATAGTTTCTACGGAAGTGAATCGGGTACTACTGATTACGATGATTTCTTCTACTGAAAAATTCAATTTTATTTATTTTTCACAACACAACAATTTTTATTTCAATATATACAATATAGAGTCTCAAATCTGAAATTTTCCGGATTCGATTGCAAATTTTGAATCAAAACACAGTCGAAAAATTTGCAACATGTGTTAACTCTGTAATCATAAGAAAGAGAATAAACAATGAACCTGACCTTTATACATAAATGACCCAATCCCAATAATTTAACCGACACCCCAGTGTTTGTTGGTCCCCTTCCCCTGTTTCTATTTTTAGAAACCAGTTGGGGGCACTTTTAATGTTCTCCATGGAATCCCCAAAATTGGCCTCTGTTTCTATTTTTAGAAAATATTTATGGGTACTTTTCTTGAATGCCTCAATAAAGGTCACATTAAATGCCTCAACGAAGGTCATGTGGGAGGAGATTCAATCATAATATACCGTATATACTCATGTATAAGTCCAGAAATTTGTGACAAAAAAAACCCTCAAAGTGGGAGGGGGGTTGACTTATACGTGGAGTCTAAAAAAAAATTGTAAGTGTAAAAGTTCTTTTTACCTGCGAGGCAATCTCTCTTAAAGCGATGTGGTAGTAATTATGCAATCACACACTTCAAAATTCTCCTATGAGTCACTGCCCTTCTGACTACCAGTGTATCGCGTCATCAAAAAATATCCATGCATTTTCTTTCGATGTTTATCTCTCGCTACTCGGATAACGGGCAATCGTTTTTGACAAAAAATGACTCTTTTCAGTAATAATTCTGTAACATGGATTGTTTAAAACTATAATGCAGGATTTTAAATTGAAAGTGTTTTTTTGTTTTGTTTATTGAAGAGTGTCTAATAATAACTGTCTTGGGGGGGGGGGGTTAAAAAAAAATCAGCTCAAATAAAGTGAGGAAGCCAGATATTGTTTTGATTGCGCAGTGGGTCAAGGTCATTTGTGAGACAGGGATGCATGGTTTTTCCGGCCATTTTGTTTCCCGGCCATTTTGAGGACACTGTGTGCTGGGAGTAAAAGAATACCTGAAGCTTGTCACACAAGAACGAGCATCCCCCAAACGGACGGGAGACAAAGCTCATATGTCATAGGCCTACTTGTTTGGAATCGGACTTTAAAGCATTGCGATGAAGTTTTTATTATGGAAATTAAATTTTATTATTATATATATATATATTTATTTTTTTTGTTTCGTTTTCAACTGTTTTTGAATAATTTATTGAATTTTTTTTTTCTCTTTTGGGATTTTTTCCGATTCTTTTCTCTGAAAGTAGGGGGGGGGGTCGACTTATACTCGAGTCAGTGTTCGAAATTAGCGGTCGTTAGTCATAATTTGCGACTAGAAATTTCAATTTGACGACTAGATTCTTCAATCTGGTCGTCAAATTTGACGCTTAACAATGCTATTGTTAAATATCAGTCTTCCCTTTCCCTTTGACTAAATTACGATCCCTGGTAGAGGACTGGACAGCGGTCGAAAAAAAAGCGGCATTTTATACACGCCTACAGTGATAAATCTGCAGGTGGTAGACAGACAGTAAAATCCCCCTCTGTCTATTCAGGGAAGGAAGCATTGGGATCTTTATTGTACTTCAACTCATCCCCACCCTTCAAGCCCTGAAATTGCACTTCTGAAGAATTTATTTGTTTGCTTTATCCTCAGACATTCCGATGTCCGAGATTCCGGGTATTTAACGAGTTCCTATTGCTCCCCTCCCCTTTATTCCCTCCTAGATCTACGTATCCCACTTGTAAGAAAAGGGAGTGATACCGTGATCCTGCAGTCTTTACATTCTAATTGCTTACTATTATAGAACACAGTGCATTCCAGATTAAATCGTTCCAGCGTCTTGCAAATTTGGTTAGCTAATATTTTGTTATTAGACATTGAAAATGACATTTTTATAGCTGCCAAGTGTTCAGATTTTTATGTACTTGTTCCGTTTTTTCAGTCTTGTTCCGGGAATCCGATTTGAATCCACAGTAGTCCGATTTTTCTTTTCCATAACATTTATATTTTATTGTATACAAATCTGCATAAGAGTATCTACAAGTCATGAAATCGGGAGTAGGTCACGAAATGAGAAACAAAGTCAGGAATTTTAAGATGGATGTTTTCTGCGTTTTCAACTAAAAATCCATTTCCACGTAATTGCGTCTATTTCTAATTAATGTGGGAGAAACACATTTGCATTGAATAAAATTTTTATGATTATTCCTTGTTATATACAAGAAAACCATTTTTCAGACATATTATTAAAGAAATGAAGCTATATTGCACGAGTACCGGGTACCGCGATAAACGGCATTTGTCCGTGATCTTCTTTATATTTCGTTTTATTGTGAAAATACTTTTCCACTTCTGCAATCTGTTTGCATCGTCTACAACATTTGTAATTATTTTGTATATACTATATTATACAGAAAAACTATTTTTCAAGAGCATTTTTAATGACATGAAAGGCTATATTGCAGCAGTATCGCGGTAAACGGCATTTGTGCGCGATCCTCTATATTTCGTTTTAGTTTGAAAGTATTTTTCCACTGTTACAATTTGTTTGCATCGTTTAAAATGTTTGTAATTATTTCGTATATTATATAGAAAAACTATTTTTCAAATGTATTATTAATAAAATAGAAGGCTATTTTGCAACAGTATGGGGAAAAACGGTATTAGTGCGCGATTTTTCCTCATGCAATATGTTCCTATCTTTCTTTTTGGTAGGTTGGCATCTATGCATTTTTTATATCAATCCCTGAAGTTAATGTGATTCATATTTTTTTTATTATTACCCAGGCTGTCTAGCTCACCCAAAGGGTGTAGATGAGTTTGAAGGGTATGATTTATATTTTGTCAAAGTGACTAGAAAAAGAGTAGCAACAATAAAACAAAAACTTATTATTGACTTGCAAATACAGAACCCTAGCTGCCAACTCTGCATTTCTTCGTGAAGCTCCAATATTTGCATTGACTGCCGATCTCCGGACAAATATGCAAATCTCCCCCACCCCCTTTTTTTTAAACTTTTAAGATAAATATAGTAAACAGATTTTAAAATGAAATTCCTTACTTTGACAAAATTGGTCACAAAAAGTGACTAAATTTCACTCAAGATTCCCTTATAATATTTTAATTTTAAATGTGTTTAAGTCTTATATTTGTAAGTAATATGAGAAAGATTATATGGAAATGTCACTAAAATGTGCATTTATACGTGATTATCGGTTTATCCCATTTTATTATCATGTATTTTCCATTCTCACAATTTGTTTTTCTCAACTAAAACTTTTATATATATATATATATATATATATATATATTATTTGCTGTTTTAACTCAGGAAAATTAATTTTCAAGGATGAAATGAAGGGGTATTGGGGCAATGACTGTACAAGATGAGCATAATTGAAAATTGTTAAATAGAAGTTTTTTTTTTTAATTTGTTGTTTTTTTTATGCCCTTTTTGCCAAGTAAAAACAAATTAGCAATTTTTTTCTATTTATTTTTTCTTGAGTTTCTTTTTCAGTTTATTTTAAATTTTAAAAATTTTTAATACAAAAATCTGAATTATTCTTTTTTTTATATCTTTAATAAAAATGGGTATTTAAAAAATAGTTATTGTTAGAGATGTAAAAATGGCAACTAGCCGTGTCTATTTGGCACCTAGAGTCAGAACTTATAGGCGTCAAATGACGCCTAGTTCAAATTTTTAATTTCTAACACTGACTCGAGTGTATACGGTAGTTCTTTCTTTGGTGCAGGGCAGGGACAGCAGTCTTGTGTCTGGTTTCCACGTGGTGGTGTGGCTACTACCACCGCTGATTTTCTTCACACAATTTTATGGTAATTAGTTATGATAAGTAGTGAAAATGTATAACTGCCTGTTAAAAAAATGAAGAATTGTCAAAAGTTTAAGAAGGCATATTCTCGGGAATTTCCATGCATCAAGCCTTCGAAAATTTCGGAAAATATGGCATTTTGCTGTATATGCTCCAAGAACTTTAATATTGCACATGGCGGTCGCAATGACTGCCGTCATCATATTTTATCTCAGAAGCATGTGAACTATGTGGAAGCAGCGCAAAAGACTGAAAAATTATACACATTTTTTAAAAACGGTGAACCCATGAATGCCATAACAGCAGAGAGTCTTTTTGCCAGATTTCTTATTGAACATAATCTACCAATATCCGTTGCAGACCACGCAAAATTTTTGTTTTCATCTATGTTTCCTAATTCTAAAATAGCTCAAGATTTTTCTAGCGGCCACACAAAAACTATAGCTATAATAAAAGCTATGGCAAAGATTTCAACGGAAGATGTTGTATCTTCATTAACAGAACCTTTTGCAGTAAGTATAGACAGCAGCAATGATGCCAATGATTACAAGCTCAACCCGCTTCTTACAATATATTATGATAAAGCGAGAGCAGAGATTGTTACAATGCTTTTGGCATTATTGTCATGCACTGATAATACTGGTGAAGGTATTTTTAATGCTATTTCTGCTAAATTTGAAGGGAAGGGCATATTGTGGAAAAATTGTGGGGCATTTTCATCGGATGATTCCAGTACAATGGTAGGGAAATGCAAAGGTGTGTCTGCATTTATATTGAAGAAAAATCTTTGAACCATAATCAGGGGGTGCCCCTGCCATCTTATTCATATAGCTGCAAAGAAAACTGCATCAAAATTCAGTGATATCATTGATGTGGAAATGCAATTGATCTATATCTATTTTCTCCTTGATAAAAGTTCTAAACGAAAAAATCGGTTTAAAATATGCCAAGAGTCATGTGGTCTATCTGGAAAGAACACTATTTTGCAACAAGCTGCTCCGTACATATATAAATTACGTAGTGTTATCCATCAACTTTTTATGGATCTGCTAGTGAGATTTGTTTTTCACACAGCAATTTTCAGTGACAATGCTGAACAAATAATTATGGATATAAATTTCAAGAGTAGAAAAGCACAGAAAGATGATGAAAATTTGGTGATTGGTGTGAAGACAAGATTATTTCTCAATTTTGCAAATTTGACAGAAGAGGAGATTTTTAAATTTTATAACTGCGTACGAAGTTTTTATGTTGAGGCCAGTTCTTATATCCTTGCGAAGCTGCCACTAAAAGATGAATTTCTAAAGCATGCTGAAATAAGTGATATTCAAAAAAGAACTGAAATTTCTTTTAGTTCAGTGCTCTATATGGTACAGCTTTTCCCTTCATTATTCAACAAAAATGAGATTGAAAAACTGGAAACGGAATTTGCCCGATATCAGTGTTACAATTTTGAGGATGTTTTAGACATTCTGTGTATTGATTTAGCTTGGAAAAGCATATCTCTGTTGAAAGATTGCAATGTATGTTTGAAATATGAAGTTCTTCCCAGACTAATATTCCATATTCTTGTACCTCATTCTAATGTTGCTAATGAAAGAATTTTTAGCATTGTCCTCAAGAATCATAATGACTTCAGACCAAACTTAGGAGTTGAAACTCTCCAGACACTAATAATAGAAAAGTTTAAGATGAATGTCCACGAAGAGAACTGCTTTGCTAAAACATTTTCAAACAAAGAATTTAAATGCTATAAGCAAGCTACCTCATCTGCAGTTGGCAAATCTTAAATTTAAATTTTCGCTTTAAATCTGACAATGTGTTTTATCTATATGTTAAAATTTGATTCCATAAGTTTTTAACTGTCTTTAAATTTCTTTCGTTAAATTTCTTCTTTTTTATTATATTTTTTTGGTAAATGGGAGAGAGTGCTTGAATTTAATTATTAAATGTTTTTTATAAATAAAATTTTCAATTTTTAGTAATGTGATATAATACTTTCATACACAATTATTGAATTAATAATATATGCGTGTTATGTAATCCGATTTGTTAAATTTTTACTTGACTACTGAAAAAATTTTAAAACTACTAATTTTTTCCTTTGGTACTACTAAAAACTTCCATCGCAGGTTGGCATCTCTATGTAAGGGCATCAGTGAGATGCATACATACCACAGGTCATCTTGAATACAGCTGACCTGCATGTAGCCATAGGTAAACAGTTTGCCGAGATACCGCACTTCTGTCTGATGTTGTAATGTCAGAAGCAAGTTGTTAAGTGTACCTGTGGCATCATGCTTGCAGACACAGAAAATGGTCATTCTGAGTGGTTATGACTCTTGAATATCCACTTACTAGTCTTTGTGACACTCTTCCTATGCTTTAATACTGGTTCCACATTCAGCAAATGATGGAACAATTGAGATTTAGGGATCGGGCTACTTCCGACTGTTACTGGGCTTCTTTTGAGATGCCCTTTTACCTCCCATCGCTTGTTGTCACTCAGATGATGTTGTCTACTCATTTTTCAAAATTTGGCTATTTCGATTTTCAATCTGGAATCCATAACACAGCGATACAGGCTCTACACAAAACAGGCCATTTTTATACCTAATAAATTTCCTTGTTAAAAAAATGTTGGTATGCAAAATGTTTTCTGCATGCTTGTTTCCATGTGGTGCCTGTCATGTATGCACATTTTGTGGCTACACATTGTTTTCTTCACGGAATATGCTAATTTTTCCATTTGTTGCTCAACTTTTGAGTCTTTGAACTTAAATTGCACTGTTTGATTTGGGTTCTGTTCTTGCATTGTTCTTAGGTTTTTTATGATTAAAGTAAGGTCAAAATGATGCCGAATGATTAAATGTCAGGGAACTTAAGTAAATAGGGAACTTATTACATTTTAGTTCTTCCATTGATGATTAATAGCAATAACCCCCAAAATTGTCAAAAGGAATGGATTCTGTGAGAGTCGTCTAGTTTTCTAATTAAGTTGCAAAATCCGCAAAAAAGAAAAATAAATCCTTTTTAGATTAAAATAAAAATAAATTAGTGTGAATTGTAATAATTCAATTAGTTAATTTTTTAAGTTAATAGCAAGACATTAATTGAGCTCAAGCTATGATAATTCATTAGTCTTTGGTATTAAAATATTGATTGCTGCATTTATAGATTATATTTTATTTTAACACACCATTGGCATCTCATTTTTAAGAGTTTCTTAATTTAATTTCTATTGTTTTAAACTTCTATAAAATCTAATTTCTTTAAGAATGCTAATGATTGCAATTTTTAGGACCGTACCAGAATGGGTTAATCCTGCTCAAGTTGGACTTGTCATGGTTACTGCTTCTGAAGGCCGGAATCTTCCATATGGCCGTCTAGAAGATATATTAAGCCGTGAGGCTTCTGCCTTGAACTGTCACACAAACGATGACAAGTAATACTTTTCAACTTAATTTATTCTCTTACTTAATTTTCTACTTTTCAATATAATTTTTTTTTTTTTTGCATTCTTGTGGGGAAAAAAACAGTGTAATAACCATCTTCAATGTACCATAATTTCCAGTAAAACAGCTACAGGGGTTTAAACATCACAAGTATAATAAATCACTTATCCAATAGTGAACAGAAACGCTACACCCAGTATAAATATCACAGGAATAATGAATCACTAATCATTCCACAAGAAATCATCCAGACCATATTGCTGACTGATTTTAAAAAAATCTGAAACTTTTTATAATGATTGTGTATATATTTGACTGTTAGAAACTAATTTTGGGTTTTCAAGATCATTTGTTTTTAAAATTCAGAATAGCTACCATGCAGAGCAAAAGGGAGCTCAGACAAGATGATGCATTTTTGTTTTTAGACATGGTTTATAGTCATGCACCTTGTTGGGACAAAGTTTTAGTTTCACATTATCTGCTAATATATATAGCAACCAACATGGTTGAAGTTTTAAAAATAGAGTTAAAAGTTCAAGTTTCAAAATTAATGTTGAGTCATTTTTTTGTTTTATGTAATTTAAAAAATAATTGCAATCAACAATACAATTTTAGGATTTTTATGTAAGGGATTCATGATTTTTGAGAAAGAACGTTAAAATTCATAATTTTTACTTTCTCATACTATGTAATATAGTATAAGAAAGTATTGTTTTCAAAAAAATTTTCAAAGTTATGGTTTTTATTAGTGAAATTGCAATTTGTTACCTCAAGAATCTTTGCAGATAACACAGAATTCTATACAGTTATTGCGGCATTAGGTTGTGATATCTTAAGTGCAGTAAATGATTTAATTCTTGAATCACTAAAGGCTGATCGGTATGAAGTATAAAAAACCGCATCCTTTGGAGGATTCGGAGGCCACAAAAATCTGTACACTTCTACAGGATGTATAACTAGGTGATTGAAAACCAAGTTACTTGCTAAGGGAAATGCAGAATTTAGCTGTTACTAGTATTGCTGAAGATACTTTGCATATATTGTTTTTACAATGCTTACCTGTTCATATACAATATCTGAACTGATGAGAGAATAGTCTGTAAGGAAATCAACGAAATAGCAGATAAGATTTGTGATATATCACAAACATCGTCAACAATATCTGCTGTCACTAGTACTTCCGAGTCAAGTCATATCTTGCATTTGGAAATCCAAATTGAAAGTTTAACAAAGATCGTAGAGCAACTATTGAGAAATTTTTATTATTGATCTCGGTCTGAAAAACTATTGAAATCATGATCAAGGATTCATTCTCAATCATGATCATATGCATTCTACTGGTTTAATGAAAAATTTGGTGAAAAAGCAAGATATGCGTGCCGTGCAAATATAACATAGAAAACTGCTAGGCACTAACTACCATTACGCCTAATGATAAGCCAGGTTGTATATTGTAGCGAACCAATTATCCAGAATCCTCCAGACCATTATCTTTCTGGATTTCTGATCCTTCGACAAAATGGTAGCTAAACAGCGTATTACATTGATTTGGCACTGTTGTCTAATCGCCGTACTATGCTAAATACACCATAAATCTTTATATATTTTATGACTTCAAACTTTGTTTAATATAATATTTTAATAAAATACTACTTATTTACTAGGGGGCTGTGCTTCCTGTTCATTACGCTTCGTCAACTCATGTAACTCAATTCATGAGTCGAACTGGTATAGCTTGCTTTGTGAACTATTTCAAGCCAAACTAAAATTTAAATCCGTAAATGGTTTACTTTACCATGTTACCCTATTATTTTCCTACAAATGTACTAAATTGTATATTTTTGTATACTATAGTTTTTGTTGTACGAGACAGAGAAAGTCGATGAATGTGCTGTTGTGAAAGAATATTTTTCACTTCAGAAGTGCATAAAAAGTGAAATATCTCATGAACTACATCGAGATTAAAAAAAAGGGCTCTACGAAGCCTATTTTTCACCTATGTAAAATGTAAACAGCAAAATATGTAGAATGAGTTGTATCAGAATTGCTGTATTTCTTTAACACAAAATCATTTAGTTCATGGAGTCTGCGTAGCTGATATGAATGAAACATTCATTGATTTTACAAAGAGAAGGACGATTTTTTTCGATGAAGTTTTATGCAAAATGTTTAATTACTTGTAGCTCCATAGTCTTAATTTTTAAGTAAAAAATCTGGCACAGTTCTGGATGCAACCATTTGGATATAAGGTACAGAACGGCCATTGACAGTTGCAAAACAAAACTAAGAAGACTAAACCAATGACGAAGAAGAATGTGAATGCGAAAATGAAATATAAACTGATTAGAAAGACATTTTGCTGGAAAAGTAATGACACTCTGAGGAGTACAGAGACACTAGAAAAGCCCTTCCTGGACATAGGAGATCACGAAGGTTTCAACATTGTTAGTAAATTAAAAATCCATCTCGAAAAAAATGTTATTATTGGAAAACACGTGAAGCAAACTATTTTATCAGATTTCTTTCAGGGATTCAATAAACACCATTAAAATTAATTTCTGTTACATTCAATATTTAATGCAACTGGTAAATTTTTAAAATTTAAATTTTAAGTATTTCAGTGTAGATGTACTATACTATGTATGTAAAATTGAATTGAATTTAAAGTGAATATGCAGGGCTTCTTTTGTGCTATTATGAGGCCCTTTGTATTGTTTCACTTGCCATATATACTCGTCAAGAAATTTGTAACAAAAAAAAAGCTTCAAAGTGTGTGTGTGTGTGGGGGGGGGGGGCGACTTATACTCGGAGCCTAAAAAAAAATCTTCTAAATGGTCTTTTTTTCCGCATGGCAATCCATCTGAAAATAATGCTGTAGTAATTATGCAATCGTGCTCTCAAAATTCCTCTGCACTTCAAAACTCTCCTGTAAGTCACTGCCCTCCCGATTCTCCGACTACCAGCGTATCACCGCATTTAAAAAAAAATATAGGTACAAATTATTCATTTTTATTCAATGTCGCTTCTCCGATTACAGCTGATCATCTTCGACAAAAAATGGCTCTTTTGCGGAAAGTACCTAATAACAACTGTGTTGCTTCAAATCGATTACAGTTTAATGAAAAACTGAGCTCAAATAACTGGCGGAAGCCAGATATTGATTTGATTGTGCAGTGTGTCGAGGATGCTTGGTACAGGGATGCGATACTAACGGGAAATGGTAGCGAAATCATTCAAGAAATGTTGGTTTAGTAATGAATTTGATGGCATAAATCATGAGGCTTGATGATGGGGTTTTTATAAATGATGATAGCAGTGATTTTTATGACATGGGCATAGATGGGATTGATGATATTTAAATGATGCGCTAATGGATTTTTTAAACTGCTTTATGAGTTTGACTCCGATTATATGTATTAGACTTGCTTGTAATTGGACTTTAAAGGGTTCTGATAAAGTTTTTATTATGGAAATTCAATTTTGATTTTGCGGTAAAGAAAAAACATTTAAATAAAGTTTATGCAATTTTCTTAAAATTAAATCTTGCTAATGAACACTTTAATCATATTTTCTATGATTTGCTTATTACAAGAACAAAGTATTTATATTTAAAACTTAATCAATATCATCTTAATAATATGTCAACTAATTCATATTGTGTAATTTCTTTCAAGCATCCCATTTATAATTCTATAAATTTTGGTCATCTTTTTGACAAGTTCAAGCATTTAATGCCTATTGGAGATTTGAGTGTATCAAAGAATTTTGTTATTTTCAATAATTATATTTTTGAAGGAAATTAATTATACCTACAAGTCTCAGGAGTGCTACGGGGTGGCTGCAGTAGCAGTATGTTAGCTAATTTATATCTTTATCATTTTGAACAGTCTTTTACATCAATATATTATACATTATACAGATATGTTGATAATCTGATTTGCTTAGTATATACTGAAAATTGTATCATTAATATAGATTTCTATCCTGATAATTTGGAATTAATTCCTAATGAAGCTTATATTGGTAAAAATATTAATTTTTTGGATTTAAATCTTTTTTATTGAACCTTCTAATAGAATTGTTACTAATTTATATGATAAAAAAGTTTTAATTTTAACATTAATAAAATCTTACCATTTAATTCCTGCAACTCGTTTCTATTGTTGAAATATTATTCTTAATCAGCTTTTTAGAATATATAGATTATCTGATAAAAAATTTCATGCTTTACATATTGATAATCTTAAAATTACCAGCAATTTATATAAATATCCCTCTTATTTTGTAAATGGTATAGTTAAAAAATTTAGATTAGCTGGATTTTCAAGAATTCTTTTTATGGTGTTTAATATATTAGCCTGACATCCCCCTTCTCTTGTTTTAATTATATTTTATTTTTACATCCACTTACACATTAGCCTTTCTATTATTGCCTCTATTGATTGTATATTATCTCTTGTACATGTCTTTTCGCATTACTGTTATTTATTTCTTATGAATGGCAACAGTAGTTCATATCTTATTCCTTTGTGAATGCCAACACTTGTCACTTCATTCTGTGTTCCCGTGCTCGATAGGTTTGGGTATTTTTCAGTTAGATTCCAGGTATCCTTTCTTCCTTTTATTTTTTCTTCTTTATGTATGTAGTCCAAGTAGAAATAGTTTATAGTTATAATCTATCTATTTCTTCAGAAACATACATTTTTGTGTTTGCTTCTACAAGACACTCGGACTTGAAAATGAGTTTTGAAGAAGTGAACAAATCCTGATTTAGGTCTAGAGCCTTGTCCACATGTATAGCGTTTGTTGTTGGATTTCGTCTGTTTTTCCTTTTCGATTCCATACGTTTGTTTTTTGATACTTTTCTTAGACTTGATGATTCGAAATTTTTATTTTTTTCTATTTGCTTGAAGATTTGTTCTTTTATACTTTTATTTTGTAAGCCTGTTAGAAAGTTAGGTTTTTCGAGTTACAGCTTCTCTCTTTTCTTTCATTGGAACTTCAAACCTTTTTATTATATATATATATATATATATATATATATATATATATATATATATATATATAGTTTTTGTTTTTAAGTGTTTTTGAATAATTGATTGAAACGGGTTTTTTTCTCTTTTTGGAATCGCTTTATACTCAAGTATTGGTTTTTTTCCAATTTTTTTCTCTGAATGTAGGGGGGGGTTGGGGGTCAACTTATACACGAGTATATGCAGTAAATATATTACTCCCACAAGGTTAAATTTGTATTTGAATAGTTGTATAAGTAATATTAAACAATTAGTTTACAGATACTTCCTCAATAGCAGGCACTTCCCATTAACTGACAAAAGCTCTTTTCCAGATGGTGTCCACTATCAGGAGATTTGACTGTACCATATTTTAAAGGATATGCTCTTTTGATACGAAATTATTAAATTCTTTAAATTTGCATTTTTGCATGATCTATTTTTTTTTTAGACGTGCATGGTTTGCTATTGATCTTGGACTGTGGCTTATACCTAATCGGTACACTTTAAGACATGCTAGAGGCTATGGAAGGTAAGAATTTGATTATTTATTTATTTATTAATGCTTGATATATAATCGATGACATCATATTTGCAATGGTCAAATTATGCAATGTATCGATACAGCGATACAATACATGTCATTTAATGATGAATGTATACTATATCAATATTGCTTCAAATTATATTGATAACAGACTTACTACAAATCTTTATGGTTTTTCTTTAAATTTGTCATAGTGTTACATTTATAAGCATTTAAAAAAATAATTTTAAACCAAATTAAAGCTCAAGAAGCCAAACAATAAGCATAAGACTGTATCGGGCAAATTGAAAATAGTTAAACCATTTTCTGTTTGGCTGACACAGTCTTGCACTTATTTGGGCATTCAAATCCAAACTTTTTGTACTGAAAAAGGAAATTCAAATGATTTCTAAAATGCACGTATGCTCATTTATCGTTATTCATGCTGCATTTTATGTTGTGAACAAGTTCATTATTAAATTATATACTCGTATCAAATTATAGTGCTAATAATCAAAATTTCTACTGTATATAATGAGTTAAAAACAGATCTGTTTATTTATGAGTTTGTTCACTTTTTCTCAAATTGATGCTTGTTATCATTATATAAAAAACAGTAGGGTTAAATCTATTCATTGTATCATTTATATTATGTTCACTATATTATTTAATTACTTGTATATTATTGCCAATATATTTGAAATGTAATATGAGTGATTTTGAAGCTCAGCATATTTGGATATTTCACCAATGATTGAAATTAAATTTTAGAAGTTGCAATTATCATAATTGATGATTTGTGATATAAATATTTGATTTGTAGATCTGCATTGCGAAACTGGTTATTCCAAGTATCAAAAGATGGGTCAAATTGGTTAACTCTATTTACTCACGTTGATGATTGTGCTTTGAATGAACCAGGATCTACAGCATCATGGCCTTTGGATCCACCAACCGATGAAGAGCAAGGCTGGCGTCATATCAGACTGCAACAAACTGGAAAAAATGCTAGTGGACAAACTCATTACCTATCTCTTTCTGGCTTTGAAATTTATGGAACTGTCACAGGAGTTTGTGATGACTTGGGTAATTATTTTGTATGATCTATTTACTATATTCAGCTGTTTATCTAGAACCGACATATATACATGTATGATTATGTTTATTAAAATTAAAATGTTTGTGGGTTTTATTCCTGCCTTGAGTTATATTGCTTCTATAACTATACATTCTAATTATAATTACTATAATTGTTCTTAAACATGAATTTGGGGGAAATTTGTTCCTATCACGCTTTCAAATTTAAAGTTTTGCATTTATAAACACCCCAGACAAAATAATACAGAATAAGGTTTTATTTAATTTAAATACCTGGTTACATCACCATGTGCCCTGATCACCACTTAGATCTTATGGGGCATGCTGTCCAAATGGGACTAAATAGCATCTACAGTGATGTTGGCCCACTTGGCCATCAATCTGGCCATCAATTCCGCTAGTGACTGCGGATGTGAAACACTTCTCTTGACAGCATATTCTAAAGCATCCCACATTTTTTTGATGACGTTAAGGTCAGGCAAATTGGCAGGCCAAGTGAGGTGTGGGAGATCAACCTCATGTTTTGTTGTTGTTGAAACCCAGACTGTCCGACCTACCAGAAAGGTGTAAGGTAACTGTTTGGACGGTCGGGAAGTGCCACCCAATTCAGACCGGAACCCAGTGGGGGAGGCATCCACAGGGACCGTACCCTCCTTCCCCTACCACCAACCTCTCGGAAGGACTTTCGGACCCACATGTTTAACGTGATCGTACTTCGCATGAACACGGCGGCAGTTTTGCAGTGGCTGGAATCGAACCCGGGCCTACCGAGTGCAACTCCAGCGCGCTAACCAATGGGCTACCGCGCCCACAACCTCATGTTTTGTGAACCAGGCCTGAACACATCTAGTACAATGCACAGTACAATTCTCATCTTGGTAGACAGGTTCGGCGACAAGGCCCTCTCCTTGCAGAAAGTCCACATAAGGAACGACGTTGTCATCCAAGATGGGGATATAATCCACAGCCTTCATCCTATTGTTGACTTTCACCAGTGGTCAAATGCCAGTCTCCGAAATACACCCCCAAAACATCACACTCCTACCCCCGAGCTGCACCGATCTCTGGAGACAGTCCGGAGACAGCCTCTCCGACCTCCTGGTGACATGGAAACGTGCATCATTGGCATATAAGCAGAAGCGTGATTCGTCTGACTATACTAAACTTTTCCAGTCATCCACAGTCCAGTGTTGATGTTCTTGAGCTCATTCGCGTCTCCTCTGTTTTGGGGCTGCTGTGATCCGAGAACGTCGCTGCGGTATACGGCTGAATAATTCCATGTGATGCAGCTCCCAGTGCAGGGATGCTCTCGGAAATAGACGTACCCGGTCCAGCCTTAACCTGTGCCACCAATTGGTCCCTGGTTTTGGAAGCGATTAGTGGTAGCCATGCACCTCCTATGCCGATTATCTCTTGGGGTATCATCTTGCAGCTATCACCGGAAACTGTTTGTTCCAGACAAACGTCATTGCTTATGCACTGTACTTACTGTAGATGCTGTCACACCCAAGAACGTTGCAATCTCTGCAACTTTGCAGCCATATTCCTGGCCAAACACTATGGCCCCCTTTTGCCAACCGGTGATGTCTCGTTTGTGCCCATTTTCAACTTTACGAACGAATGAAGCATATTGATCTCAAGGTTTTGCAACTTGTTCAACTTTGTCTACGACTTCCACCTCTGTTCTGTTCGTGGTAAAAGCTGATTTCGTAATGTTTTGTCCAGGGTGTTTAGTGATGACAAAATTTTTTGTAATTAACAATGAAAAAACATTTGTTACTTATGATCATAATTTTTGCTTTGATAGTTATATTAAATAAAAATAGTAATTTATTTCTTATAGTTATATTAATTAATTTGTTTGTTTTTTTAATGCATTTTGGAGTATTGTGTGAGGTTTAGTGTATATTAAGCATTGAAATGTTTCAACTTGTATAGGTTATGTAAGTCTGTAGGGAAATGTAATTTGTACTTTGTTTAAAATCTTTGAATAAATATATATTTTTTTATTTGTATAATATTTTAAATTGATGTAAAATTAATTTTATGAATATCTATGTATTAAGTATTAGGTAGAAAACAGAATTAAGTTCACTTTTATATTTTTTGATTATCTGCTTTGCAAAGTTACTGAATGCCATTAGCATAGTGTGTTGTAATCTTGAAAATTTGTTGTATAAATTATCTATATAATTTGCACTGAACTGAGTGAGAGAAAGGGTGATATATCAAAATTATCAAACACTTTCATTATAGCTAGAATGTTGGTTTTAGTATCATTCGTTCCATCTCAGCCTCAAGACCAACAGAAAAATCTTAAAATTACAAAAATTCAAATTAGGGGTGATGGAGCAAAGGAATGATCAAAATACTCTGAACCACTTTACTTAATTATTGAGCACTTACACTCTAGCTATAATCTTGGTTTTGGTCTCATTCGATTCATCTCAGCTTCCAAATCATTGGAAAAAGTGAATATTTTTTAAAATGTGGATTAAGGGGTATGATGCATATCTACCAACTCTCCTGGATACCGGGAGACTCCTGGTTTTTTTCTATATCTCCCTGTAAAGTTGTCCAATCTCCGGTTTTCACTCAGCTGCCCTTATTTTCCCCCTTTCTAGGCCGAAACAATGTGACTGCAAGTCATGTGACTTACAGTTGCTTTCCCGCTTGTCAATTTTCTGCTACTGCAGTGTAGGAATGGATTGCGAGTGACGTTTGTATTTTATTTTTTTTTATATGCAAATCTGCATAAAAGTATCTGCAGGTTACAAAAGTAAAAAAATTAGAAGTAAATCACGAATGTTCCGATAAGATCACGAAATGAGAAATGAAGTCACAAATTTTGAGATTGAAGTATTCCTGGTCTTTTATCTAAAAATCCCTTTCCCAGCTATCATATAATCAGCACTTGCAAATGGCGATTATTCCCACAGCATCATGAGAAAGAGAAATGACCAATGATTTACTAATTAATGTGGTCAAAACACATTTGCATAGACTAAAATTTTATTAAATTATTTTGTTTCATATACAAAACTATTTTTTGAACTTATTAAAGAAATGAAAGGCTTTTTGCAGTAGTTTACTAAAAACAGCATTTGTGCACGATCCTCTTTATATTTCATTTTACTGTGAAACTATTCTTCCACTTTTGCAATCTATTTGTCTCGTTAAAATTTTTCATAATTAGTTCGTATTTTCTACAGAAAAGCTATTGTTCAAACATAGTGTTAATGAAATTAAAGGCTATTTAGCAGCAGTATCTGCGTAAAATGACATTTGTGCATGATCCTCTTTTTATTTCGTTTAATTGTGAAAATATTTTCACTTTTGCAATCTGTCTGCATCATCAAATTTTTTTATAATTATTTCCTATTTTATACACAAAAACTATTGTTCAAACATATTATTAATGATATGAATGGCTATTTTACAGCAGTATCACGAAAAAAGGCATTTTTGTGTGATTCTCCTTATATTTCGTGTAATTCTGAAAATAATTTCTGCTTTTACAATCTGTCTGCATCGTCTAAAAATTTTGTAATTATTTCATGTTTTATGAAGAAAAACTGTTTTTGAAACTTATTAATAATGAATTGAAGAGCTATTTTCTGAATAACAATATTAGAATAATAAATTGGGTACTTACAATATATAACCATTTCAAAGGCATAAATTAGAATTTGATGCATTTGTATTTAAATTTACATATTTTTAGAATTTAAATTAAAAATTAAATTTGTTTCATCCTTTAGTTTAAATGAAAATAGCATAATAATGTTAGTGAGAATGATTTTTGAGAGTAATAAAAATTAAGAAAATATAGGTTCAGAATTATTAGAGCATGCTGAGAAAAGCTAAATCAGTTGTAATGAATTTTAGCACTTAATAAAAATAATTTGATAACATTATTCCATTTCATTGTTGAGTATGTGTTAAATAAGCTCAATATATGTGAGTATCAGTTGTTGTATTCATTAATGCAATTTAAGGTTTAATTGCATTAATGAGCTCCATTAGTTTGGCCAAAAATCTTAATTTTTTTTTGTTCGTGAAATATGTGCTTATTTTTCTTTCTGGTAGGTTGGCAGCTATGTTACTTTGAAATTGTTTAAAGGTAGTGAATTTGAATATGCTTTTTGCTCAATCTGTGCAATGAACTTCAAAATTTCGTAGTGGAAGAGGGGATATTATTGCCAAAACCAAAAGGCGTGTGGACAAAAAAATTTCAATTGAAGGAAATGCAGACATCAAATACAGTTTCTTTGCTATCGGAAATTGATGTGTGATACCTGCTGAATGTTATAATCATTACAAATTTCAGTTTTATTTCTTGAAAAGTTTTCCTTTTTATGTTTAAGAGTATAGCATTAAGAAGTATACATTACATTGTCGGGCAAAATCTCCCTGTTCTTTCATATTTTCGCACAAAAATCTCTTAGTTTTTCATATTTGGAAGTTGGCAGCTATGATGATGCTAATGGATAATAAGAAAATATCAAACTTATTTAGTACTTCCACGCTATCTCATCTCACTTCCCGGCCATCCAAATTGCTGCTCTATATCATAGGATGAGTCGGACAGTCTAAGTTTTCGACTATCTCATCTCACTCGATCTATCTCAGCATCCATATTAGCAGAAAAGTGAAAGTTTTGAAAATTCAAATTATGATTTATGATACAGTGGGATTTAAAAGAAATTACTTTGTATTTGCCTTTTAGAAATAATAAAAATGCAATTTGAAATCCTTTTGCTGCCTACAATTTGAACTGGGAAAAAGAAATAACTTTGTTATAAATATAATACTATATAATTTTTCTAATTATTACAGTTAAATCACTTTGTTGTGCACTGAAATAAGATTCAAAATATTTTTCCATTTAACACATGTTACTGAATTATAAAATATGATATGTATCCTTAAATCTGAAAGGGGTTTTGATATTTAGAAAAAATAACTTTTATTAAGTGTGTAAATGTGACATTTAATGACCAAAATTTTTGTGCAGAAAATTTGTTATAAGAAGATCTCACCATGTTATCATTGTTCATGTGTAATGTTTATCTGTGATAATAAAAGAAGATGTTTTTCTGTTGATTACATAGCAGAAAATCTAATATATAACTAAGAAATTTGGTACAGTGATACTTCAGGTCATGTCCGAAAACACTTCAGAGCAATTTTTAAAGATTCTAATTAGTTTTTTATTTTATGTTGAAGTGCAATTTTGAGCACTTTCCATTCAAAACACTTCATTAGTAATTGAAGATATTATCACTGAGTTTCCATTTTTACACCATCAGAAAGATTAAAAGAATGATCTTTTGAATGAGCTTTCAACTAAATCCATCAAAAAATTCCACCATATTTAAAAAACATTCTAAAAATTTATCAAAATATACATAGTTTAGGAAATTAATTTTAATTTTCTTGCATTGGCTAATTGGAGAGTTATATGATTCTAACCTTTAGCATGAATATAAATTGATGACTTTGTATTTTAATTATTATTTTTAATTACTCTATTCTCAAATTTTCTATTAATTTTTAAATGGGTATATATAAGTGTTTGAATGTTCGCTTCTGTTCATCCCGAATGAATTCATAACTGTGAGTATACCCATTGCTATGGGTTGCTATTTGTTTCATGATATTCACAACTGTGAAATACGTACTTTTGCGATTTCACAGAATAGTTGTGATTTTACAGAATTTATTGCTGATGATTCTACAACAATGCAGACAGCAGTTAGTAGATGTCTCCGGTGATAACATCCAAGATTTTTGGTATGCTAAAAGTAATGTTACTAATATTGGTAAAAGAACTCATCGCAACATAAACTAAATGATAAAATACAAAAATCTAACTTCCTAGATATTAGAGATATTATACTAAGAGTGGCGACACATCACGATTTCAAATACTAATTACTAACAAATGACAAATCTCACAGATCCAATAGTCATTTTATTTTAAAATCATCCTACAGACGTAATAGCAATAGCAATAGCCAAAGCACTTTCGAACATCTTACATGTTCATCCTCAGTGGAATGATGATTAACAATTAGAAATGATGCCACCATGCTTAAATACAATTCAATACTGTTAAGTAAAAATTTGCATATCCTGAAATTGTCAGTTACACAAAAAGGTGGATTATGAGTCAGATTATAATTTATACAAAGTTCAAAAGCAAATACTTCAAAAAGATTTAAAGATATAGGATTTTTTAAAACATAATAATTATAAATCAATGTAGCTATGCAAAGGCTTAACATGCAGGGAATCGAGAACGAGTCGCCAAGCATAACTTAGGACCTGAACAAGATCGAAATTACAAATAGAAGAATGATATAAATAAATAACAAGATCTATCATGCATAAAGCATTGATTATGAAACACTTTCCAAATTCAATGCAATTTTATTTAAACATCTCTAAAATGCGATACATTCCTTAGTAATATTTTAAAAATAATCGTAATACTGCAATAGATTATTATATTTGAAAACTTCATCGAAAATAAATGAACTTTATTCAAATGACGTCATCGAAATATAAATCACCTCTATATAAAAGCAGCATTTCATTCATAAACATTTTTCCAATCCTTCTTTCATTCATCACAATACTAAAATAATTTATTTTATTTAAAAACTTGAAACCATGGAGGTACAAGTAATTTAACTCTATGCTTAAAACTTCATCGAAAACATCGTCTGGTTTTGTGTGTAAAATCAATGAATGTTTCATTCATATCAACTATATTCAGCTATATTGCAGACTCCATGAGCTAAATAATTTTGCATTAAAGAAATTTAGTGATTTTTATACAACTCATTCTACATCTTTTGGAATTTACATTTTCCATAAGTGAAAATTAGGCTTCGTTGTAGAAATAATCAAAGTTTGAGAATCATTTAATCTTAAATATATTGTAATTGAATTGTTTCAGTATGTAGATGCACAAAATTTAAGCAAAAATAAAGCAGTTTTAGGACAGATACGACACTAAATATGAATTAAAATGAACTTTAAAAATCACGATTTTGATACAAGATGGATGCCATATTTTATTTTGAAGTGGGTCACGTGATCTCTTCATATAATGGTCACTTGATCTCTTCATATAAAGAGTGTAATTATTATTTTAATTTTTATTTAAAACACTACTGAATATATTTTGCTGAAATTTTGTTATATATTTTATGGGATAATTTAAATATTTCCTAAAATTGTCAAAGCAATTTGTGAATTTTAAATTCGCTTAAAAAATGTTTGAAAAATTAGGTCCCATAAGGTTCAGTGTATTTCATTTTTTCAACCCGGGTCCAATCCAAAACTAATTGGATGATATTATTTATATTCCCATATGTCTCACAGACCGTCTAAACAACATACTAAAATTTCATTTTGATAAAGTCGTTTTTACGGCAGTTATCGTGCTGACGGACAGACAGACAAACACACGGAATGAACAAAGTCATAAACACTTTTCAACTATGTTGTAAAGTATTAAAAAGGGAGTTATATAGCAAAATCGAACGGGGGCTATTACAGCTAACTAAAAGAAAAGTTTTTCAAAAAGAGCGAGAAAATTATCTTTATTCACAGATTGGGCGAGGGTAGTTGTTAATTTACCATTTTTTATGTTGTTTGTCCGAACATGCAAGAGACGTAAAAAATGGTAAATTAACGACTGCCCTCACCCAATCCGTGAATAAAGGTAATTTTCACCCTCTTTTTGAAAAAACTTTTCTTTTTGTTAGCTGTAATGGCCCCCATTCGATCTTGCTATATGAATCCCATTTTATTTATTTATATCTTTCTTCTATTTGTAATTTTGACCCTGTTCAGGTCCTTAGTTATGCTTGGCGACTCGTTCTCGATTCCCTGCATGTTAAGTTTTTGCAT
Organism: Amaurobius ferox; assembly: GCA_951213105.1. Lineage (NCBI taxonomy): Eukaryota > Metazoa > Arthropoda > Arachnida > Araneae > Amaurobiidae > Amaurobius > Amaurobius ferox. Next base: position 109,634,381 of record OX578133.1, on the reverse strand, counting down.
AGCTATATTGATTTATAATTATTATGTTTTAAAAAATCCTATATCTTTAAACCTTTTTGAAGTATTTGCTTTTGAACTTTGTATAAATTATAATCTTACTCATAATCCACCTTTTTGTGTAACTGACAATTTCATGATATGCAAATTTTTACTTGACAGTATTCAATTGTATATAAGCATGGTGGCATTGTTTCTAATTGTATTGCCTCTGAGGATGAACATGTAAGATGCTCGAAAGTGCTTTGGCTATTGTTTTTACATCTGTAGAATGATTTTAAAATAAAATGAGTATTGGATCTGTGAGATTTGTCATTTATTAGTAATTAGTATTAGAGATATTGTTTGGATTTTTTAAATGTGCCATATCAGATGAATATCTTCAAAGATAGCATTTAATTCTTTAATTTTACTTCCCTGGCTAAAGGTACATTTTTTCTTTATAGGATTGCAAGTATTTTATTGAGAATAGTGTTGATTTTAAGAAAGTTTAGCATCCCCTATTTGCTTGCACCTTGCATGCTTATTTAGAACATGAACAAAAGAGATTATTTAGGGCTTATTAAAATAGCTTATTTGAGGGTGTAATACACAGTCATATTAGGGCATATCGTTCGATGGGCTCGCAAAGTGGGAATGGCACAGCCACATGTGCACGTGTGTGGCAGGCTAAAGCATGTTTGTTGTGTGAATACATGTGTGTTACTTTTAAATCTTTATTAAGAGTGCTTTCTTTTTATTTAAATTTATTAAATTCAATTTTGAAATGTGTTTCTTCAAACATGTCAGGTAAAGCTGCCAAAGAAGCTGAAGCAAATTTAAGGCGCCAAAGAAGAACAGTAAAACAACATATAAAATTTATGATTCCTGGTTCTAGAATTGTAAGAGGTCCAGACTGGAAATGGAGAGATCAAGATGGAAATCCTCCAGGAGAGGGCACTATATCAGGAGAGCTCCATAATGGTAATAACATTATGAAGCATGTATTATTATCTTTCTACAATCTTTCATTTTGTTAGCATTATTTTACATGAATATTGTGTGTATAAAAAATTCTAATTTCATCTTGAAAATTGTCAACTTATATAGTCAGTTTTGACTATATATAGTCAGTCACTCATAGTTCATACTTATATTAAGAACAAATGTCTTGCTAAAAACAGTTCTTTAAAACTTAAGCATCCAAGACTTTTAAATATGATTGTATGCAACTGTGTTTTCATTGATTTTTTAACTATAATATTGTAAAAATGCATTTTTAAGGATTCAATTTTTATTTCTTTTTTATGTTGTCCGAAATTTGTTTTCTTTTATTCATTCAAATGCATAATAATGTGAAGTAGTGTTTTAAGAACTAAAATATAACTTTTTCAGGATGGATCGATGTTACATGGGACCAAGGTGGGGCTAACTCTTATCGTATGGGTGCTGAAGGTAAATATGATCTCAAACTTGCTCCTGGTTTTGATGCAGAAGCATACCTTGCATCAGTAGCTATTTCCTCTTCAGTTGTAACAAATTTTAAACAGCGCATGAAATCTGTGGCATCTAGTGGGTCTTCATTAACATCTGCTGGAATGAAAGTTGCTAGAACAGTTACTACCGATTCTTCATCAGCAAGAGGCAGTGTGTCTAGCAGGTACGCGACATTAGATTTTAAAAAAATTAAATTGCTATTAATGTGTTTTATTGCATTAAGTGCTGAAAGTTTATATATATTCTCTTGCATGTGATTTTGCACAAAACTTTTATTATAGTGGCATAATTTTATCAGTTTCAGAAGGTCAAATAGAAAAATATTTTCAGTTTCTTATGGAATTGTGAACTAGTTGAACAGTAATTTCTTCCAAATCCAACACATTAGTCTTAAAAATATGATCCTAATTAAATCTAGTAAATTATTCATATGTTTTCAGTACCCTTTAATTCATTTTGTGTTCTGAATTACCACCAATTAAATAAAAATAATGTGGACCGACCTAAATAGTTAATAACTTGATTTTTGGATTGCAAGCATGGTAGAATACTGATTATTCAAATCTTAGTGATTTACAAATCGGCTTAACCTAAAGAGTTCTTATTATTTTTCTTAATATTGAAAATATTGTTGTACATGCAATGATGATAATAACTGATTAATATAAATAAATGTAAAATGTATTGATATATGATACAGTAATAATTTTAATAAAATATATGAAACACATAGTATGTGATAAGGGAATAGACATAGACTAATAATTAATAAGACTTTGGCCATTGTGTATACACAATGACTTTATTTCTTTACAAGTTATATAGTGATTTTCTTCTGTTGCCCAATTTGGCATGGCTTCAAATAATTAGATTTAAATAATTTAGTAGTAATTTACTCGCTGTAGTGGACTAAGTATTATATATATACAGGGTGTCCCAAAACATATATATATGTATATACATATGTATATACATATATATATATATATATATATATATATATATATATATATATATATATATATATATATATATATATATATATGTATATATATATGTATATATATATACATATATAGAGTGTCCCAAAAACATTGACCTCTGCTTTTATTCCTTAAATATTGATCTTAGACATATATAATAAATTACAAAGTTGCGTACAAAGGTACATAATTTTATGAAATTGATTAAAATTTTCAAAGGAATTAAATTTTAAGAAATACAGAATTAAAATTTTTATATGGCCCCTGTACAAAAACATTTCCAATAAGTAAAATGTGCCCTATACACTAATAAGGTGATGTACAAAATTTCAGTATTTTATCATAAAAAGTCCCAGAGATATGAAACGACAAAAATGCTGACTTAATCCACTTTTCGATGCATCAACATAGGTTCTCAGAGTGGAAAAATCATGTCGGCATGCTTTTCAGGGGGTCATACACAAATTATGAAAGGAAACAGTGATTACATAAATAAATAATAATTTCACTATTTATTGGTAGGAAAGTATCTACTCTGTGTAGAAATAATAACTTTACACAAAGATTACAAAGCTTGTTCGAAATGTTTTCCATCTATGCCAAAGATCCATTAAAAATAAGAGGCAGATATTATTTGCCAATGATGCATTTCTGTGTTGCGTCATTTGCATTCTTGCTGTAAAAATTTACATTTTAATTTGTTGTTAATCCTTCAGCAACTTTGTTTAAACATATCTCTGGGACTTTTTATGATAAAATGTTGAAATTTTGATCATCACCTTATTAATGTATAGGGCACATTTTGTTCATTGAGAAATGTTTATGTACGGGGGCCGTATAAAACTTTAAATTTTTTTTTCAAATTTAATCCCTTGAAAATTTTTATCAGTTTTATAAAATTCTGTACCTTTTTTTATGCAACTTTGTAATTTATTATATATGTCTAAGATCAATATTTAAGGAATGAAAGCTGAGGTCAATGTTTTTGGGTCACCCTGTATATGTATATACATATACACACACACACACATATATATATATATATATATATATACATACATACATACATATATGTATATACATATACAGGTATATTGCACCTGCGCCAAATGTAGTACCCTGATACAAATTACAGTAATTTTCATGTTTTCCATATATTTTGTATGTCAGCCTGCACCAATCTCAAACTTCAATAGAAAAAGATACGTTCGGCATATATTAAAAATTCTCCGTGAATTATGCGCAATTGCCATGTATACCGCAACACTGTGGGAACATTTTCTAGTGCCAACTTTTATGATTATTTCCATAAAGTGTGCAAATTCACTGGGAAGCACTTACACCATTCAATTGATTTTCCAGTACATTGCTGAGAGTCCAAAAGTATCAGTTTGCTTCCACTTTTATCTTCTAATTGTTGGAAAAACATGTGTAAACATTGCAATTCATGTTTCCTCTGTATGTACTTTTGGTGAAAGTCTCTCTTTGTTCTCTGGAGTAAATCGCAATGTTTTTCCGTCATGCGAATCATGCAAATCGACACATATGCAAGTAATTTGTATATCTGTAGGTGTTTCCGGCTATGGTTACGTTCCGGAACAATCCCATCCTTGGATATATATAGTGGACTAATCTTAAAGCACTTCCAAGATGGAGATACAGACGGATGAGCGACTTAGACTTGGTCCATGTTTATATGACCTTGTTAAGTATGACCTAGTTACAGGTCATTATGCTTTAGAGATAAGCTGTTGAAGTCGCGAAAGGTGGTTTATGGTATTAAATTTACCTGGAAGTATCTTTTCAAAGGAACCTAATTTGCTGAGTGTGACACCAGTTATGGTGGCTTCAATAAGAGCACGCATCTAGTTTTAGGTGTTATATTTGTTTTCTATTACTTTGATACTAAAAGTTGCTTTAAGATGGTCCAGAATTCGACGGAACAACTTTGTGGAGCTTACCATCTCATCTTTTGTAAATAGCTTTGCTTTACCTTAAAATTACCAAGTGTTGTAATTATTACTGGTAATGGATATTTTTTACAAATAAAAGGTGAATAGACTTTCTCAACTTCGTCTTCTCTTTACTTCGTCTTCTGAGAATACTCAATTATCTTTTTCCATCCATGTCCATCTTCGTATTATTGTATATTAACTTGCCAAAACTGGCGTATTTTTGTATTTTGGTTAATTCTAAAGGTTTATATTGTAATTATTTTTATATAAAAGGTACAATTGTGCAATTCAGTTTTTATTCTCGGACGTTGCTGAGAGTACACAATTATCTTTTCTCATCCATATCCATCTTCTTATTATTGCACATTAGCTTCACTAAACTAACACATTTTTATATCTTGGTTAATTATCAAGGTTAATTTTTTAATTATTTTCACATAAATAGTACAATTGCGCAATTCAGTTTTTATTTCTTGGGCATTAAGAAATACTTTGTACAATTTACTAATAATATAAAAGTTAAGTCTTTAGAAAGGATTACCTTGCTGTGCTGTGAATTTAAAGGCATTTTCCTCTGTTTTACTAAATTTCAGATTTTGAAGCGTTAAATTTGTTTTATTATGTTAATGTATATTTTTTTATTGAATAATGCATTAACAATTGATAGACAATTAATATATCTTAAGCATTTATATATTCTTACACAGAAAAAAAATTTGTGCTTTGATAATTACAGTCTTGAAGAAATTTTTTTCTCTTTTTTCAATTTTTCCCACCTTAAATAATCTCTCATTAAAAAGTTTTTTTTTTTTTTTTTTTTTTTTTTTTAATACTCCTAAGGGTAGCAGGTATAAAAATGTGTATCAATAAATTTATTAAAAATATATTCTATTTCATATTTTTCCAGAAACAAAAAAGACAATTTTAGCAAGTTACACTTGCACTCATTTTTTTAACTTGAGAAAAATTTCTTCTGAACTTATATTTTATCTTAAATATACATCTAAAAAAGGAAACTGACATTTTAATTTAAAAAAAAATATTAAAATATTGATTTGGAGATTCTAAAAGTTTTTAATCGTATTTGGTACATAAATAAAATGTAACATAAATTTTGATTTTTGTAAAATTACATAGCCAGAAAATGCACAGTTCCAAAGTTCAAAATAATTTTAATAGCTGAGCTTAAGTTACTCTTTTGTAAGATAGAAACATCTCATTTGAAAGTTTGACCTGCATATGTATGCATTCAAAATTATATAAAACATTTAGAGTATTTTTTTTTTTTTTTTTTTTTTTGTCTACCTTCATGCACTTGTAATAAATATCAAACAATTCAAAAATAAATTTTTTGTGAAATTTTTGCAAAAATAGCAGTATGCGCTATCTTGAATTTTACTGAAGACAACAGGGTAGATCTGAAAAACTATGGTAATTTCATTTTGAAAAATGAGCAATAGGTTGAACAAACACGGCTGCCCCCCCCCCCCCCCCCCCCCCCCCGCCATTAAATGTGCTTTTAAATGTTCAGTGTTGTACAGCCAACATTTTCATTCTCTTGACTCATATTTTGCTAATGTACTTGAATGAATGCAGACCAATTAAAATTTTTAAAAACAATTGGTATAGATATATTTTACTGCTTCTAAAGTTTGTAAATTTGCTGCTCTGAAGCCTTTCAAGCTGCTCCAAAAGTGATTTTTATGCCTGCTCCAAGTTGATTTTAGTAATAATTGCATGAGAAATGTGATGTGAAAGTGGACACATCTATTCTATGTAACGAGAGACGAAAAAAATTATTACAATTAACTTATTTATGATTAGGCTATTCACCTTTAGGGCCCTATGAAGTTAAAAAAAATTAAATATGACATTAGGAAAATAAATCGAAATGTTTCGTTCTTTTGCATTTTTCGCAATTTTTTCAACTCTTTTGTGATGGGGAAAATAATGTATTAAAATTATTTGAATTTATTCAAGGAAACATCTTATATTTAAAGGCTACTTTTCACCTCTATCACATTAGATTGATTAAAAATAAATAATCAGAATTTAAAAAAAAAAAAAAAAACTGAAGTTTTTTCACATTTTTTTTCAATTTTCAATGCTTTTGTAGCACCTAAAGATATTAATCGAAATCATTTGCATTTTGAATGAAGACATCTCGTACCAAGAGGTAACTTTTGTCTTTCATTACAAAAAGTTTTGGGGAGAAAAAATTTTTCTGTTCCACCATAGTCAAAATTAATTTCTGTTACTTTTAGCTCTATAGTAATAAAACCAGAATAGTCTAAAACTCCAAATTTTTAGTACCATTAGCTACAATATAATACTTGATTCCTTGCAAGTTTCAGATTTTTTTCCGGTTCCCCCACCAGAGATATTAAGGCTTAAATATTCATAAATTTGAATAAACTGCTATGTTTGGTGCTTGATAAGGTTAATATTCAGTCTTGAAAGTTCTCAAGCTAAGACTATGGGAGTAGGGTAATACATGAAAATAGATTTAGAATTGCTTCCTTCATTCCTTCTAAAAGGCTCAAAAACTGCATTTTTAGCTAAACCAACGCTAAAATTCAATGCTGAATTTCAGCCAATCAGGTAACAATTAGACAAGTTTTATAACAACATGAAATATAGGCTAATTTAGGACCAATAAAATAGTTTTTATCAAAAGTATCTAGCGCTTTTGGGTTCCAAGATATTTAAATTTGCATGAACATCAAAATTCTTCAAATTAGGAGTTCATGCAAATGGTGCTGGTGCGGCCATGTTGAAAAAATGTCCGCACTAGAAAAACAAGCTAGTTGGAAAAATTAAAAAAAAAATTTTCGTCTGCTGAAATATATAGGAACATTTGTGCACAATATAAAAATTTTCAAAAATAGTCATGCAACCACCACCGGGTGATTGATTCTACATGGAATGATGCAATATCCTTTGTACTTATATTTTTCTGTAAGAATGTGTTGCGAAGTTATTGTTGAAATTATAAAATTAACAAGTGAAGTTTGAATTCTTACATAAAGAATAAATTAATTTAAAAATTCTTGATATGATGTAATTAAGCAAAATTGATTTAAATAATGCATATGGTTATTATAGGCTGAATATAGTTAATGGAGTGTAAATTATTATGTAATTTGTAACAATGATGTATTTTCTTTGCATTTAAAAACTAGAAATAAAACTTGATATTGACCAGTTTGACTGATGTATGAAAGATACATTTAAATAAATAAATAATGAGACATTTTAATGAAAAGATAATCTAGATAGAATACTCATACCTTAATAATGTTATATATAGATAAGGTATATGTATAGGATGCTTAATAAAATGCTATACATATGATCTTTATTAATAGTCAGGTAAGTTTTATTATTATTTTTTGTTATACTAAGATAAATTTAACTACTGTATATACTCACATATGTCACCCCTCCCCCCCTACTTTCAGAGGGGAAAAAATCCAAAACCCACGTATAAGTTGATCCCATAAATGGAAAAAAAATTTCAATAAATTATTCAAAAATACATGAAAATGAATATATATATATATATATATATATATATATATATATATAATTTAATATCTATAATAAAAACTTCATCGGAACCCTTTAAAGTCCGATTCCAAGCAAGTAGGTCTATGACCTACAAGCATTGTCTTCCATCCTTTTGGGGAATGCTTGTTCTTGTGTAACAAGCTTCAGGTATTCTTTTACCCCCAGTATGCAGCATCCTCAAAACGGATGGGAAGCAATGCTCAAGTGTCATAGACCTAATACATATAGTCTGAATGAAACTCACCAAATAGTTTAAAAACCATTGGCTCGTCATGTAAATATCAGCAATCCCATCTATGCCCATGTCATGAAAATCATTGTCATCGTCATTTATAAAAATCCCATCATCTATGCCATCAATTACTAAAGTGACATTTCTTGAATGATTTTGCAACCATTTCTCGCAGGTATTGCATCCCTGTCCCAAGCGTCTTTGACCCACTGCACAATCAAAACAATATCTGGCTTCCACCTGTTATTTGAGCTGATTTTTTCGTTAACCCCGAATCGACTTGAATCACAGTTGTTATTAGACACTCTCTTCAAAAAAACAAAGCAACAAAACACTTTCTACTTCAAATCCTGCATTATAGTTTTAAACAATCCGTGTTATGGAGTATGTAGCTCTGAAAAGAGCCAATTTTTGTCAAGACAATTGCCCGTAATCAGAGAAACGAGAGATAAATATCGAACGAAAACAAGCAAGTTGTATGTAACAGTTGTATGTATATTTTTTGATAACGCGAGATGCTGGTAGTCGGGAACATTGGGAGAGCAGAGACTTATAGGAGAGTTTTGAAGTGCAGAGAAATTCACAGTGCATGATTGCGTAATTACTACTGTATCATTTTAGGATGAATTGCCTCGCAGGAAAAAGTAACTTTTAGACTTACGTTTTTTTTTTTTTTTTTAGACTTCGCACATAAGTCGACCCCTCCACTTTGAACAAGCTTTTTTATTTTCACAAATTTCTCAACTTATATATACGGTATATCTTATCCTAAACACAACTCATAAAATGATTTACAGTAAACTCTCGTTAAGATGGACAGTCATGGGCAACATTTATTGTCTGTAATAGTGAGAGTCTATTATAACAGGAGTTCATACACCTGAAGTACAAATTTTGTAAAATATCAATGGAAGTTTATTTTCCTAAACATTTTGTAACTTATGCCGCAACAAATAATATAAATTATGGAAAAATAGGAAAAATTAGAAAGAAAAATAAAGACAATTATAATTAAAAAATATTATTTATACATACTATTTGAAGAATGTAATCTTCATTTATTTCTTTTGAGAAACCAATCTTCTTTCTATGTCATTCTCAATCTTAGCCAATTGTTCAAAAGTATTATCTGGTTCATTTTCTATAGATTGATAAAATTCCTAACTTTTGCTAACATATCATGGACTTCACACATTCGGTGGAGGGATTGCCTCCTCTTTTTCACTATCACTTAATGTTCCAGGCATTTCCGATGTTACGTTGTTGATTATTTTTTGGTCTGTCAATTTGTCAACCATTATGACATCATCATCAAAACTTGCAAAATTGTTGGCTTATATTTCTGCCGGAACCTCACATCACACAGATATTTCTTCTTGTAGCAATGCCTGAAGTGAATCTAGATCGTAATCAATCTTATCCAACGATGCTTCACCTCCTTTGTCGAATCCTGCATGCTTTTAAAGCAATTTGAAATTGTGGTCGCTGAAACTGGAGCCCAGAATCGCTGTACCCACTCCATGGATTGAAGCATGCTGACGTCTGAGCTTTTTGATGTTTTAATTGAAATTATCAAATGTCCCAGAAGCATTCGCTGATCATGCACTTTTAACGACTTTATGATCCCTTGGTCCCTTGGTCCATTGGTTGCAGGACACTAGTATAGTTGGCAGGAAAGAATAAGAGTTTCACCAATTTCAGTCCAGATATTTATGGCAGATGGGCCCGGCAGCTATTAACATATATCAGCACTTGTCCTTTTTCTTTGAAGAAACGTCTATCTAACTCCCTTATATACTTTTCAAAGAATTGTATCGTCATCCATGTTTTAGAGTTGGCTTCATATTGTGTGGGTAGACTTTTTTTTAACTCCTTTAAAGCATGGTGGCTTCATTGATTTTTCAGTGATGAGAAGTGTCAGTTTTTCTTAACCATCCATGTTAGCCATTACAAGAACAGTAATGCATAATTTGGAATTTTTGCTGCTGGTGCACTTTTCTCCTCAAAAGTGTAAACTTTGAGATGGCTGAACCTTATAAAAAAGTTCAGTTTCACCGATGTTGAAAATGTTCCTGGAATTGTAGTCCTTTACCAAGCATGACAAAACTTTTTTCCATTCCCTTACATCTTTAGCTGGAATATTGCCGACTTCACCGCTCGCTGTTCTAAAAACTAGATCATGCTGATTCTTGAACCACATCAACCATCCCTCACTTGCAGCGAAGGATTCAATGTTCATTATCTTGGCCATTTCTGCTGCCTTTACTTTTAAAAGAGGGCCATTAATTGTAACATTTTCAGAGCACATTTTTGTTTCAACCACTGAAGCAATACAGTTTCCAGTTTAGGGTAGCTCTCATTTTCTTTTGTGAACCCAAGGAAAATCCAGATTCAAAGATTTTCATATTTTTTTCCCGTTTTAGCCATATTGAGCTCACAGTAGAACATTTAAGTCCAAGGTTTTTGACCAGATCAGTTTGTTTGGATCCATTTTCAATTCTTTTAATAATTTTCACTTTCTCCTTCAAAGTTAATAGAATTTTCTTGTTTGAAACTGTAGCCATGCCAGAAAAAAATGTGTTTTCCTGTGTGTTTGTAAGGTTATCAATGACCGTCTATAGCAGATAAGATCCCACGGTTTCTTTCATAAATGGAGATCACATGGTTGATTTCCTATCTGTTCTCATCATCCCCTACTCTAGTGACCTGCCCAATTTTGCTGCGAGTTTATTTAATTGGTCACAACCTTCGAGGGGTCACAACTCTTGTTCTACCCCTTTTCAGCCATGCATTGACTGATAGCTCTAAACATGCCATCAATCAATACCACCCCAAAGTGTCATGGCAATGACTGGAACTTCTACTCCCAAAAAACTTACAAACAGAAGAAAAAAAAATGCCAGATTGACAACCTTCTTCTTTCCATAACAAAAAATGTCAGTTGATTTGAAAATATTTTTGAAATTAACTTTTGCAAAACATATGCTTTCAGATAATGACATATTAATTCAAGGATTCAGTACACAAAAAAAGTTATTGTAAACATATCTGCTTACAAAAATGTTGAAACAAACAAAATTTGCTGCAAAATTTTGGTGTCTATATGATAACAATAAGATAACTGTTTTAAATACTGTAAATTTATTTATTTTTATATTTATTTTTTATTTATTTATTATATTATTTTTATTATCGTATGTACAGCCATAAAAGAGCTGCATTCATACTCTGTCTGAAAAGTACTGGCAAAATTAGTCAAATGTTAAAATTATCTGAAAAATTAAAATATTTTATAATTCTGATAATGTGATTTTAAACAAAAAAAATGTTTACGTTACAATATCCTTACCGTGATTTTTTTTTTTCATTATTATTTAAAACTGATTTTGACAATTAAATTATAAATTAATGCACTTCCCCTTCGAAAAATTCCATGACCATGAATCGCATTCTTTTAAGTCAAACAAATTGTTAAAAAATAATTGTGATCTATTCCACACAGGAATTTATTTAATTTAAATGTTCTTGAGCTGTTTTTGCCTGTGATGTTTCATAAACACACAGAAATTAACACAAATGTAGCATATAATAAGGAAAATAAAAGTAGCTTACCTCAATGAATAAATGACCCATTAAGCTGAAACCATGGTAAACATGGCGGCTTGGATTGAGTTTACTTCACTCTTCTAAGGCTACCTGTGCTTTCGATGCCCTCTCTTGGAAGAAATGAGGATGGAAAACATTCAAGTCACACACGATTTGTTCATGTTGCAAGATCATCCTGAGTAGGATGTCTGCATACTTTTTTCTCAGAATATGACATTTGTAGGATCTTCAGGATCGTTGTAGGATTTCCTCTGAAAGTCTGTTTTGGACTATGCAGTGCACATTAACAGAGCATTTGTTGTTATTATATTTTTTGTTTGATGTGGTTTCTGCAGTAATTACAACATGCATCAAAATAATTTATTTTTGCAGGTTTTTTTATTTTTTTATTTTGCATCTTTAAATTTCAGTGTTTTTCAGTCATAATCACCCCAAAAGAACACATTGTATGCAAAGATTTAGGTGTCAGTTGGAGTTATTATGTACCAGCATATGTGCTCAACAGTATAAATTCAGTTATGAGTTTTTTCTCACTAAAAGTGTGTTTGATTTAGACATTTATTTCTTATACAGAAGTTAAAATAATAAGTTTTTGATCTATCACTTTATCTGAACTACCAACAATATGTGTATATTTTCACTATAGTGACCTTGATTAATCTACCTATAATTTATAGTTTTAAATCTTCTTTTTAACATGACTACATTTTAAGTTTAATTTCTGTGATTCAGTAATGAGTAGTTTTTTAAATTTTAATATAGCTCATTTGGCACATATGAATCTACCTCTTCAGTCAATATGGTCTCATCTTCTCCTTCTGCTACTGACCAAATTCCATCACCTGAAAATTTGTCAGTAAAGGTAATGCAAACAAAAAATTAAAAATATAAATGCTTCAGTTATTTTTCATTTATTAAGTTTTTATTATTCCCAAATGAATACAATTATATTTCATTTTTTGCAAATATTTGTGTTATGCGAAAATTGCTCATTTTTCTGATTACCTGTTGTACAGTTTTACATTTCATATTTGATATATTTTTTATTCTACAATGTAGTTAAGAGTTGGTAATTGGACACAGTAACTTAACATTTCTCTAGGTTTTAAGTTATATTCTGGAAAATAAATATTAAAATAAGGAATGTATGAATAAGCATTCATATGGTTGCAAGTGTTGTGTATGCTTCATTTTCAATGAAACTACAGTATTGGATCTGTCATCCGGAATGCTTGTGACTTTGAACTTTTTCCCTTAATTTGGAACACTTTTTCTAAAATCTATTGGAATGTTCTATACTTTTGTTAGTATAAATGTATTACATAAACTTTATTTTGCAATGAAAAAGTATACTTAATTAAATAAAATTATATATTGTTAAAGTTAGAGATGTGGGTCGGAAAATTTTCTGCTATATTTTTCCGGAAAATTTTCCACTCATTTTTTTTCTTTTTGATTAATTTGTAAATAGAATGTAATACTCTTTCCAAACTATTTTTCTGAAGAGCAAATAGCTTTATAAGAAGTTTTTGATCAATTTTTCTAATTTTAAAAAGGAAAACGAAGAAGTGGGGAGGGGAAATGTGTGTATATGTGCTTTATTTTAAAGAGAATGGATGACAACCAAGAGGGTACAACTGACACTTTACTCATTTTCAGAAAAGAGCAAATAAAGTTTTAAGAAACCTATTCCTTCAGTATTAAGTTCTCCAAAATTTATAAAATATTAAAAATATGGAATGTTTCTGCAACTTCTACTGAGTGAAAATGCTTTAATAGCACTAAATATATACTTAACTCATCTTGCAAATTGTCTCTTCTTTCTTATGATACTCGTTCAATTACAAGCAGGAATTTTTTTAACAATTTTCAATATTATATAAAAAAAATATTTTTAAAAGTGCTTAACTAGTAATTTATTTTTATATTTGTTATTTTTTAAGAAGATGGTAGAGTGTTTCCCATGAATTATCAGTAGGTATTGAAAAAAATGCAATATATTTAATCTACAACAATTTTAAATTATTTCTCATGCTTTTTACATGCCTTCTCATTCCTTTTGTACAGTGCTTTAAAATTGGGATTTTGAAGATAAAAAAACATTGTGGATGTAATAGAATTTTATTAGAAGTTTTCAAAAGCAAACATATTTAAGGAGAATAATAACTTGTAGTTACCATTCGCCTTACCAACTACAGCATACAGATTTATGCATAGAATTTTTTATATATATATATCTAGATTTAAACATTTTTTAGCCTTGTTATGTATGTTTGACTATAGCTGTAATATAAAAATAAATACTTTTAAAAGTCACTAAACATTTACATATTATTTCAGCTAAAATTTAATAAAGAGAATAATTTCAAAAAATTTTGGAAAATTTTCCAGAAAGTCTGCATCTCTATTAAAAGTATTATATGTAATTAAATTAGAATTCAGTTGTTAAAAAAAATTATGGAAAAAGGCCAAAACATGAAAGAAGTTCATTATTGAGGCTTGATAGAACACAAGTTTACACTAATGATAATAACATTTTATTTTTAATAAAATTATAACCCCATATTTATAGATAGAACTACATTAAATTTTATATATCCTGTCAAAATGGTTGTATTTCAAGTGCCTAAGTTGCTGTTTTAATACATTTTTCTAGAAAAGAACCCTTCATTTCTTTATCTACATGTTTGAAAAGTAATGTTCCCAAATAAAACATAAAATTGTTAATAAAATCTTAGTTGATGCAAACAGATTGCAAAAATTGAAAATGTGTTTACAGTAAAACAAAATATAACAAGTATTATATACAAATGCTGATTTTCATGATATTGCCATAGAATCTCTTTTAAATTCCCAACAAATAAATAAAACACGTTAAAAACTTATCAGCATAAGGATTTAAAATTTTGGTCCAAATGTAAACCATTGTTGCTGAGGGAGCTATTTTTCATTAAGGGGGAAAAAAAGAAATTTTCTTCAAACACCAAGAGATTTGCATATTTGCCCCAAAATCGGCAAAAAATGTGCAAATCAGGGTCTTATGAAAAAACAGCACTTTCTGAAGAAGTCAAAAGAAGATTGGTTTTAAATTACATTTCTCGGCATTTTAGACAACAATGACTCAAATTAATTTTGGAAATTGGGATTTTGAAATGCTTTTTTAAATGTTTGATAAAAAGAAAAATGTATTGGACTAAAATTGCATTTCACAAACGTGGGAGTGATATACTTAGAAATCTGCATAAAGTATGCACTGTAACGTGGAAACATAAAGTTTGTCATAATACATTTTCGGAAAATAATAATTTTTTGTGATTATTAATCAAGTCTTAGTCAATGCAAACAGATTGCAAAAATTGAAAATGTCTTTATAGTAAAATGAAATATTTCAAGAATCGCATACAAATGCTGATTTTTGGGATATTACTAGAGAATCTTTTCTTAATTGCCAGCAAATAAATAAAACACAACACATTAAAATTTTATCAGCATACAAATTTAAAATTTTTTAGGATAAATGTAAGGTATGGTTGCCGAATGAGCTACTATCATTAAAAATAAATAAATAAATAATTAGATACAACACATTAAATGCCAACATACGAGTTTAAAATTTTGTGCCAAATGTAAGCTATGGTTACAAAGTGAGCTATTTTTATTTATTTATTTATTTTAAAAAGGAATTTCTCCTTAAACTCTTCAAACACTAAGAGATTTCTATATTTGCCTGTAATAGGCAGAAAATGTACAAATCAGGGTCTTTTTAAGAAAACACACTGTCTGAAGAAGTCAGAAAGACATTGGTCTGTGTTTTACAATCTCTAGTTTTTTTTTTCTTAGCATTTTGGACACGGATAATTGAAATTAATTTCGGAAATTAGGATTCTAAAATGCTTTGTTAAACATTCGATAAAAAGAAAAAGAAATATTAAACCAAAATTGTATTGCACATATGCGGGAATGACACACTTAGAAATTTGCATAAATTATGCAGTGCAGCGCAGAAATCAGGGTCCATGCTCCTGCACCAATTATGATTGTCTGCTATAAACTGCTACAAAAACTATATTTCAACTAAATTTGTGCCATGTTGCAATTTTACAATCAGTCGAAAAACAATTGCGAGAATTATAAAAAAATCTTCTGAATAATACAAATGAAAAATCGAAAAGATCTCATAAGATTTTGACATTTGTTGGTAAACAAATTGTCACCAATTGTTTCAAGTGTTTTACTGGTATTCAGGTGGATGTTTATAAAAACCTTGTGTTTTGCAGGTTTTTTTTTTTTTTTTCAATTTCTAGTCTTCTATAGTTGGCCATGAAAATAATTTCTGAAATTGAACAAATTATTCAATGTGTTGAATAATTTCAAGGCTGAAGCTGAAATTTCAATTTGAAGCTGTTACTTATGTCACATAAGGTTTCATTCTTCATACACACTTCTGTAATAAAGCAGAAAGGTGCATTTTGAAATTAAGTTATATGTAAGCTAACGTTTGTTTAAAATTTTTCATTAGGTTCAAATGTATAGTGTTACTGCTCTACTTACGAACAAGAATGTTAAGATAATGCGAGAAAACGAAAGCAGTTTTTTGTGTTTTGAGCTCCATTAGAGGTTTAAAAAGGTTTCTTTTAGAAATTTGAACTCAGATGGGGATTAAAAAATAGGGTTTAAAAAAGTCGTATGAAGAACCTCTAAATTACACACTCATAGTATTGAGAGTTTTGGTTTTAGAATGAGAAAAAGTGGGTTTGCAATACAGTGGTGGTGCTTTGTTTGTTTTCCTTCCCCCCGCCCCCGTGCCTAAAACATTGTGCCCCCTTTGCACCTTCCCCTTTCCACTTAGCACTCGTGTTATTATACCACTTGCGTTCTAAGAAACTTTACCTTTTTTTTTTAATTGTTGAGGATTTTATTATTTATTTTGTACATAAATATCGTTTTAATATTTTTAATATAAAAGGTTAAATATAATTGATATTTTAATATTAAATGAGTTTTTGCAATCTCCCCAAAAGATGCCGTTTCGCTATCCCATTATTAATATGATAAAATTAAATTGTTCTATCCTTTTTTGTTCCTTCTAATAACCCTTTTAAGATCGTGCTTTCTAATACTTCCACAGTCGAAGAGGGCTGTGGGTCCGTTACTCCTCTTCTGAGTACATGGCTGTTCTCTTGAATTCCTCGCATTTTTATGTTATATGGAAAAAATTATTATTTCAAATGCTAAATTTAAGAAGGGCACATTTGTGTTACAAGTCTAACTCTTTTTCTAAATAGCTCATATTAAGTTACGTTAGTAAATCTGTGAATCGTAAAATATCAGATTGGGATAGAGTACTTAATCTTGTTCAAAGTACAAGATATTGAAAAATAAATTATCTTGCTTTCCAGTAATATTTGAATATTCTACATAGTCTTAAAAATTTTCCAAAGTTCCCTGCGACTGTGCAGTGGTCCAAAATGCTTATTTTGGGAGTATGTTTTTAAACATTTATTTAAAAAATGATTTCTAAATAGCAGGCTGGACTCATGGTAAAAAATTGAATGAATGAGCTTAATGAATTCCTGCTTTAAATTCCAGACAATGCCGGGTATATGTGGTAGTATTAAAGTAAAATTCTTACGCACATTGTGCAAATGACATTGTGTCCTTGCATACCTGCCAACTTTTACGAATTTTTCGTAATTTTTACGAAAATTCTCTTATTTTATGATTTTACGCGCATAATCGATTTCTTTACGATTTTTAATATTTTTTACTAATTACGCCTAAAAATCGCGCCAATTTGCCGATTTATCGCCAAATTTATATTTTTACACCAAAATGTCGCCAAGCATTTGGATTGCTTGTCACACGAGAACGTTCGCATTCAAGTGTGACAAGCAATCCAAATGAACGCAGACAATGAACGCGGCAATGAA
Organism: Amaurobius ferox; assembly: GCA_951213105.1. Classification (NCBI taxonomy): domain Eukaryota; kingdom Metazoa; phylum Arthropoda; class Arachnida; order Araneae; family Amaurobiidae; genus Amaurobius; species Amaurobius ferox. The sequence goes on along the minus strand of OX578133.1, from coordinate 109,616,632 downwards.
CGCAGACGTTCTCGTGTGACAAGCTGTATTTATTCTGGTACTTCCAGCACGCAGCGTTCAAGAAACGGACGGCAGACAATGCTCGTCTTTCTAACCCGGAAGTGTAGGCATAAAATCCCCCACAGAAAGGAATCAAAAATAAGTTGTAGATTTTTGTCTCCGTAATCACCGTGATGTATGTTATCATATATATCATTAATACATATGTTGTCATTGGACTCAAAGGGGAAACAGAAGAAAAAACTTCGCACAGCATTTGAAAATATTTGTTTTACTTTTACCCCTTTTTGTTGAGAGTCCAAAATTACCAGTTTGCATCCATTTTCTTCTTCTAATGATTTCATATCAGAACAATAGACCTAATTTATTTTTATAGTGCGAATAAAAATAAAGAATTATTTTACTAAACAAATTATATTTCGCTTAAATTTTAAGATGAGCAATTCAGTCTTTTCTTTTCAGGCTTTGCTGAGAGTACATAATTGCCTTTTTCCATCCATCTCCATCCCCTGATTATTACACATTAACTTTACTAAACTAGCTTATTTTTATATTTCAGTTGATTATAAAGGTCACCTTTTTAATTATTTTCATATAAATAGTAATTTTTTTTTTTTCATCTCTGCAGCGGTTGCCGAGAGAACGCTATTATCCTTTTCCATCGATCTCCATCTCCCTATTGTTGCACATTAACTTGATTAAATTAACTTATTTTCATATTTTGGTTGATTATAAAGGCAAATTTTTTTTATTATTTTCACATAAATAGTACGATCGTGAAATTCAGTTTTTTTTTCGCGGGCGTTTCCGAAATTACGCAATTATCCTTTTCCATCGATCTCCTTCTCCTTATTGTTGCACATTAACTGGACTAAAGTAGCTTATTTTCATAGTTTGGTTGATTATAAAAGTTAATTTTTTAATTATTTTCATATAAATAGTACGATCATGAAATTCAATCTTTTTCTATCTGAAGCCCTTTTTCTGCCACATTTTTATGAAAAAATATTTTTGAACAAAATAAACATTTTTTTTAAAATATACTGCCACCAATTTTTATTTATGTGTAGACACTAGACAATGCACATTTTAATAATACATGATAATTTTATGAATGTGTTTAAAAATATACTGCAGTTTAAGAACAAAAAATTTGTGTCTTCCCAATGGTAAAAAAAATTTTTTTGTGTGAAATTAAGTTCATAAATCCTGACTATTGTAATGATTTAATTTCAACAAAACTGACAAAATAAAAGCATGAGTTATTATAGATAACAAAATCATAGTTTAGAATTAATATAAAGGAATGTGTTAAAATTAAATTTGCCCATGTATTTAAACAACCCTGTTCTTAAACGCAATTGTCAAACTTGCATTTTCTAAATATAATAGAATTATATCATTTTTCATCATTACATAACGAATTATATCATCATTACATAACGTAACTTTCTGTCAAAATATTTTGAGAGATGAAGGATACAATGTAAATAATGTACAAATGAACATGCATACAACTGTTTCCAAAGAGATCTCAAAACAGTTGTCTGTTTCACATATTTGTGCATTATTTACATTGTGTCCTTTGAAAATCAGATTTATGTCGATTTGTTCTGTAAAACTCATTTTACGCGCTATTCTGATTTTTTTTCAAAAATCTTCTGATTTTTACTCTAAATAAGTTGGCAGCTATGTCCTTGTCATCTGTAGTGGAAAATTGAAACATCAACTGCAAAATTTAAGTCCCCGGACAATACGGCTTGATGACACTTTTCTGAAATTTGAATTTGCTTAAAAGTTATAAACATATAAAGCCAAAATTTAGGCTTTAAAATCAATTTTATTTTGGGGATATGACAAAGAAAAATTGCATATGTTTGTCGAGGCAGGAAAAGAAGTGTTTAGAAACAAAGTGGATTAAATTTATCTCTATTCTATTTTCACAAATTTAAAAGATATTATTCTTAATTTTCTTCTTTTTTTTTTTTTTTTTTTTTTTTGTATTATGTTATCATTGTGAGTATTGTGCTAAATATATCTTAGATTTGATTAAAATTCGCTGAGATAGCATTCAATTTTTTTAAATTTTACTTCCTTGGATAAAGGAATTTCTCTCTTTTTTTTTTTTTTTTTTGCTACTTATTTATTATATATATTATTTTCATCAGGCATGGGATTCTTCCGCTTTTTTGTTTTTCCTCAAAAATTTCCGCTTTTTTGTTTTGCTTTTATCCCCAAAACTCTGCTTTTTCTGAAAAATTCAATTTTTTTAAATAAATTTTTTTCCTCAAAGTTCCGCTTTTCAAAGAAAATCGTCAAGAGGTTTTAACCAGAGCTATTATCTTAATTGGGCTTCGGTCTACGACAGATGAGCATTGTCTGCCTTCTGTTTTTTAGATGCTGGGGGTAAAAGAATAAATGTAGCTTGTCACGCGAGAACTTGAATGTTATTGTGTGACAAGCTCTATTTATTGTGGTACTCCCAGCACGTAGCGTCCAAAAAATGGACGGCAGGCAAAACTTGTCTTTCTAACCCAGAAGTGGAGGCCCCCTAACTAGTCGTAAATTTTTGTCTCCGTAATCATCGTGATATATGTCATCATATATGTCATTAATATATATGTTGTCATTGGACTCATAGGGAAAACAGGAAAAACTTCATCAGCACTTAAAAATCTTTGTTTTACTTTTACCCCTTTCATAACAGTGTATTACATTTATAGATATGACCAGTGCAGAGATGCAAACTTTTACAGATTACCGTAGTTTGTACGGATTTTTACTTCATCTTACAGTTTTACAGACATTACTCCCAAAACTACGGAAAATCCTGTGAAATCCATGCATCCCACCATTCAATTTATATTCCCTGCTTTGCTGAGAGTCCAAAATTATCAGTTTGCATCCATTTTCTTCTTGTAATGATTTCATATCATAATTTGTTAATAGAACTAATTTATTTTTATAGTGCGAGTAAAATAAAGAAATATTTTACTAAACAAATTGTATTTCGCTTAAATTATAAGATTGGCAATTCAGTCTTTCTTTTCGGGCTTTGCTGAGAGTACACAATTGCCTTTTTCAATCCATCTCCATCCCCTTATTATTGCACATTAACTTTACTGAGCTAGCTTATTTTCATATTTTGGTTGATTATAAAGGTTACCTTTTTAATTATTTTCATATAAATAGTACAATCGTGAAATTTTTCATTTTTTGTTGTCGTTGCCGAAAGAACGCTATTATCCTTTTCTATCAATCTCCATCTCCCGATTGTTGTTGTTGTTGTTGATGTTGAAACCCAGACCATCTCTCCCGATTGTTGTGCATTAACTTGAGAAAACTAACGTATTTTCATATTTTTGTTGATTATAAAAGTTAATTTTTTAATTATTTTCATATAAATCGTACGATCGTAAAATTCAGTTTTTTTTTTCCTTTGCGACTGTTGCCGAAAGTACACAATTATCCTTTTCCATCGATCTTCATCTCCCAATTGTTGTATATTAACTTGACTACACAAGCTTATTTTCATATTTTGGTTGATTATAAAGGTTAATTTTTTAATTATTTTCCCATAAATAGTACGTTCATGAAATTCAGTTTTTTTTTCACAGACTTTTCCGAGATTACGCAGTTATCCTTTTCATCGATCTCCATCTCCCTATTGTTGCACATTAACTTGACTAAACTAGCTTATTTTCATATTTTAGTTGATTATAAAGGTTAATTTTTTAATTATTTTCAAATACAATCATGAAATTCATTTTTTTTTTTTTCTCGCAGGCATTGCCAAGAGTATGTAATTATCCTTTTCCATGCATCTCCCTATTGTTGCACATTAACTTGACTAAACTTGCTTATTTTAAATATTTTGGTTAATTATAAAGGTCAATTTCTTAATTATTTTCACATAAATAGTGCAATTCATCAGTTTTAATTAACTTGTTAGCAAAGCTACATTTTGAATTTATTCTAAAATTTTTAAATATATATTTTCAATATACTTAAAATCTTACTGATGGTTGATGCGGTGTTACTGAATGCTACTGAAAACTTCTGATTTTTCTACTGATGACCCCTTTCAGAGGTTGGCATCTCTCCCAGTGGAGGTATATTTTAATATTCTTTGAAGTAAACTCATTAAAGTATTTAAAGCCTTTTCTGCCACATTTTTATGAAAAGATATTTTTGAACAAAATAAACATTTTCTTTAAAAACATACATAAGATACTGCCACCAAATTTTATTTATGTGTAGACACTAGACAATGCACATTTTAACAATACATGATAATTTTATAAATGTGTTTAAAAATATACTGCACTTTAAAAACAAAGAATTTGTTTTTTGTGAAATTAAGTTGTAAATCCTGACTATTGTTATAATGATTTAATTTCAACAAAACTGACAAAATAAAAACATGAGTTATTATAGATAACAAAAGCATAGTTTAGAATTAATATGAAGGAATGCATTAAAATTAAATTTGCCCATGTATTTAAACAACCCTGTTCTTAAATGCAATTGCCAAATTTGCATTTTCTAAATATAATAGAATTAAATCATTTTTCCAGTGTAGTATTTTTTATTTATTTATTTATTTATTTATATTTTATGCAAAATTCTCAAATATTTTAACACAGTGTCTGTTGCGTATAATTTCTCAAATTTTTGATTTCAGCTTTTTTGCTTTTTTTTTTTACAGTCTCATCCCTGTTTCATTCATTACAAATACAATTTATCGAGCAGACAATTTTCCAAATACAAGAGATACTGCTGATTACTTTCTGAACAACATCAAAAAATGTCTAGACATGTAGTATGTTGCATTAGTGAGGTTTTTTAATTTCAAGTATTTTAAAGATAAAACTTCGATTTTTAGAATCTACCATTATTAAAATATTATAAGTGTTTTCTCCGAAAATCTCTTGAATCCAATGAAAATTTATATACTTTCTATCAATTTATATACTTCTTCAAAATTTATATACTTATCATTTTATGCATACTAAAAATATTTTATAACTTTTTGTGACTATATTATTCATAAATTTCCATTAAAAAGTTAATTTTTGAACCTTGCACAAGTTGCAGACATTGTTAATGTAGAATTTCTAATATCCCATATTTTGTAAATAAATTTCCCATAATTTTGCTATTCAAGGGTGATGTTGAGAAGGAAGCAAACTTTAATCTGAATTTTGCAAATTTTAAGTAAATAAATTCCCCCAGAAGATATTATGGTGCACAAAAAAGGTCAGATATTTTAAAAGAAAGCAGAATAAATATATTGTAAATGGAGATTGGTATACAATATATAGAGACTGCTGATGTTTCACAGAAATACAAATGACTCCACTGTGGTGGTATATATTCCGACAATATTATATAAGCTCCATGGCTAACATTCAACTATAAGTTTTAATTATGTAGATAAATTTCATTGTAAAATTATTTGTGCATAAAATTTCAAAGTCATGTGACCTCTTTCATCTAGATATATATAACTCTGTGATTGGTCAACATGGTTTACTCTATGTCATTAAATGTTATTTACTATCATGTGATATAGAATTATACACTCTTATAATGCTCCTGGCCACCCAAACTGCTGCTGTAAATCTTTGGGTCAGTCGGGTGGTCTGGGTTTTTGACGCTCTTATAATCAACCACTATTGCAGGATTTTATGAACGGGCATAAGTGGTCACATTCCCATGAGATATATCAAGCATGGTGTCCTATTTACATAAATCAATAGTGCCCATCATCTAACTCTTGCTACAGTATTTGAAAACATTCGATAATGGACCGTTTGTGAATTGTACAGCAACGTTCCGAAATTGTATTAGTTGATGGCAGCCGTAAAACGGCTTTATCTATACTTTTTGGACAGCACACGACTTTCCTTATATAATGCAATGAATTTACTTCTTTCACAAAAGAAAATGATGTATAAGATCTATGGCACAGTGTAACGTTGAATTGTACAGCTTTTCTGGATGACAAGATGTAAAACTATTTCAGATTACCCAATTAACTTATATTTTGCTCAACTTTAAATTGTCAATTATTAATATTGATAGTATATACAATAAGCAATACAGCCCACACATTAAAATATTTTAATAATTAATTCATCAATTTGGCATTATTTTTATTAACTTAGTGCAATTTTTTGCAATTTTGACCATATTTTCATCAATCTGTAGTGAAATTTTGCCAAGTTGACTATATTGCACTAAATTAACCACCAAGTCCACTACATTTATCGCAAAGCGTTAGAGATAAATGAAAAGAAGAGCTTTCCATATATATATAAATGATTATTAACAAATTGCTTGGAATCATGAAAAGTGAACTTATTTCAGTATAGTTAATACTTTTTTTATTTTATGTGATTTTTTTTATAAATTTATCTGGAAAATGGACAATATATTGAGAACAATTCATGCTAGTGTTCTAAAGTTTGTGTTTGTTTTCTAATGAAAAATTGTGTAAGAAATAATCATTTACATAACATGATTGAAGGTTATGATTTTTTCAAAATTTCATTCCAAAATTTGGGGGTCTTACGAACATCTGATTGCATTTAAAATTAATAGAGTTTCAATATTTATTGATAGTAATACTAGATTTTGTTCAAAATAATCCATTCCTTCATGAGATTTTGCATCCACACACTCATAGATACATACACATTCACACATGCATATATATATATATATATATATACACACACATACATACATACACAGATACATATACATGTACACATACACATTCTCCCACACACACATAAACATCACCTCAAAATCATTCGATTCCAGTTCAGAGATATTTGAAACATGTTCTTTCATTGAAAACTCAAATTTGATTTTTTTGACCCCATCATAATACTTCCCTGTACATTATACTATGTCTATAGGAAAAGTAAAAATCTAATAAAATATTTTTAAAAGAAGCTAAATCCACAAAATATACATATTTTAGAAAATGCATTAGTTTTGAAGATGTTGAATCTTGCAGTTATAATTTTACTGTTGAGAAATAATTTTAATATTTGTATTGACATTTATAAAAAAAAATGTTAGTGTGTACATTGTACTATTTTTTTGAAAAATTTTACTAATTTTCAAATTGTAATGTTATGAGCTTTATGGAAATGTAAAAAGAACCAAAAGTGGAATTCCTTAGTGACCATCCTTGTTCCCTGAAATTTAATGCTGAATTCATTTTAGTCATCATTTAAGCTCTATTTATAGCATATACTTAGAAATAAAGGCTTTAAAAATGTTTTTAGTAAAATTAATGGTATGGCACTTTTTTTTTATAAATAAATATGTTATTATTCATTGTAAAATAATTGTCATACTTTATCCTATACTTGATTAGTATTACATTATTACTGTTTGTGAGTACATTAAATTATTAGTAGTATATTTTAGTAAACTTTGGAAGTTTTTATATTTAGTTTACATTTTCCTTTTGCAGCAAGCAGCTGAGATGTTAGCTGAAAATGTGTTAACTAGTGCTAGTGCTGAAGCTGCTGTTGTAAACTCTGATATTTCTGATTCAGAGAATAATGCAACTCCCATTCGAGTACAATCATGTAAAGCTATACTTATGCGTAATGAATTCTGTACAGTTCCCATGGGCGTTGGACTATCTCCTACTCGTGAGGAAGCAGAAGATTCTTCGTCCATTAGAGATTCTATTGAAAACTTGCATTTATCAGATACTTTACAGAGATCTGGGCATTCCAAAAATTGTGTTGATAACCAACATCAAAACTCTAGAGATTCATCAACTGGAAATGCCATGAGCGTTAGTGCTCCCAATTTATCAAATAGTAATGTTAGTGATTCAACTGTTAGTTTGCTTGAAACATTTGCAGCTGTTACAAGGAGAAGAGCTAATGGTAATACAACAAATTCAAATACAGCTAACTCTATATTTGCAAGAGGATCTAACAATGTTGGGAGTCTTGTACGTCTAGCTTTATCTTCAAATTTTTCAGGTAATATATTTCTAAAATTGCAATTTTTTACAACGTTTTTTCACCATTCAAATGCATATAAAAAAATCTAGCTATTGAATTCTTTTTATTCATATTGATGAACTGCTAAAATGAGGTAATAAATTTTATTCTTTAAATTTATTTTTTGGTTTAAGTTGCATGATAAAATAACTCTGATGTTAAAATTATAAGATAAATTTGTTTCTTGAAGCAAGGATAGATTTAGTAAGAAAAAATTACATAGCAACAGTTTTTACACAAAATTTATCTTGTGTAATTCAATGGTTTTGATTAGCAATTGAAAATTTTATTTAATTTTTCAAAAAAATAAGCAAACAGAAAATTTTTACAAGTGATTTCAGAGTGCTTTCTAAATGTGTTTCTAATGAACTTAAATCATTCTAAGTGTCTACATAAATCTTTTAATAACGTTATACTGGAAATGTACATTCATTTCATCAATAATATATATGAAAGATAATATCCCTGTGTAAAAAGCAAAATAAATGTAAAAATATTAGTGGATGCAAACAGATTGCAGAAATGGAATATATTAAAAAATAAAATGAAATATCCCAATGATTGTGTCTAAATACAAATTTCTGCAATATTGCTAAATAGTCTAACAAATTACTAATTGATAAATGAAACACAAAAAAAAACCCATAAGCATACTAAAAGGGAAATTTTTGCTAAATAGATTGGGATTCCCCCCCACCCCCACCCCCCGAAAATAGCCATTTCCATTCAAGTATAGGATTTCATTTAAAATATATATGTTAGAAGAAAATCTCATCAGAAATCTAAACAAACCCTCAAGAAAATGCAGTGTTGACAGGTGAGGTTAAGTATCTGGAGAGGTCAATCAGAAAGTCTTAAATCAAGTTTCATAATTGCAATAATAATTTTAGTCTGTGTTTTAGCAAAATCTAAATTGGGAATAGACTATAAAAATGTTCTCTTAATGTTTGGGACCAAATTTCCATATCATGGATGAGGTGATGTTTTTTTCTTTTATGTTTCTCGAAGAAATTCGTATTATGTTGAATAGCTCAGCATATCACAATCAAAATTATGTATTATGATTTATGAGCTTAATAAACTACTGGATGGTGGGCAGCATACATGGCTCATAAATCATATGAGCCATAGAAATCTAACTCTGTCTCATAAAATCTCTGTCTTCCCCAACATATTCAGTAAAAATGAAATCTCAATTCTGTCATTTAAAAGCACCGAGCTGTGACTCGTCACAGGGGCATACTTGTCCTGAAATTCCTGAAAAAAATATTTATGACCTGAAATGTCCTTATTTTTTGTGTTATTTTGAAATTTTACATATCTCAAAAGCAGATATGCCAATTGCTACAGATTCTTCGTAGTTTATACGGGAAACATCCTCATACTACGGGTTATGAAATTTGAACAGTTTTCCAAGTAATAAATATTCTTCTTCAAAGGTTGTCTAATTCGGCATAAATTGCTAAACTGTTATATTTTTCATTAGTTTCGCATAAACAGTCTGATTGCACAATTCAGTTTATGTTCTTGGGAATTGCGAAGTCCATTAGTATCTTTTTACATCCGTCTCCATCTTCTAAATATTGCATATTAGATTGACTAAACTAGATTATTTTCATATTCTGATTAGTTATCAAGGTCATTTGTTTAATAATTTTTGCATAGACAGCACAAATCAGTTTTTAACACTTTACAACAAAGTTGAAAAGTGTTTATGACTTTGTTCATTCTGTCTGTCTGTCTGTCTGTCTGTCTGTCCGTTAGCACGATAACTGCCGTAAAAATAACTTAATCAAAATGAAATTTTAGTATGTTGTTCAGACGGTCTGTAGGACCTATGGGAATATAAATGAATAATATCACACAATTAGTTTTGGATTGAACCCGGGTTGAAAAAATGAAATACATTGAGCCCTATGGGACCTAATTTTTCTAACATTTTTTAAGCGGATTTAAAATTCACAAATTGCTTCGAAAATTTTAGGTAATAGTCAAATTGTTCCATAAAATATATATAAAAAAATTCAGCTAAATATATTCAGTAGTTTTTTAAATAAAAATTAAAATAATAATTACACATCTTATATGAAACGATCACGTGACCATGATATGAAACGATCACATGACCCACTTCAAAATGAGATATGGCATCCATCTTGTTTCAAATTCGTGATTTTTTAAAGTTCTTTTTAATTCATATTGAGTGTTGTATCCATCCTAAAACTACTTTATTTCTGCTTAAATTCTGTGCATCTACATACTAAAACAACACAATGACAATATATTTGAGTTTAAATTCTCATTCAAATTTGATTATTTCTACAATTAAGCCTATTTTTCACCTATGTAAAATGTAAACAGCAAAATATGTAGAATGAGTTGTATTAGAATTACTGTATTTCTTTAACACAAAATAATTCAGTCCATGGAGTCTGCATGGCTGATATGAATGAAATATTAATTGATTTTATAAACAGAAGGACAATATTTTTCGATGAAGTTTTAAGCATAAAGTTTATGAATTGTAGCTCCATGGTCTTAATTTTTAATTAAAATAAATTATTATAGTATTGTGAGGAATGAAATGGAGAAAGTTATGAATGAAATCCTGCTTTTATAGAGAGATCCAGGCGTGTTATTTTTTCTATGACGTCATTTGAATTAATTTCAGTTGTTTTCGATGAAGTTTTCAAATATAATAAATTATCGTAGTATTATGATAGATTTAAAAATATTACCGTGGAATGTATTGCATTTTAGAGATATTTAAACCACGCAATTTATATTTCAATGCCGTCTTTTGAATGAAGTTCATTTTTTTCAATGAAGGTTTAAGTTTTCAAATATAATAAATCAATGTAGTATCGTGATAAGTTTAAAATATTACCGAGGAATGTATTGCATTTTCGACTTTTTTAAATAAAATTGCATTGAAGTTGGAAAGTGTTTCATAATCAATGCTTTAAGCATGATTGATCTTTCTTGTTCTTGTGAATTGCCAAGAGTACATTCATACCGTTTTCCATCCATATCCATCTTCTAAATATTGCATATTAGGTGGACTAAACTATCTTATTTTCATATTCTGGCTAATTATTAAGGTTAATATTTTAATTATATTCGTATAATGCAATTTTTTTCTATTTTGAAAAATAGATATGAACCCTGTGATGGAATATTTTCCAAAAAGTGGTATTAAAACAATGATTTAGGCAAATTAAAAGGTAACCATTTTGGCAGGGATATATTAAAATTGGTACAGTACAACCTCGAAAATCCGGACTCGTCCGGACTTTGCCGATTCCGGATTTTCGATTTTTCCGGATTATAGAATTTGAATAAAATTCAGATTTGATATTAACTAAATACATTATAAAACACTATTTTTAGTAAAAATAATGGCAAAAGTTAAGTTAATCAATTAAAACATATTATTTAATCTAAAAAATAGGGCAAAAGAAATTTCTAAGAAAAAATATACACATTAATAATTTAGAATGTGTGAACGAAATGATAAAATTCCATTTTATCATTTCGTTTAAATATTTGAATTAACATTTGTTATTTCATTAATTTTGGTTTATGGGAAAACCGTTTTCTTTATCCTGTAGATGGACATTACGAGATGGACATTGTCGAGATTTAATGCAGTGCCGGTATTTAATAAAGATCGAGGATTAGCACTTTTAACGATATATTTAAAGGTGTAAATGTATCTAAACCGTTTTCGCTATTAACGAACGAAAAACAAAAAATAAGAACTTAAAAGTTTTATTTATTATCTAGCATCTATATAATGTCATGTTTAAAAAGACTGATGACTCTGAAAAAAGTAAAAACTTTATTAGTAATAGTCAAATATGTAAAAAATATCGCAGTAGATAAAACAAATATCTTTTCCAAAAAAAAAAAAAAGAAAAATATCTCTCCTCTCAATGATTATTCTAAATTACGATGAGTCATTACTAGGTTACGGCAGCACCCGGACGTGGTGGGGCAGGGAAAGCGAAGAAAGGAATTTGCTTAGTTCCTAATCGTAAACACAGCCGACTGTCACCGGTGGCAAGCCGACCCCTTTGAAAGGTCTGTGACCTTGTTGCTCGGTTCTGTGCGATACGATATTATTTAGTTATTTATTTGCTATTTATAGTATGTAAATACGGCTTTCTAAACAAAAAAGGCAAAATATACAGTCGATTTCAAGCTGACACGTTCGACGAGAACGAAAAAATCGTCAGATACCGGGAGGGGGAGGAGATTTTTGCCAGAAATTTTGCGTTTTAAAGTGTTTAATATTAAAAATTACATTGTTTCAGAAAAATGTCTTTTTCAATAATGAGAAAAGGAAATTTTGATAATAAAAATTCCGTATTTAAATAACGATGTATATTTTACCCGAAGTAATTCATCAGGAGTTGTGACTTGAATAAGGGGGAGGAGCGCAATTCACGCTCCAACCACAAGCCTATCTATCTACGGCCGTCCATCTAAACTTTCGTTTCATTTCCGGGTTCAGAAAGTCGACCGGAAAATACGGTAAAATATATAATCTTATGTATAAAATAAATAATCTTACCCTGTTGTTTTTTAAATCCGCGACTTCGTCAGTCCGGGGGTAAAAAAAAAAAACAAAAAAAAAAAAAAAAACGAAAATTTGGAAAACGTCCGGATTTTGGAGGTTTCCGGATTTTGGATGTCCGGATTTTCGAGGTTGTACTGTATATTCATATATTTCAGTTCATTGCCATATTTTATTTTTTATTAAAGTTCAATATTTTTTATTCTCTTTAGTGAAAACTTGTGTTTTATTAAACTTAAATGTTTGTTTCCATTAAAAAGCAATTTTCACTAGATAAAAACTTTATATATTTTTATAACTTTTTGTCCTTTTGGTGTCTTGAATTTTCATATTTAACCAGTACTACCCCTTTCATCAGTACGTAGTGAAGAATAGAATGGCACGTTAAAGCGATACTGGATGCACAAAAACTTTTTGGTGAAAAAAACACAAAAAGCATATCTGTGTAATATTTTCATCCCTGTAGCATGAAAAAAAAAATTATGCGATTGCAGTGTAAAGTACAGAACTGTAGTGGCATGGAATGGAAATACCTCCACAAGACATTGCAATGTATTTTTAAAAGCAGGCTTTACTATGGTAGATACTGCCAATTTGAAATTGTGGTACAAAGAAAATATTCTAAAATTGGTCTTACCAGTAAAAGCATGTTTTTTTAATAGGAGGTTTTACAGTATGGCATTATACATCTAACAGTTTCGTGACATCACACATCCATTTGAAAGTGTGCACATGCTAGTATTAAAATTCTCAAAACAAAATTGCCATGGAAGTTGATCAATGCTACAGAAGATGTTTTGCAATAACTGCAAATCAACACAATTTTTCCCGTCGGTCTTTTTACAAATTTGATTTGCAGTTTGCAATGTGGTGCTGTTTAAATCGAATTTCAATTTTTAAATTGTAGAAGTATTTTCGTAAAGCACAAAGTAGTCTATTCAGAACCATTTTATAAAGTTTAGCTTTTGATTTAATAGCATTATAATTCGAAAGTATGGACTGATTAAAAAATGGGTAATAAATAACATATGATAAAATTTCCAGAGTAAAAAAGAATAGTGAGCAAAAAATTGCTTATATGGCCATACTAGTATGGAATATTTCCTCATTTGTTAGCAATGCATTTCACCGCCTGTCCTGACATTAAATCATAGAGATGTCATATACAGTCTTAGGCACTTCTTAACTTACCATGCTTACTCAACTTGTTGAAGAAGATTTTCTATTACCTGCAGTAATGTCAGAACCTGTAGATAATGTTCTGTACTGTCCCAGACATTTTCTTTTAGGATAAATCTTATGATCTATCAGGCTATTGTAGCATGTTAGTATTTCGTAGACCTTTCTGTAAAAAAGTTGCCATATATAGATGGATGTTATCATACTGCAATAAAACGTTATTCATACCAACTATGAAACGGAATGCAACGGATTCTAAAATTTCAACAACATAACATTGTTAAATTCAGCTTGGTGTCTGAGCAGGGAATGAAATGTAAATAATGAAATCGTACACAGTAAAAATAAATAAATAAAAACTTAAATTTGAAGAAAGCAGACATATGCCAGTTATATGATGGCAATTGTTTCAAAGGTGTTTTAAGTAACTTCATCAGGCTGAAAGAATGGTATGCATCCTTAACAACTGCCAAGAACAAACTGCACTGAGCCAAGTGAAGAATAATGTAAACAGAGCTAGTACACCCAACCCAAAAATTTGCTATTGGGTGGTATTAGCTATTGAAAGAAAAACTATAAACATATCAACATGTGCCAATAAAGGGTCCCTCCCACATCCACGAAGACGAGAGCAGCTGGTTTTGAAAATAAAATCTTAAGCATTGATATGAGATAAAATAAAACAGAGATAAAAAATATATGAATTGTTTAAATTATTGGTAAAAGCGCGTATAGAGAGAGAGTAAAAAATAGTCAAATCCTTGTAAAGGAAGAAAGATAAAAAATTATAGGGAAAATGGGACAGTAATTAAGAAGAAAATAACAAAAGGATGTAACCATTTTCGTGTTAATTTCATCAATCAACCTACTATAAAATTAACAGTGGTTGACACTAGGTAGAGGGAAAAAAATGAAATAACCAGTTTCAGAAGCTATATGAGCCAACTTTATCAACTAAAAGAAAGTATTAGTTGATTAGTCTACTCAAAAATGCCAGTGAGTAAGACTGAAATTAGGAATGATATAACTAAATGAAAAGAGAAACAGTTGATTTTGGATGCTATGATGCTTTAAGCCAAATATGTGTATAAAGAATTCTCCTGTGATTATTAAGATGTAAGGAACTGCATATATATCAATAACATGATTATCAGATTTCGAATACATAAAAACTCTTAGTTTAAAATCAAGTACAGAGATAGTGGGGAGAAATAATTAGTTTTGGAGGTCTGCAATAGTAACTTGATCAACTATATTCAAATAACCAATGACCAGACTACTTTAAAAGTTCCAGTGCATGATACTGAAAATAAGAATGTGAATAAAAATTAAGGAAATAACCAGTTATAGAAGCTAGAAAGGGTGTTCCAAAAACATTGACCTCGACTTTTATTCCTTAAATATTGATCTTAGACATATATAATAAATTACAAAGTTGTGTACAAAATGGTACAGAATTTTATGAAATCAATTATAATTTTCAAGCGAATTAAATTTTAAGAAATACAAAATTTAAATTTTTATATGGCCCTCGTACAAAAACATTTCCAATGAATAAAATGTGCCCCATACACTAATAAGGTGATATACAAAATTTCAGCATTTTCTCATAAAAAGTCCCAGAAATATAAAAAGACAAAAATGCTGACTTAAACCACTTTTCGATGCATCGACATGGGTTCTCGAGGGAAAAAATCATGTTGTCAGATTGCATTTCAGGGGTCATACACAAATCACGAAAGAAAACAATGATTACATAAATAAATAATAAGTTTGCTATTTATTGATACAAAAGTATCTATACTGTGTAGAAATAATAACTTTACACAAAGATTACAAAGCTTGTTCAAAATGTTTTCTATCCATGCCAAAGATCTATTAAAGATAAGCAGATATTATTTACCTATGACGCATTTCTGCATTGCATCATTTGCACTCTTGCTGTAAACATTTACATTTTAATCTGTGATTAATCCCTCATCAACTTTGTTTAAACATATCTCTGGGACTTTTTATGATAAAATGCTGAAATTTTGTAAATCACCTTATTAGTGTAAGGGGCACATTTTACTCATTGGAAATGTTTTTGTACAGGGGCCGTATAAAATTTAAATTTTGTACTTTTTCAAATTTAATTCTCTGAAAATTTTTATCGATTTAATAAAATTCTGTATCTTTTTTTACGCAACTTTAATTTATCATATATGTCTGACATCAATATTTAAGGAATAAAAGCCGCGGTCAATGTTTTTGGGACACCCTGTATAAGTTAACATTATTAACTGAATTCCAGTAACAAACGAACATACAATTTTGAACCATTTTTGAATGTGGTTTTAATTAAGAAGGAACTAATTAAATAATTGACAAATAAACAAGGAAACTCTTTTAGAATCTATATGAGTTAATATTTGAAGTGAAGAATGTGTATGGAGGACATTTTTATGGAGTGTTAAGGAGTATAAGTTATGGAGATGTAAGGAACTGCTAATTTATCATTAACAGGATTATCAGAGCTCCTTTCAAAAAATATAGTTTAGATATAGTGCCGGCATGAGTGATGATTTTGGTTTTAGAAAATTGAAATGAAGGATTTTCAGACCAACACTGTTGGGGAAATGGAAGACTTAAGTGTTTCTTGCTTGACAACCATCCTAAAATGTTCTTTGATATGCTTGCTCCTCTTGAGCCCTCTTTCCCTGGACAATGTATGTTAAGTTACACTGATAACTAACAGAATAAATACCACTTTTACATAAATATCTGGTTGTTTTTTTTTGGTTTTTTTTTTAATTACTTCCTTCTTAGTTTGTTCATTTGTTTCTGTAGTTTAGTTAATAATATTAACTCATATAGTTTCCATAATGGGTTACTTTCTTAATTTTTGTTTATATTCTTATTTTCAGTATCATGTACTGGCACTTTTAAAGTAGCTTGTTCATTGGTTATTTGAATATGGTTGATGAAGTGGTCACTATTGCAGCTCTCTAAAATGGGTTATTTCTCTATCTTTCCTCTGCACTTGTGTTTAACTAGAAGTTTTTATTTATTCAAACTCTTATAATCTTGTTATTGATAAATATGCAGTTCCTTACATTTTATTAGCCATAGGAGTATTCGTTATACACATTGTTGACTTAAAAAAATTAGCTCATATAGCATCCAAAACCTGTTATCTTTCAATTATATTATATCCTTCTTCATTCCAGTCTCATTCACTGATTTTTTTTTTTTTTAAGTAGACGTAGACTAATTGATTAATACTTTCCTTTAGTTGATGAAATTAGCTCATGCAGCTTTTGGAACTGCTTATTTCTTTCTTTCTATGTTTTATATATATATTACCTACTCTAAACACTGTTAATTTTATAGTAATGTGATTGATGAAATTAACTTTCGAAATTATTTACTTCCTTTTGTTATTTTCTTCTTAATCACAGCCTCATTCCCCTGTAATATTTTAATCTTTCTTCTTTTACAAGAGTTTGACTATTTTTTCCTTTCGCTAGACTTTCATTATTTAGCCAAAAATTTAGCGGTGTATATATGTTTTCTCTGTTTTATTTTAAATTTGATATCAGTACTTAGGATTTCAATTTCAGAACCAGCTTCCCTCATCTTTGTGGGCTAAAGAGGGACACTTTATTAGTCCATGTTGATATGCTTATGGTTGTTTTTTCAATATCTAATACCACCTTCTAGCAAATTTTCATGTTGGGTGTTCTAGCTCTGTTTGAATTACTGTTTACTTGCCCTATCATAGTTGATTCTTAGATCTTGTTAGAGCACATACTGTTCTTTTGGCCTGATGAAGGGAAATTATAAAACTCTTGAAATAATTTAGTCACCTAACTGACATATGCTTGCTTTCTTCAAGCAAGTTTTGTATATTTTCTCTTACAACCAGCAGTTTTATTTATTGTAATTGTAAACAGTGTTTTTCAACAGCTCTCCCCCCTCCCCTATAAAATTCATCACCAGAACTCATAATGGTTATCAACAAGATAAACTTTCAAATCATATGACTACACTTGTATTACAGTAACTATTCTTTTTAATGAAATTTGGTGGAGTTATGCAGCAACATAAATGCCAAACATGACTCAAATTTATGCAATTTTAAAGTTCTTTTGAACAAAGATTGTAAGGTACTGTTGTTGATTGTTGCATCTCAGAGATTTGGATCAAGCTTTTGTACTTTATTAAAGTTTCTGTTATTAGAATTTTTATGATGAGCAGAATATAATGATGTTGCAGAGACACAAAAAGGAATGGTAGAAGCAGAAGGTGCTAAAGATGTTTGAAGAGGATTTTGTGCACAAAATTTCAGTTCTCTCCTCAGGGGCATTAAAGTCAGCCTGTGGATGTGCACAGGTTATTTATTCTTTGGGTTTAAGATTTGTTGAATAAGAAAATTTACCTTTAAAGTTTCTTAATTATTTTAAATGGACCTTTGTTCATTAATTTGAGCTTTTTAACTTATTCTGAAGGCAAGAAAAGAGTAAGTTGCTTTTTCTAATGATGGGAATTTTCGCATGTGCATGCTGTTGGAATTGTTGATTTTCTTGAACTGTTTCCACGTTCATAGACACAGTAGTAGTCACAACAGGCAGAAGTTTTCACAGTACACATTCACTTTGCTTTTCTGCCTAACATATTGTGAGCAATAGGAGTTATAAAAACACCATGAAAGCAGTGAAGCTCTTTCCATATGATACTATCAATTTTCACTTTATTATGGAAGTAATTGTATAAAAACAGCCCAGAAAACTTGCAATATAATGCTTTGAGCACTATGCACATCATGGAACTGTTTTGAAATATGATGTCAAGGACCCTAAAGGAAGCTACTAAACTATTCTGGGTATGCCATTAAAGAGGTTAATAGTAATTGCAATACATTAAGAGTTAAAAATTAGATATGTGTATGAGAATTGTGTGTGAATATTTAACTCTTATCATCTATATTAAATATGTTTAAATTTTTGTATTGGTTAGTTTTTGTTTTAAAATACATGCACTGGAATTTTTCTGTTACATCAAAATGCTTCACAGTGTAATTAGTTTTAAATTATGTACATACTAGGTTAAAAAAGTGAACCAAAGAACTTTAATGTGGTCTTGTCATCAAGCATCCTTGTAGTGATAAATATTGAAAGTACATTCATTTTATAGAATTTCCATATTATTCGGCCCAAATAGGTTACACTGGAAAAATAAAATCATGTTTTTAGTTTAACCACATTACTATAATTTATTAATTTTCTAATGCAAATATTTATATTCTTTGTATGCATCATACTATTTATTAACATTTAATTTTTAATTCTATTTATTATTTTTCCATACCAGAGTTATTTGTTAACTAAGCTTCAATAGTAAAGCACTTTTAAAAAGCAAATGCAATATAGTAGGGTATTATGTCTAGAAACTATAAAGTTCTATATGTTAGAATGAATACTGGCTGAATGGTAATGGTGTTTTTAAATTTTTGTATAGTATTATTCTTTGAAACCATAGCAAATCAAAATTATATTTTATTTTTCTTGAAAGCCAGATGAGAAAAGGTGAAATTATTTGAGTGGAAATAGTCAATTTTCAAACATCTGTTCCTTTTCTATGTTTTCAGTAAAATGGCAAAAGATAATTTTCAGCAATTCAATATTTTGAAATAGACAATATATTTTGAACAATAGACATTTATTGCATATAATCATATTTATTTGTTTCATATTTTTCTTTTTACATAAAACATAATATTCATTTTGCATCAGTATTGCATAGCTACCAACTATACTGGTTTTTCTGGAAAACTCCTGGTTTTTGGCGATTTCTCCCAGTTTTCCCGATTTTAGATGAAAATCTCCCAGTTTTTGTCACGTTTTTTAGAATTCTCTTAAAGTTATTTATTTTTCAATAAAAATTCTCTGTAAAGGGGAATTTTGATCAAACTTGTGGCCGCCATTTTGTTTCTTCCATATATGAATCTAGTACCAGTACTAAGTTGCATCATTTTTCACTTTATTGATGTATACTGCTTCAAATAAGTGTGTTTTCGCATATATAGATTACATTGCCGTGTAATGTTGAAACACCCGTTTCCATATATGTTTAATTTTAAATTACGTGAATGAAAATTACACAACCTTAATTTCTTGCAGTAGATTTCATTATTAATCAATATTATCATAAAATATTGATTATTTTTTAAGTGTGATTTCGTGGGTAATACATTCCTATGCAATATTGAAACATCCTTTTCCCATCCATGTTTAGTTTCAAATTATGTGAATTAAAAAATGCATAACACTCATTTCTTTGCAGTATGTTTCATTATTAATTAATATTTTTGTAGAATATTTTTTATTTTTTAAGCATGATTTCGCTTGTATAGATTAAATTTTTGTGTAATGTTTAAACATTCTTTTTCATCTATCTTATTTTTGATAATATCTCAAATTAATTAACCCTCTGCAGACAGCGGCATTCCGGAACTGCCATGGCCCAAAGGATGCAGTGCTTTGCTATCAAACTGTTCCCAAAAGCTGGCTGATTTTTTGTGCTAAGCCTAACTCTCGAAATAAATTCACTAAAAATCACCTATTCAACACAGCAATCTACTTTTGTCATGAATGAAAGAAAAACTTATTTTCTACTTGATGTATATTTTTCATACAAATCTCAATACAAAATATTCGTTAGTTGCTTTTACTATGAATTCTACTAGTTCATCATTGAAAAATATGCTAAAGAAATCAATTTCTTTATCTAAATTAGGCTGCATAATATTGTGATTGATTCCAGGTATGCGCAAAAACTCAAAAGAATTCAGTTCTTTCAAATCTCTTGTCGAAGCATCATTCGCAGAAACAGCTACTGAAGCTGGTGGCATTGTAATAATAGTACACTCAGAAACTGAAGAATCACTTGCATTTTCAGATTCATCATCAGAAATACCACAGTTCCACAAATCTTTCAATGAATGAATGAATAACATGACATGAAGGTGGGTGGCTCCAAAGGAGCCCAGCACAGCGATCAGAGGTCTGTTGTACTATCCCCTGAAAAGAAAAGAGACCAGTAGGCGAAGCAAAAATCAGCAGACATTTGACAGGAATGTCATGCAACTTCCAGGGCTCGATCACGTCGACATGAGTGTTCGAACCTATGTGCTGAGGACACCTCACATTCACATAGTATGTGTGTGGCGGTTTCTTCGCTATAATTGCAGCCTCTACACAGCAAATCCTTAATGACACCCATAATATTTAGGTGTCTTTTGAGGATGCAGCGCCCAGTAAGGAGCCCAACAGCCTTTCTGATGCCAGTTCTACTGAGCTTGAATAATTCCTTTTGACACATACTAGGACACTTACAGTTTAGTTCTTTCGCCTGCCTTTGGCCCTTAGTATTATGTCAGTTCTCGTACTGAAGCTTTCTGAAGATGCCATAGACAATTCTTCTAGTCAGTTCATTGCCCTTGTTAAGAATAAAAAGATTAGAACTAAGAATGTGTTCTAAAAGATCATCACCACGTCGGTTGCAATCACTGCTGTCCCATACAGTGTAGTCAGCATTAGCATCGCAACCAATGATGAGTCTTTTTCCCACACTACAGTGTTCAATAAGACTAATAGTCACTTTAGTGAGAGTTTCCCTTTCTTCATAAGGAAGATAAGCAGATGCAAAAATAAACTCATCCTTAAGTTCATTAGATTTAAAATTCACCCTGATGACAACACACACACATATCACCATACAGGAATTCCACTAAGTGCAGGGCATTGAGCTTGTTGCTAACAGCAACACAGGCTTTAGGTCTGATACAAGATGTATCATAAACGACATTATAGCCCTTAATCCCTAGACCCAGAATTTTATTATTTCGGATCCAGGGTTCCTGAATAAGAGCAATGTCAACCTTACCATTTGTCATCCTCTTGCCAAGAATAGCAGAGGTTGAATGACTATGGTGCAGGTTAATCTGCACAACATTAATACTGTCCATAAACAAAGAACAAAGAGAGAACAGCGGAAAGTAGGAGGCAATGATTTTCCCAGTATCATGAGAATGGTCAGTATCAAGCACATCACCATTTTCGAAATCCTGCATACATCTTTCCAGCTCATCCTCAGATAATGGCAAGATGGAGTGCAGTGTACTTTTAGTGCTGGAAATAATTTCTAACTCGTCAAGCTTAGATAAGTCAGTATCAACATTTTTGATACTTACTTGAGAGACGGTTGCCTGATCTTCTGGCTGAAACTCCTTCTCCATCTTCCCTTTGGGCTTTTTGTTTGGGTCCCGAAGTATCTTGAAGATTCCTCAGTCCAAACCTGTGTATGCACCAAAGTTAGATTCAGAGACTTCAGCAGCCTCTGAATCACCTCGAAGATCCATCTTTCAGAGAGGGAGTTCCACAAAATTTTGTAGAACACGCCAATCCTCTGACTTCAACTCCTGATTAAAATGGTTAAGCAGCTTCAGCAAAACGCTCGGCTCTTTGGTGTCCACAAATCTTTACTATCTGCAACACTTTCATTACTGTCCGGTTCATTTATCATAAGAGTATATTCTTCCACAGAAAGAAAACGTCTTGGTTCAGCCATTCTTCTATCCGAAATAACCTAATAATTTCACTGCCGCACATTCCTCTAAAATCCAAACTTAAAAAAAATACTCTCTTATATTCCTATAATTCACCAACGAAATCAGTAAATTAAAGTCAAAACGAGAACTGAAGCTCAGTTATAAAATAGCAGATGCTACGAGAAGGGCTCTGTTTGTTTATATTACAAAACCATGTTTCACTGCTCCAGATGGAGAAATGATTCATTGGATCCCCCCTCACCCCCTATGCCAAGGTCAAGTATCTGCAAAATACATTGAAGTTGTTCGCATGGACATTTAATGCCTAGTACACAAATAAATTGAAATAAAAACGTTCCATATGAAAACGCATATTAGTGACTTCTGTCCTTTAGGGTAAAGTTTTCTTCTACGTGAATTAGTGAGTACCGCTTTGAATGCAAGTTCACAGTCGACGCACGGGTGCGTCTACCATCCACAAAAGGTTAAACAAAAGTTTTACATTTTTGCATTTTACATAAAAATGAAGGATTATTTTTTTTTTTAATATGATCTTTTCCCCTTATTTTCTAGCCAATAGAGTCCCTAAAGCATTTTCCTATCCACATTTATCTAATCAACTAAATTACAACTGAACATCTTTTATTTCAGTGAGCCGCCCTCTAAAATTTCTCTTTGCTTATACCACTCTTTTTTTATATATGTATACACTATGTAAAAATATTTTTCTAATGCAGTAGCCATTTTCAATATTATAGTGAGTTATAATTTTTTTTTTAAAAAAGCATACATTTTTTGTGTTATGTAAAAAAAAAAGTCCCTATTTTTCCCTAAGTGATATTGAACAGATTATTCGCTGACTTGTAGAGCACTGTAAAAAAGGCTCATCATGCTATCTACTGGATTTTTATTCTCTAACGTTAGCAGGTATGATGTTGAAAAACATGTGTTATACAGTTTTTTACTGGAATCATAAAGTTTCATTTTTGCGTGATCAATGTGATTGAACTTGTTGCAGAGAATGAAATTGACTTTAAATTTATCATATTGAGTTTGTGTTGTTAAATTGTGATACATGTTGCTGTTTAACCCACAGTTAAAAAACAAGTCCATAATGAAGATGAGGGAGTATATCCTGATAATAATGCTGAATTTTTAAGCTATAAAAAAATTCTCTTTGACTGTGCATCCGAAATTTACTATTATTTTTACAATCAATTTATTGTTATTAGGTAAAAGATTAGGCAGAGATGAAATGACAATCAATCTGTTATACTTCCATTTATTACAATGTTTGCATTAATTAGTCTCTGGAAAAACATCTGATGTGAAGCTTGTTTTCTATATACCGAATAAATTGCTTCCTATATGCTAAGAAAGGGGAAAGATTATACTTTTGGACATAATAAATATGCCTAAAAGTATAATCCTTCCCCTTTCTTATTTTGAAAGGCCTTTAATTTGAAAATATTGCTGTTTTGTAAAATACTTTCTGTTTAGAATTTTTCTATTTTGATGATAATAGAACTGTGTATTTTATAAATAATCACATTTGTTATTGATACCAGCTTCATAATACCCTTATGGTTTTACTGGATTAGAATATTAACAGTTAACTAAATGTAAAGTAAACTGAAACATGATGCACTTGAGACTACTCTGGAAATTCCAGAGTGTATCTGAAATTTATGCGATCAGTATGTAAGTATAGAAAGTAATAAAATTTCTCTAGAAATAACAAAATATTAATTCATGCTCTTTAGACTCTGTAATACCAATGATATCATAGTTTTCCTATTTTTACATCTGGCATTCATTTATCCACAATTGCAAAATCGGCACTCACAAGCTGCAATTCCTATTGTGTCATGAGAGATATAACCACTGATTATTGTTCTACTTTTGCAACTTATTTGCATCCACTGAAATGTGTATAATTATTTCGTGTTATATAGAAATAAACTACTTTTCAAACATATGATTAATGAAGTGATGGTCTATTTTCAGCAGTATCGCGAAAAACAGCATTTATATAATTTACAATCCTCGATATATTTTCTTTAATTGTGAAAATATTTTCCACTTTTGTAATTTGTTTGTATCGACTAAATTTTCATAATTATTGCATGTTGAATATAAAAAATCTGTTTTTCAAACATATTATTAATAAAATAAAGATTATTTTGCAGCAGTATCACGAAAAATTGCATTTGTATGCAATTCTCGGTATATTTCATTTGTGAAAATATGTTTCACTTTTGCAATCTGTTTGCATCAACTATAATTTTCATAATCATTACGTGTTGTGCATGAGAAAGCATTTTTCAAACATATTAATGAAATGAGCGGTTAGTTTGAAGCAGTATCATGAAAATCTGCATTTGTAGATGATTCTCTGTATATTTTGTTGAATTGTGAAAATACAGTATAGGATCTATTATCTGGAATGCTTGGGTCTTTTTACTTTCTGGATAAGGGGTTTTTCTGTAATATGGAACACTTTTCTAAAATCTATTGGAATGTTCTACAATGTTGTTGTAGAAAATTATAGTTCAATTTTTAGCATAAATGCTTAATTACATAAAGCTTCATACTTGATTAAATAAAATTATATGTTATTAAAAATATATATGTAATTAAATTAGAATCAGATCTAGTTGTTAAAAAAAATATGAAAGAAGATCAAAACATGAAGGAAGTTTATTATTGAGGCTTGATAGAACACAAGTTTACACTAAAAATAAGAACATTTTATTTTTAATAAAATTATAACCCCATATTTATAGGTGGGAATACATCATATTTTAATTTATCCTGTCAAAATGGCTGTATTTCAAGTGCCTAAGTTGTTGTTTTAATACATTTTTTTAGAAAATAACCCTTCATTTCATTAACTACATGTTTGAAAAGTAAATTTGCCACATAAAACATAAAATTATTAATAAAATCTTAGTCGATGCAAACAGATTGCAAAAATTGAAAATGTCTTTACAGTGAAACGAAATATAAAGAGGATCGTATACAAATGCTGATTTTTGTGATATTGTCAGAGAATCTTTACCATATTCACAACAAATAAATAAAACACATTAAAAACTTGTTAGCATACGGATTTAAAATTTTTGGCCAAATGTAGACCATGGTTGCCAAGTGAGCTGCTTTTCATTAAGTGGGGGGAAAGGGAAATTTCTTCTTAAAAGCTTCAAATACCAAGAGATTTGCATATTTGCCAGAAAATCGGAAAAAAATGTACAAATCAGGATCTTGTGAGAAAATGGCTCTGTCTGAAGAAGTCAAAAGATGATTGGTTTTAAATTACATTTCTTAGTATTTTGGACAACAATAACCCAAATTAAATTCAGAAATTGGGATTTTAAAATGCTTTTTTAAAAGTTCAATAAAAAGAAAAAATATAGGACCAAAATTGCATTGCACAAATGTTTGAATGATATACTTAGAAATCTGCATAAAGTATGTACAGTAGCACAAAAACACAAAATTTGTCATAATAAATTTTCTGAAAATAATAATTTTTTGCAATTTTCTTTTGGCGAAAAAACATCGGACACATCTTTCGGATCTAATCAGGAGCAAGCCCTTTGTAATTTAAGAGGTACTATATAGAAGTAACAATCTCAATGGCCTGTTTAGTGATTTATGTCAAATTTAAATACTTTTTATGAAGCATATAGTATATAATGTCAAGAAAAATGAGATATTAATGAATTATATGGGCTTAAATTTCTGTTTTTGCATGGATTGGCAGCATACATGACTGTAAATTTTTGGCAGTTTTCTATAGGTAAACATAGAAAAACCATGATTCGTATTATGAGGACGTTTTCTCATAGAAACTATGAAAAAATCAGTGGAAAATAACATTTCTTATTATTTGACAAGATTTTAAAAGAAAAATCACTGTTTTGACCAATTTTTAGTGAAAATATATTTTTTGGCGCAACATTTGTTATCATTCTGCTCAATTTCAGTTTTGAGAGCTTTCCATATATCGGGGTGCCCAATATACGATCCTGTACTGTATATTTACTTTTGTAATCAGTTTGCATTGACTATAGTTTTAATAAATTTTACATATTGTGTATATAAAATCTATTTTTCCAACATGTTATTAATGATTAGAGATTATTTTGCAGCAGTGTTGCAAAAAAACTACATTTTTATACGATCGTCTGTATATTTTCTTTAATTGTGAAAATGTTTTCCACTTTTGCAATCTGTTTGCATTGACTAAAATTTTTGTAATTATTTGTAGTTTTATACAGATAAACTATTTTTTGAACATATCATTAATGAAATGAAAGACTGTTTACGTAATAACTATTTAAAGTAATATATTGTCTATTTATAAATGTAATCATTTCAGAAGCATTTGATGCATTTGCAAGTAAATTTACATCTTTGGAATTTCAATTAAAAAAAATTACATTTTTTCATCCTTTAATTTAAATTAAGATAGTAATCCTAATAACTTTATTTTAAAGAAGTTTTGATAATAATTAAAATATAAGAAAATAAAGCAGGTTTAACCATAAAAAATGCTATAAATTTTGGATTTTTTTTTTTCTCTTCCAAAAATGAATCCAAATCTTTTATTGTTCTAAACAATCACATTGATTTCCTCCCCTTTTTTCCAAATATGGTATTATCAAGTCTTTTGTCCAAATAAATGAGAAATTTATCAGCATACGGAACAAAAGATATACTACAGTCAAAATTTGCAATGGATTAAATAAGCTAAAAAGTGCTAGTTTCAAATCATTACCTGATGTAAATGTAATTAATTTATAATTTACAAAATTTTATTGCTTGAAAATGAAAATTAATACTCCTGAAAACCCGCTTGAAATTTTCCTTGCTGACTCCTAAAACTCTTGAAATCTACCTTGGATCCCGAAGAGCCTTATTCAAGGTAGGCATTTCTATAGTATATTCGAAATTTGTATGGATAGAGCGAAATTCTGTTTATATATCACAGACTCTACATGTGGATTAACTCTTTGACTTTTTTATTTATTGTCTGCATCTGTATCAAACTTCTTGTTCCTTCTTTTACAAAATCTGATGTGTTGAACATGACTTTTGCTACAAATTAGTAAATTGTGATTTTGTGAGAAATCTATAATGAAATCTGAAATCTGGGGCTGCACTGGCAATATTTTATACATCCATATTCCATATTGTATTGGTCCATTTGTTTTCATGATTAATATCATAATATAAAAAAAAAATTAATTCAAACTATCATTGTTCCACATACACTATTCTACTACTGTTATTTTTAAAATATTCACTGTTTCACAGTACAAAATAATTCTGTTAAAATTTTAAATTTTGATTAATTCATGTTCAAAATTATCCAAATTACAAAAAATTGTATCTAATTTTAGCAATTCCTATTACTGTACCTAAACAAAATTTTATAGTGATACATGCATTTGTTTTTGAGTTATCATGTCCATACTTCACAGATACATACTCATAGATAGAAAATTTTCTGTAAATATTTGAAATGTGTTTAAGATTTTCTATAACACTAATTGCAGTTCCCACAGCTAGCTATCACTTATTTTAGTTGCCATTTTTCAATAATTACTTTTTAACAGACATTTTTTTAGCAGCCACAGTTAATCATAGCTATGCATGCTGTGCAGGAACATGCTATCTACATACAAAATATGCAATAACTATACGTCTGGTGCACTGGCCAGAGTAGACCTGAAAATTCAAATTTTCACTTAGCCAGTGGAAGGTAAACAGTTTAAGTTTAGTGGCCACTCTATCACAGATTATTTAGTAGACCTGAAAATTCAAATTTTCACTTAGTGGCTGGTAAACAGTTTAAGTTTAGTGGCCACTCTATAACGGATTATTTATATTTTTTTGTGTATATATATAATAATTGTTAGAAAAAATGCTAGTTTTGTTTTTCAACTACTTTATATAAACAGAAGAGAAAAAAATTTATTTAAACAACCAAATAAAATTCCAAAAATTTCCATATAAAGTTTTGAAGAACTGTGAAATTAAACAAGGTACTGCCTTAAAAGAAAAAGTCTATCTGGTAAGTTAGTAGTTCAATAAATAAAATACACTTTGTGTAGAAGGATAAGGAAAACTTGAGCACCATGTATAAGCACAAATAAAATGATAATGCAGCATACAGTTGTTTTGAGGATACATTGGATCCTCTTTGTCAGTGCAAAAGAACCAACAAACCCGAAGTCCAAAAGAGGAATGGGTGCAAAGCAAGATGCAGTTTGAGATTATATATCCAAGACTTGGATTAAGAGAGAGCGAAACAGAAAATGGAATGAAGAACAATCAAAAGAGTATACAAAAATGCACATTGATCTATGATCTTGACTTCTTTGAAGTTTACCATATCCAGAAAAATGCTAGTAATTTAGTTAATGACTTGTCCAGTACTCCTTGTTTGTCCACCGTCTGGCAGAGTACATTGTAATCCCTCCCTCCTCCCCTTTTTTTTCTTCATTCTATTCTTTGGGGCTCTTTGTGTTGTATTGTCCATCCTATTTATTCTTGCTCGGACTTGACTTCTCTTGTCGGGATATCGTTTTTGTGTTTTGATGTACACCAATCTCTTGTTGTTGTTTCTCATTTCCTATATCTTAGCTGTTCTTCATTCTGTTTTCTGTTTGGCTCTTTCTTAATCCAAAGTGTGCTATAGACAACTACTTCATGAACTGCACCATTAGCCTTGACTTATGCATGTAGCTGAGGTGTGCTTGTGATCAACAGTTATTTCATGAACTGCCTGGTTATCCATAACTTTCATCACAAAGGTGCAGGATCGACAGCTACTGTAAGAAAGCTATTGCAAGTTAAATGCTTTTTCAAAAAGCAACAGGGCTGGTCGCCAAGGGTGGTAATTAAATAATATGAGGGAAATAAGTAGTCCTATATTTCATCAAAGCTACCGCAACTCGCTAATCTAAGCACAACTTTTCCCCTTCAATCATCCTGTGTTTTGACAGACTCAGCATAAACACATATAGTGTCCTACAAATGACGGCTCAAAAGAACCCTAGTCCAGAAAACTATATTCTTAAATATTGGTTTTACTGCAAAAATGCTTACAATGTTCAAATTACCTCAAATGCATACTAAACATGAAATAATTTGACAAAATCTGAAGTTGAAAAAAAAAAAAAAAATCTGTTTAAAAATTCGTATCTGTTGGAAGAGGGAATGTGTTTGATTAACATTCTTCACATTTCTGCTTTTTCATTTTTTTTTAATGGGGATCGTGGTAGCCAGTTAGTTGACTGACGAGTGCCTATTTTCAGGTCTAGGCCAGGGCCCACAAGAATGGGTACTAAAATTCAAGATTAGTAAGACCTTTCTATTTTTAGCATTTTCAAAATAAATTGCTGTAAATTTTAGTACTTTTTATATAATGAATTTTGGCTTTTTTAAATTATATTGTGTATTTTAGTGCTTTTGAATAAAATTAGGATTTTAACACTTTTAAATCATATCACGTATTTTAGCCCTTTTAAATAAAGTCTGTAATTTCAGCGCTACTTAAAATATATTATGATCAAGAATTTTAATGCTATTTAAAAGAAATTGCACTTAGCATTCTTTCTCAAAAATTGCCTCTATTTAAAAGAAATCCCATTTCTGAGCATTTTTTCTCAAAAATCACAACTTTTAGTGTTCTCTCTAAAACAATTTGACTTTCAGCACTGTATCTAAAAAATTGCAAATTTCAGTGCATTTCATAAAAATATTCTTTGAATGTCATTTATTTCATAAAAATATTTCATGAAAAATGCTCTTTCATAAAAGTTACAAAGTGTAGCACTTTTAAATAAAAATCACTGTATTTAGCACTTGCGAAAATACCAAATTTCACTACTAGTTAGGTAAATTTGATTTTCAGTAAGTAAAATTACACAAAAAATTAAGCAATGTAATTAAGCATAAATTATTATGCAACACAGCAAATGTATAGCCCATTTAGTCTTTTAGACTTAATGTTTGTTGGCAAAGAGGTTCCATTCTTGTATTGTGAAAGACAAAGGCCACCCGACTCACCCTAGGGTATGAGCAACTGGTTGAGTGGCCGGCCATTCTTGTATTGTTGAAAGCCCAGGCCACCCGACTCATCCGAGGACATAGAGTAACAAAGTGGATGGCCAGGGCCATTCTTGTATTTGTAATAATTTGCATAATTATGTTGTTTAAATTTTTTCCTAACTTTCATTTTATTGTAGTGTGTTACTTAATCAAATCACAATAAAATGCAGCATTTCTGCTTCCAACTTCTGCGCCTCTGACAATACGATTAATGCTCCCATTTCATATTGATTCCATCTCAGTACCAATTCTTGCGAGCTGTTTCAAAATTTGATATATTGTTTTAATTAAATAAAAATGTTAATACTTCATTTCCGGAAAATTTTTAAATTCTCATTTCCTTGCTTCAAATTACTGAAAAAAGGTTATATTTCTGTAACATAATATACAATATGCAAATTTTCTTGCTCCAAGGTCTAAGTTTTATTGAATTGGGTTTTTACTGCTCCAAAAGCACTATATGACTTACAAATCATCGTGTCAGGCATATTTCAATGTTATATGTATGGAGTAAACAATTTGGGTGGGGGGTGAAAATTAAAATTCCTGCTTTTTCCTACCTTTTTATATCAGAATTCCTGTTGTTTTTGGGGGTCTTATTCCGTGAAAAGTTGAGTGCGATCTCTGTGAATATAAAAATGGACGCAAAGGCAACTAAAACTAAATGATGAAAAGCAAGAACCAACTAAAGCTAAGAAAAATTGTAAAAGAATATTAAAATAATGGCCATACCCCATCCAGGAACCTAACTGGTCTTAACCAGCCCATTTTGGTAGGGGGGTTTCAGAAAAATAATTTTTTCATCATAAACCTTTAGCTCGATGTATGTCGGAACCAATAAAAAATGGATTCAAAAAAATAAATCTAACTTTGAATAAGTATTTGTTTCACACAAAATCTACTGTGGCCAATTCAGGGCTTTCTTTACAAATTCAAATTTATTCAAGAAATAATTTTTCACCTAAAGAGTGTGATTGCGCAATTCATTTTGTATTGTCGGGTATTGCTAAGAATCCACAACTTTCTTTTCCATTCATCTCCATCCTCCAATTATTGCACAATAAACAGATTAAACTTGCTTAATTTCATGTAGTTTGGATTAATTTAAAAGAAATACTTAGCAATGTTAATCAAATGTTATGAAAGTTAACTATGTTAGTTAACTATGAAAGATAACTTTTTTTTGTAAGTGTTAATTTACTATATTTTGCCGCATTCATTATAACAAGTGTATATAATTTGTCTAATTTGGTGAAGCAATTTAATTTTTTTAATTGCATATGTATGTAAAATAACAAATTTTCAATTTGGTGAGTAAATAATAACATGGAAAACAGGCCCATGTGAAGTCTAGGTTAATTCAATAATGTATTGCGTTGTTTTTAAAAAACCAGAAATTTGTCTGGAAGAACCTGAAAATATCGGGGAATTTCATATTTTCTGGATACTGGCAACCCTGTATATATATATATATGTATATATATATATATATATATATATATATATATATATATATATATGTATATATATATATATGTATATATATATATATATATATATGTATATATATATATATATATATATGTATATATATATATATATATATATATATATATATATATATATATAATACGGTTGTTAATGCATAGTCTTTGTTTTTAAATTTCCGTATTTTTTTGTTTATATATATATATATTTCACAGCTTACTTGCCAAAATATACAATGCCTACATGTCCAACATTTTGAAATATTTAGCCATAAAATTATTGAAGTTACCCTGTATTGAAGTAAATGGAGTTTAACCCTATTTACTTTTCCCTGTCAGGTTAGCTGTCTGCAATTGCTTGTGATAAAAGCTTCATTTTAATGTCTACCAGATAATTTCAATATAATGTTGCAGAAAATCAATATCTGGTGTGATAATGATCTAATTTTTTGTAAATAATTTATAATCTTTCCTTTCAATTTTTGAATGTTTTTCTTATATTTGAGAATTTGAAGTACTTTTTTAATCAGCGTTATTGTTTCCATCATAGATTTTTTATTTTTGTTTTATCTTTTAACTATTTCCTATTCTAAAAATCCATGTTCAAATGTAGATATTGCAAAATTTTGCCGCTATAATATTTCTGCATTTTAACAATTGTTGGTATATTCCATAGTTAATATTAAAATTTTCTTTTATTTTTTTATGCTCCCCTTTCTAATAAGCTTTAGTGTTTGCCACTTTAACCAATTCCATATTTCACAATTATTTCATCTAATTATTTCATCTTCATTATAGTATGTGACTTTATGAGCCATCAATAAAACAATGTAATGGTTTACAATGTGAAATGCAGCCCAAATTATGATAAATAAGCATACATATGTATCGGAAATTAACTGAATTTCTTCTTCTGGGCAGGAAATCTGGACCTGAACACCTAAATAAGCACAAGGCTATTTTAGCCAAAATGAAGTGACTAAACAACATTTCAACTATTTTGAGATGTTGTTTAGTCATTTCAGTTTGAATAACATCTCAGTTTGTGCACACAAATTACTGAATGAGTAAAAGTTACTACAGGAAAATATGTATGACGTTTCATTTTTAGTTAGGCCTAGCCAATGAAGAACAAGTAAGCATCTCACTTAGGTGATGTGAATAAGAAAAGCAGAAAATTACAGTTAATAAAAGAAGACATGATGGTTTCTTAACAGGAAAATCCAGGAAGCCAGTTTTTATTTAAAACTTCAGACATCTATCATCTTGCACTTGTACCTCCTCTATGTATGCAAATCAGGACTCATTTACCATGCACTTGCTATCGGCCAGGCATTTAACCATAATGCGGGTGGATGCAGTATGCGTAAGTTATATACAATATAGTGATAACCCTGTTCCATTAAATAATGTCACATACCTTATGAGGGCATATGCAATTTGCATAGCTGATTTACATAAAGAATTGATATTTTTAGCATATGCATACAATCCTCATACGATACATGCAATAACGATAATTCCACAACATGTACACTATACAGGGTGTCCCAAAAAGATTGAAACACGCCTTAATTCTTTATCTGTTGGAGATGAGTGGGCAATGCAAATTGCAAAACTGTTGAAAGTAAGGTAGGAAATAAGACTAAGTGAATGAAATAGTCCTCCCATTAATTTTCAAAAAGTTACACTTTTTTAATTTTTATACGACCCCCTTAGACACAAATTTGGTCAATCAGAAAATTTTTATTTTTAATGCAACAAGATCACTAAAAAAACCACATATCTGTATCTTTAAAAGCAACTGAATTATGATAAAGGAAAAAATCTGACATGCCATTTTTCCGTACCATGTGAAAAACTGTTTCATCAGTGAAAATAGGGATCATAAACAAATTGACGATGGAAATTGTTTGGATCAAAAATACATTAATATGTGTCAAAATTTTTTATCACAAATGCATCTAAATAAAGCATTATGCACACCGAGATCATATAAAGCAGTGGTACTCGCTATGCGGTTGGGGCACATAATTCAAATATGCATACATTGATAGAAGACCACTGATATAAATAGACAAATTTCATTACAAATACTAGAAATACAATTCACAAAGCATTCTCAAAATGTTTGCCTTCAACTCCAATACATAACTGAGCTCTTCTAATAATGCTTCTGTAAATATTTTGGAGTTCTGCAAGCATCAATTATCTTTTGTTTAATGTCAATTGCGTTTAGTAGGCGAGTATTATAAACTAGTGTTCAAAGACGACCCCATAAGTAAAAATTGATAGGAGTTAAATCGGGATCTGGGGCTCCTTTCAAACCAATCCACTGTTTACCAAAGTGTTCGTTGATCCAGTTTGTCACAAGTATAGCCTGATGTGCAGGCTCGCCATCTTGTTGATAATACATGCTTTTTTAAAAGCGATAATGTTGTCTCCATAAAATCCATTGCAGTACCATATAAAATAAGCTGTATGCATTTTTCAGCTGTAAGAGTCCCTTTATAAAACACAGGACCAATCATGCCGGTCAAAATCGGAGGGATGAAGTGCTTGAAGTCCATGTTTTTTAAAGAGATAATGTTGTCGTCTCCATAAGATCCGTTACAGTACCATTTAAAATAAGCTGCATGTATTTTTCAGCTGTAAGAGTCCCTTCATATAACACAGGACCAATCAGTTTTCCATTCCAAGTTCCGCACCATACAGACACAGAAAACTTTCTCTGGTGATGTATTTCACAAACAAAAAATGGTTTTCGTATTATCTTAATAATGATCGTTGTGAGTATTGATTGCTCCATCTTCTGTAAACAAAGATTCATCAATCCACAGAATGTTCTTAACAAAGTTCGAATTGATGTTTTGTTGGATTAACAACCAGTTGCAGAATGCTACATGCCGGTCAAAATCGGAGAGATGAAGTGCTTGAAGTTCATGAATACAAAATGGATGCCAATGGTATTTTCCAAGTAGTCTAGCAATTGACATCCTAGGTAGCCCTAAAGTTTTGCTTGCTTTTCGAATATTTGTTCGTGGGTTAAAAGAAAAATATGCGATGATGGCAGTTTCTTGATCCTCTGTGTACAAACGATTTCTTCCAGGGCCAGGTCTTGGATGAAATGAACTGGTAGTTCTTAATCTCCTCATCATCCGATAAACAAATGTACATGAAATTTCAGGCAAGTTTGGATATCGCCGTTCACAATCCCAAGCAGTTTCTGCAGTATTTTTATTACACGAGCATAAATCATTGTTAATTCGAAAAGCTCATTATTTGTTAAAAGTACCATAATGCAGAACCAGTTATGTGTTCTTAATTCGTCGATTCAGAACTAAACATGCTGACGATTCACTGAATGATTTCTAATCTTCTTTATTTTAGTATAATATTAAAAAATATGTTAGTTGTATTGAATAGAAATAATACTATAAATAAATACTTAAATTAAAAAATAAATCGTCTGCATTTCATTCTTCAGATTTTTAAAATTATTTTACTATAAACATTTGAAACTGCTAAATTCGAATTAACGGAACGAAAAAATCGTCTGTGAGTTCTATTCTTTGTTTTGAAAAATTATGTTAAATTTCAAAATCAAATGCATACTTGTATTTGTTTACTTATTTATTTTAATTGTTTGAAATAAAAAATGACATATCTCAATGTGAAAAGTACTTAAGAATCCGTGATTGCATCGTGAGCCTACGTGGAATTCGCAAAAATGTCTCATGTATTATCATCCAGTTTTATCTTTTTTGTGATATGTCACAAATTTACATTTCTAACTTGATATATGGTCCCCATTTACAATGTTCAATTTTCAATTAAATATAACTCTCTCAATTTTAAAGATACAGATATGAGGGGTTTTTTAATGATTTTGCTGCATTAAAAATAAAAAATTTCTGATTGACCAAATTTGTCTAAGGGGATCGTATAAAAATTAATGGGAGGACTATTTCATTAACATAGTCTTATTTCCTACCTTACTTTCAACATTTTTGCAATTTATATAGCCCACTTATCTCCAACGGGTAAAGAATTAAAGCGTGTTTCAAACTTTTGGGGACACTCTGTATAGCCAAAATTATCTGGACACCTACTGTTGTGGAATCAGAGAGGCATGTCACACTTATTAATAGAAGGTTGGGCCACCTTTTGCATCAATTATAGTCTGCACTCTGCTGGGGAGATTTTCCACCAGCTTTTGAAATATTTCAGCAGGAATTGCCTTCCATATGGCAATGAGAACTGCAGTGAGTCCTGCCACAGAAAATGGGTGATTTGACCTGCTGTGTATTCTGAGTTCCAATTCATCCCAGAGGTGTTCAATGGGATTCAGATCAGGCCTCTGTGATGGCCAGTCTAATTTTCAATACCAGTCTCTGAAAATCACGTCTGCACGGCCTTTGCTGTATGGACAGAACAGTTGTCCTGTTGATACAGAAACGATCCTTCCCCTAAATGTTTCCAGAGTTGGAAGTGCAGAGTTGTCAAGAATGTCAGCATACATTGCAGCATTCATGCTACCTGCCACAGTAACTAAGGGGCCAGGGCCGAACCACAAAAAACAGCCTCAAACCACAACGATGCCACCACCAAACTTTACAGTTGGCTCAATACACTCAGGCAGGAAGCATTCGCCTATCATCCGCCAAACCCAGGTGCATTCGTTGGATTGCCAGACAGTGTAGTGAGATTCATCACTCCAAAGTATTTGTATCCATTTCTCCACAGTCTAATGGCGTTGAGATTTACACCACTGCAACCGACATTTCACATTGACCGTGCTGATGTTGTGCTTGTGGGTGGCTGCACGACCATAGAAATCTCTTTTTTCAGCTCCCAATGAATAGTCCTAATGCTACAGATGATGCCAGATGCATTTTGGAACTCACAAGTGACTGCTGCAACCGGGGTCCTGTGATTCTTCAGCACCACCCTCTTCAGGGTTCGACGGTTGCAATCTGTGGATTTCTGTGGCCTACCATTTCATTTTCCTGCAGTTGTAGATCCCAAACGTGTCCATTTTACAATGACATCACTTGCAGTTGATCAAGGCACCTGCACCAATGGCGAAATGTCATGAACCGATTTGTTGCAACAATGCCATCCAATTATCATGCTACATACAAACTCACTCAGCTCTGCCGACTTACTCATTATCTTTCTAATGCACTTTTATGACTAGTCGAGGCTGTGGTGCTCGCTTTCATCTCATTCTATGATGTACATAGCCAGATCTACTTCTCCGGAGGGGTGTCTGGATACTTTTGACCAGATAGTGTAATAATGATATACATGCTGCGCCGGTGCATGCAAATCATGTAGCATTGCAATAATAGCTGTCAGCCATGTACCTGTCCACTACACGAACTCACAGTTAACAGATAAGCACTTTGCACAAAAGCATGCAATCTGTGTCGCAGATTTAAAACATGAAATAAATCCTTTTAGATTAGTGGTATGTGGTCCACGGATGCATGGGATGCAAAAAAATTAATCTTCATTTAGCAACAATATGCCTGTTGCATGGGCGTGTAAAATCCATGTAGCAATACAGTAGTTATCGATTGTGTACCTGCCTGTGATGGGGGCTCATGACTGATGATAATGTCATTGTATGGGTGCATGCAATCGATGTAATACATTGCATGCACTATTGATAACTCTACTCCAATAATGACCAACTTAGCACAGCTAGATTTTTGCTCCTAAGTCTACATTGCTTTAATCCACAGTTATTAAAAATTTTATGTGCTGATTTTATGGAGTTTTATGGAATTTTATATAGTTGTTTAAATAAAATTAGTTAAGTTTTTTTTTTCTGTTTTGTTTATTGGAAAGCATAAATTATTTTAAAATCAAAATTAACACACACACACACACACATATATATATATATATATATAAATAATATAATACAGCATCAGAAAAAAATTCCTGTAATTAATATATGACAACAAACAATTTAAAAATGTTTTTAACATTTAAATGTATCTTGTTACTGTAAGATCATTCAAACCTCATTGACTAATGAGAAAATACTAGAAAACACAATGTAATATACTTCTTTTTAAATTTGATAAACTTTAAAATTATATAAATCCAATAATCATAATTGTTAATAAATCCAACTTCTCAAGACTAGAAACACATCTAATGCATAAATAACATTTTTTTCAATGATAAATTTGTCTACATAGCAAATGAATTTCATTTATCAGACAGTGTTTCATAGCATAGGGCTTTCAATTATTTTAAGTGCCTTTTTTTTATCTTAACAAAAAAAAAAAAAAATCCCCCTTTTCTGGTAGCAGCACTCTACCCTTTTTTAATCCTGAGACAAACTCTGTATATCATATCGTAAATAATTTCTGTTCCATGTTAAATTTTATTTGTCTGTGTGCTGTATGTTAATCTTAAAAAGTGAGAAAAAAAATTATTGTTTTTCTATAGTTGACTTGAATCATGTTGAGTGAGATATTACCATTATTATGGACATTTGATATGTATAAAAACTAAAAATTCCAAAGTTTAGGTATCATAATCACTATGTATTTAATTATAATAACGTTTTATACAGTTAATATTAGTCTCTTACTATCTTAAACTGTAAAATTATGTTAATATTTTCAAATATCATGCATTCTTTAAAGTTTTCAAATATTACTTTGAAATAAAATTATTGGTTAGGTTTTCTACACATAAAATACCTGCCAACCACACATCAAGCAACAGTAAGCCCTCAGGTCTGTCGTGTGGTCTGGGTTTTTCACATAGAATACCTGAACTTTTCTACGATGTAGAAAATGACATATTATATGTCAAATGTAGAATATCTATTCTAGGTACCCAGCCTTTTGAATCACAATTAAAAATCTATAGAACCCCTTTTAACAATCAAACTATAATATAATTTCTAGTTAGTAAAGTCAATATTTACAGTGGTGAAACATGATAAAATAATTTGGAGAGTTAAACCAGAGATTAAAATTAGCAAATGTATAGTTTTTACTTTTTTTTCTACTTTTTAGTACATTTGAAAATGAATATTTTTAGTTGATTAAACCTTTCCTGAAACATATACTTTCCTATTGCTGGGCCTGCACATGCTGGACCAGTAAAATTCAAAATACAAAGAATTAAAATATACCATAAAAGGTAATAAATGCATACCGAATTTGAACTTTTTAGCTTCTCCAGTTCTCAAGTTATTCCCTAAAAACATGTACTTTCATATTGCGAGCCCAAAACGGGCTAACCAGTAAGGTTCCAAATCTGAAGAATTAAAATATACTATGAAAGGCAACAATATGTGCAATTTGAGCTTTCTAGCTGCTCTGATTCTCTGGTTATTCCCAAAACACATGTACCTTTATATTGCAGGCCCAGAGTGGGCTATACCAGTTAGTACTACTAATGGCGGCAACGCATCATATCTTCAAATCGATTTGAATAATAAATGAATGACAAATCATTAGATTTTAAACATCATTTTATTAAAACATCCATCAGACGTACATATAATTTAAAAGCCAGAGCACTTTCGGGTATCATCATTCCCTTCCTCAGTGGCATTAAATAAAAATTTTGGCATATTTAATGCCACTGAGGAAGGGTATGATGATACCCGAATGCGCTCTGGCTTTTAAATTATATGTATGCCTGATGAATGTTTTAATAAAATGAGGTTTAAAATCTAATGATTTGTCATTCATTTATTATTTAAATCGATATACCAGCAAGGTTCAAAATCTAAGGAATTAAAATATGCAACGAAAGGCAACAATATGCTTAATTTGAGCTTTCTAGCTGCTCCAGTTCTTGAGTTATTACCAAAAAACCTTATCTTTTTATTATGCTTCCAGGATGAGCTGGACCGGTAAGGTTTAAAATATACCATGAAAAACAATGACATGCCAAATTTCAAACCAACAATGCATGTATGCCAATAATGAATATTGAACTATTAGCGGAAGACCCTACAATTAGTGGAGCCTGGTTAGTTAGGGCCTCAAATATTCGAAATCCAGATGTGTATAATGGAAACAAGGTGTAGCCTTGTTAGAAGCTGTTTGCACAAATACTTATTTTCACTGGAACCTGATAGAAGAGATATATTGAAATATTCTCTTTCTAACAATTATTGCATGCTTTATCCTGAATAATACAAGCAGGGAAAAAAGGAAACAAGCACCAAGTATATTAAAGATTTGTTGGCACCTCCCTTCATTTATTTACACAGAAAACATTTTATACATTTATTTCGAATAATGTATAATTAAAATGAAAGTTAGTTTTGGAAAGACACTGTCTACCTTGTCTCCTCTGACGCTTCATCACTGAATATTTATGGCATAAGTAGATCTAACTTATTACTGATCATAACTCATTACAGATCTTTTTTTGCATTCAGTTGCAATTGATGTGCTATAATACCTTTTAACAGATTTTAACAAATTGTAATGAAATTTATAATTAATAAGGTCAATACTTATGGAGTAAGTAAATCTTACTTCATAATACCAATCATAACTTAGGAGAAATCTCTTTGTGCATTGAATCACAAATTATAAATTATGTATCACTGCTTGTAGTTGATTTTTAAACTTCAAATATTTGTGAACTATAAATTTGCAATTGTGTCAATAACAACCAAAAGTATTCAATTTTATTTACAGAGCTGAAACATAATTGAAAACTAAATTCATGAATATGAACTTCTGTTTTATTTAGTCCAGTGATTGATATTGTTGACCATATAAGTTAAACCTAAGAAAAAAATTCCCAAATACAACAGCATGTAACACTAATACTTAATTGGCTGAATTTGGTCATCACTGCTTGCCATGCAAAGTAGCACATTTATGATTATCGTATATACTCGCATATAAGTCGAGAAATGTGTGACAAAAAAAGAGCTTGAAGTGTGTGTGGTGAAGGGAGAGGGGGGGATTTGACTTATACACAAAGCCTAAAAAATAGAGATTGTAAGTCTAAAAGTTCTTTTCATGAGGCAATCCTTTCTAAAACGATACGGTAGTTATTACGCAATCATGACCCTGCGAATTTCTCTGCACTTCAGAACTTTGCTATGAGTCACTACCCTCTCAACTACCAGCTTATCATGTCATGACTGGACTGAACGCAACCACGCCCACACTACAGCCACTGTTGCATCTTGCTTGTTTTGATTATAGTATGCACTGACTAATGTGTTTATCTCTTGCTTCTCCGATTGTGGCTGATTGTTTTCGACAAAAAAGGGCTCTGTTCAGAACTACACACTCTGTCACACATATTGTGTAGAACTATAATGCAGGATTTTAATTTGAATGTGGTTTCTTTTGCAGATAATATTAGCAACTGTGCTGCTTAACATCAATTCAGGATTAACGAGAAAATCGGCTCAAATAATGGGTGGAAACATTAGTAAGCCAGATATTGTTTTGATTGCATAGTGGGTCAAGGACACTTGGAACAGGAATGTGATACCTGTGGGAAATGATCACAAAATTATTAAAGAAATGCTGCTTTAGTAATGAACTTGCTGGTACAGATGATGATGGAGTTTTTATATGTGATAACGGCAGTGATTCTTATGACATGGGCATATATGGGATTACTGATATTTACATGAAGTGGCAATGGTGGAGAATTTTTTTTTTAACTGTTTGTCAAGTTTGACTCGGAGTATATGTATTAGATTTGCTTTGAATCAGACTTTAAAGGATTCTGGTAAAGTTTTTGTTATACAAATTAAATTTTATTATTATATATATATATAATTTTTTTTTTCATGTTCAAGTGTTTTTGAATAAATTTATTGAAAAAACTATTTCTCTTTTGGGATCGACTTATATGTGAGTTTTTGATTTTTTCTGATTTATTTCTCTGAAAGTAGGGGGATTGACTTATATGCGAGAATACACGGTACTTTATATTATTTCATGCAACTGTCTGGATAGTTATCAAAATGTTTAAATCCATTTTTCTCTATGATAAATATCGTCTTTTGTTTTAATATATATTATTGATTATTTCCCATTATAACAATGATTTTTTATACAATTATTATTTACATCTTAGTCTTATCTGTGCTTCATTTATGTCTTATATCCTGTGCATTATATCTAGGTACAAACTTCATAAATAGTTTTTATTAAATTCTCGTATAATTAATTAGCATAATTTACTGAAAATTAGACATAACTCACCCGTACTTATTACTATATTATTTTTGGCCTCTATTTTGTTATAAATTTCTTTTTGGTAATATAGCTAATTATGATTCTGTTAAATTCTAAAATATTTCGGAATGCTTTATTATTTAGTAATTATAAAATTTTGACGATGTGAAAGAAACTATACTTTTAATTTTGCTCCAGTTTTAGAAAGATTATAGACATTAAATATACATAATATAGACTTTTCATCAGTCAGTTTTAAATTACCTTCATTATTATTATTATTATTTTTCAAATAGAAATACTTGCTGACCTTCTAGGAGAGTTGCCTGTTATCGAAACACCATCCGATAGTGAAACAATTGTGAATCTTGCTGCACCAGGTGCTTTCTTTTCACTTTCTTTTTTAATCCTTCTGCAGTCGAACTCACTTTTAACAAGAACTCTCATATAGTTTTTAATAAATAGCTGATTTTATTGAAAATTCTTAATATTTAAAATAAAGATCATGTTTTAAATTTTATTTTGACCTGGAAGCAAGAACTATTGTTATTTGAGAGTTTGACTGTAAGCAGTTTGTATTAGCTAGTTTAAATTAAATTTTACTCTGCTTTTTCATAAATACTAAATTTTATCTACTTTTGCATGCTATTTTTTATGTATCTAATGCATGGTTTTTTGACCAATAAGCTTTTTAATTTATCTATTGCATTTAAAACAGTTACTGGAACTTTAATGTACTTGTGAAAAGCTATTAAATTTTCATTTTTATGTTTATTAAAATAATTCAAATTCTTATTTTGCATGTATATCCACTTGCAGTTATTTAAATTATGTGCGTACATTCATATATACACTCTTTGATTCTTTATCTCTAAAATTCTTAATACCTAAAAATTAATATTCATAATCTGTTCATTAATAATCTTTAAATATACAATTCCTTTATTTATGAGACTTTCATTTTTCCAAAATGTTGTTGGTATCAAATTCTTTTAAGAATGAGCCTAGTTGTAGCTTATGGAAAATTGGTTTTTAGATCCTATGATTCTCTTAAACATGAAGACAATGGTATGAATTTTTGTCATTTTTCAATAATAATACGTTGTATAGAAATAATACGATGACTGTAGATATAATACGTTTCATAAATCTTTCTTTACTTTTTTACACATAGTATAGAGATACTGTCTCTTGATTTTTAATTTTTGAAAATAGCTTTCACATGCAAATATTTAGAAAGCATATTTAACTGTTATTTGGGATCACTTAACTAATTTGTGCATTTAATGCTTATTTCGACAGAGTTTATTTATATCTGAAAGTGGTCAGAAACCTTGAATCCAGTGTTATGAGTAAGAAATTAATGATTTAACTTGCTTATTTAATGGTGGTAATTTTTTTAAAAGGATTTTGGAATAGCTATTTTATGAGATCATCCAATCAGATTAAGCTCACCCATTAAAAGCCATTTAATAATAAATCCTGCATGTTTAAATTAGCTCAGAAACCTTGAGCCATATATTTAGATAAATGAAGATTTTTCTTGTTTCTGAGTAAATTCTGAACAACCACTTCTATTTCAGACAAAAATTCTCTCTGTTACAACATGGAAGAAAGTTACAAGCATACACACACACACACACACACGCATATATACAGGTTGTCCAGTGTTACCGGTGCCCAAAGGCTATTTCCTCAACTGTTAGTCACAGAGATATACTTCCAATTGCAAAAATGTTTTCAATTTTAAAATCTATTATCTTAGAAACAGTTTAAATCAATAAATGCATTTTTGAAAGAAATACGAAATATAAATTTTTATTCGGTCTCCTGGTCCTACTAGTTATATTTAGGAAAATTATCCTCGTACAATTTCATGCAAAATAAAAAAAAAAAATCATCCTTTTATGAACAAAATTGACCGACTTATAGCTGCTTAAAGTTAGAGCATTTTTTGGGCTTAGAAATGGGGGTTATACACAAAATAATTTTATACATGAATCTGTTATTTTTTAGGCGTTATATGCCTTTATTATTTTAGATTTAATGTGCGTAATTTTTTATTTTT
The DNA here is from genome assembly GCA_951213105.1 of Amaurobius ferox. Classification (NCBI taxonomy): domain Eukaryota; kingdom Metazoa; phylum Arthropoda; class Arachnida; order Araneae; family Amaurobiidae; genus Amaurobius; species Amaurobius ferox. Next base: position 109,572,361 of record OX578133.1, on the reverse strand, counting down.
GTCTGCAGGTACGCTGCAACTGGGCTCATTACTGGTCTATTACTGTATAAAAATTTAAATTTCGTAATTTTTACAGAAATGCATTTATTGACTTAAACTACTTGACTTAAACAATAATGTGTTACCTCATTTACAATAAAGATCTTAGAAAGACCCCTAGAAGATCTTAGTTGAGCCCTAAATATAATACTCTTCTAAACGAATTACTATTCGATAAAAAGCTTTGCTTCATTCTTTACATTATGTCAGCAAATGCAATTGAAACATAATACTTTGAATACGGAATTTCAATATTTATACGGTCCCTTAAAGGTTGTCTGATACAGGACATTTTTATGTGTGGAAAAGCGACTTAAGTCATAAAGTTTGATGCTTCATAACTCTGTGAATTTTGGTCGTAAAAGGATGATTTTTTATTTTGCATGAAATTGTATGATGATGATTTTCCTAAATATAACTTGTAGGACCGGGGGATCGTATAAAAATCTATATTTCGTATTTCATTCAAAAATGCATTTATTGATTTAAACTGTTTCTAAGATAATAGATTTTAAAATTTAAAACATTTTTGCAATTGGAAGTATATCTCTGTGACTAATGGTTCAGGAAATAGCCATTGGGCACTGATAGCACTGGACACCCTGTGTATATATATATATATACTAGCGAACCAATTATGTGGAATCCTCCAGCCTGCTAGCTTTCCGGATTTCTGTTCCGTTAAATAGCCGCTAAACAGGATGTTATGTTGATTTGGCACTGTTGTCTAATTGCCATGCTATGCTAAATACGCTATAAACCTTTATATATTTTATAACTTATTTTATATATATTTTATAACTTATAAATATTTTATTTATTTTCTATCATTTACATCCTTATATTTAAAAAAGCTAATGTTCTAAAAAAAGGGAACACCTTATTATGAATAGTCAAATATGTGAAAAATGCCACAGTAGATAAAATAACTTTTCTTATAAAGAAAATTATCGCTCCTTTCAATGATTTTCTAAAATACGATGAGTCATTATTGAGTGGCACTGCTGGGAGGAGTGGGGCATTGAATGCAGAGAAAGAAAGGAATGTGCTCCGCTCGTGAATGCAGCTAACCCCTTTCAGAGGTCAGTGTGTTAATGACCTTGTTGTGCTTTGCAGTACAGTTTTATTTAGTTATTTGTGAAAAATATGGATTTCTAAACAAATAGAGCAAAATGTACAACTGATTTCAAGCTGAAAGTTGATACTTTAATGAAAATAACTATTGTTGTAAGAAAGTTAAATTTGTGCGAAAAACTCATCAGATATTTGAGGGAGGGGGGAAAGAATGCTGCAAACGAAACAGAATCCATTGAAGAATGGGATCCAGACTATAATGATGATAACGAAATAATTTTCCTTGATTGTTTTGCATTCGGGGATGGGCTAACATCAAAAACATGATTTGTGCTCCACCCACGAGCCGATCTATGGACGTCTATTTTTATATCCGCTGTAAAAGTTGACTCCTAAATTCACATGTCATTTCTGGGGCTCAGAAAGTCTACTTATATACCAGAAATGATATTTGCTTATAAAATATAATTCAATATAAATATAAATAATCTTACCCTGTTGTTTTAAATCCATGGCTTTGGCAGTCCAATAGTTAAAATAACTGAAAAATTTGAAAACATCCAGATTTTGGATGTCAGTATTTTGAAGGTTGTTCTGTATTTTCTTTTAATGTTGTTTATATTAAAGGGAATTCTTTTGAAAAAACACAAAAAAATTTGAATTTTTTCCAGTTTTCTGGTTTTTCTGGATTTCTTTAAACCGGATAACACAAAAACATTGACCTCGGCTTTTATTCCTTAAATATTGATCTTAGACATTTGATCTTAGAAAATATTAATCTTAGAAAATATTGATCTTAGATTTAGCAACCAAGTATAGGATGAATTGTACTTCCTTTGATACTGGTTTTGTACAGCTGTCAATTAGTCTTTGATTTTTCATGTCGACTAGCAATCCAAATTTTGCTAGGAAGTCTGCACCTAAAATTGTTCGAAAAACATCTGCAACTACGAAATCCCAAATGAATGCAATATGGTGGCATTATTAGATAATAAATACTCTTACCTAATCAAATAGTGTGGACTTTTGCACATCCACTGTTGCTTGGTGTCACGCTTGGTAAAAACTGCCAATCGTTAACTTGATGCATAATGTGAATACTTAAACACTAACACTTTAAAATGGTAGAATGACTAGATATAAACTTTAATCGTGTCCACTGATGAAGAAAAACAACTGCTATATCTTACTTCAATTCATTAATACATAACAAACTTTTACTTCACACAAAATGTATCAGGTTATTCTGCATAACGCATTTTGGTATATCTTCACAATACTACATGCACCTTCAGTAGAAACTAAGTTCCTGGCATTAAAAGTCGAACTGCCGATAATGACTATAAATCATCCATTTCAACAGACCATCCTATTCGATCTAGACAATCTACTGATTGCATCAGGTGGATTCCTATATATATCCGGGGATTGGAACGTACCGGAATGCCATCGTCACTGGGAATGCCCCTTGCATATGCAAATTACTTGCATATGTGTCGAGCACTCGATTTGCATGATAAGCATATAGGAAAAATTTCACGATTCACTCTCGAAAACGAAATGAGTCGTTCATAAGAAATTTATCACAAGTTAAGCGCTGTTCAGGAGAATCATGATTATGATCATTTGTTTACGTTTTTCCAACATTGTTTACCTCGTACCTCTGCTATGTGTGCAAATCATGGCTAATGGTACATATTAATCAAAGTACTTCTTTTGACGACCTTGTGGTTTATGAAGGATAACGGTGCAGCTCATGAAGTAGCTGTCGATCTCTCTCCTATGCTATACTTGCATAGGTCACATCTAACTATACAATTCATAAAGTAGTTGGCGATCTCACTGTGTACATGGCTAAAGATACAGTTCTTAAAATAGCTGTCAATCGTACAGCTCCGCTACACAATGAAGCTATCAATCGTGCATCTCAGATGCACACTCAAGTAACGTCTAATGTTACAGTTTTTCTTCTTTGATCCAGACCGTACGACCTACTCAAAGGTATAACCCAATTTAAACCGGAACCCAGTGGATAAAGCATCCACAGAAACTGTACTCTCCTTCCCCTACCACCAACCTCTCAGAAGGACTTATGAACCCACATGTTTAACATGATCGTACTTTGTGTGAACACAGCGACAGTTTGGGCAGTGGTGGGAATTAAACTCAAATTGTCAGAGTGTAATCCCGTGCACAACTGCTGGGTTGTTGTACCCCTTAACATTGCAATTTATAAAGTAGCTATCAATCTCTCGCCGCTGCTATGCATACAAGTAAAGGCTAACATTGCAGTTGATGAAGTTGCTGTTGTGTAACCGCCCGCTACGTGGGCTCATAGCTAATGATACAGTTACTGCTAGGATGCATGTAATCTGCCCACATTTTATATATTATAATGATAATCCCGCTCAAAGCAATAACAGTATGCACATTACACAGACATATGCAATTTGTGTTGCAGATTTAAAAAATTGTCTTTTATTAGCTGATGTAATTTGCATATGATAATTTTACTACATGTGACAACAGTATATACGCAGCACGGGCACTTGTAATTTGTGTGCTATACAAACAATAGCGAAACTCCATTCATTAACGATACTCCTGCAGCGAGGACACATGCTATCTACGTAGCATTGCAGTAGTTTCCAATCACATACCCATCCACTATGTTGGCTCACAGTTGCTTCACTGTCACGTGGTTACGTTGTGGGCACACACAATCCCCATAAGTTATATGCATTAACTACCAATTTACCAGCTAGACTTTTGCTCTTAATTTTTGTGGTGTTTTTGTGATGCTTTTTGAAATTTTGTGCAGTTGTTTTAAATCAAGTTTTTCATTCTTTTCTGGTTATAATGGCAAGCGTAAAGTAGTTTTAAATCCAAACTAACAATTTTTTTTTCTATTTATAGCACCAGAAAAGGCTATAATTAAATATTACAACCTATCCGCCCCCTCTGGTGTGCCTGGGGCAATATCAATGGACGGCTAAATGGTTCACACTGTGGCCGCTGTAATAAAGGCGAATGACGAAGGTCAAAGTACCTGGCCATTTGGGGAAAAAAAAAAAAATTACAACCTATGAAATATATTTTTAACATTTAAATGTATTTTTATTTTGTCACCAAAATCATTCAAACCTCATTGACTAATAAGAAAATTTTAGAAAACAATATTTAATATTCTCCTTTTTAATTTAATAAATTCTAAAATTATGTGTAAATTCAATAATTGTAATTGGTAATGAACACAAATGCTCATGACTATAAACACACTTAATGTATAAATAGCTTTCAATGATAAGTATGTTTACAACAAAAAATCCCATGTATTATCAGTGCTCTATAACTTAATGCCTTCGATTATTTTATGTACCTATTTTTAAAGAGTGTCCTGTTTCAGATTCTTATAACACCTTGCCCTTTTTCAATCCTAGGGGGAAAATTCTGTTAACCCTTTCAGGATGACTGGCATGCCCGCGTTTCGGCTGCGAACTTGCATTCAAGGACGGATGGCACGCACTCATGACGGAGGAAACTTTACCGTAAACGGCGAGTGGCACGCATGCGTGCCTTCACGTGGAACGTTTTAATTTGTCTACTATATGGCGTTAAATGTCCGTGGAACTAACTTCAACGTATTTTGCAGAGACATGACCTTGGCATAAGGAGTTTACAATGAATTATTTCTCCATTTGGAGTGGTGAAACATGATTTAGTAATATAAACAGACAGAGCAATTCTCGCAGCATCAACAATTTTATAATTCAGTTTCGGGTTTTGTTTTTATTTCAGCATTATGATTTCGTTGGTGAATCATAGGAATATAGAAGAGTATTCTTTTGGGGGGGAGGTTTTAGAGGCAGTGAAATTATTCGTTTATTTCGGATGAAAGAATGGGAGCAACTAATGAGTATTTTGTATTCAAATTTGTATGAAAAATATACATCAAATAGAAAATAAATATTTCTTTTATTCCTGAAAAAAGTAGATTTCTGTGTTGAATAGGTGATTTTTAGTGAAATTTTTTCGAGAGTTAGGCTTAGCGCAAAAAATTTGCCATCTTTTGGAAACAGTTCGGAAGCGAAGTGCTCCGTCTTTTGGGCCTTGGCAGTTCCGGAATGCCGCCGTCGCGAAAGGGTTAATAGTTCCATTAAAAATATATATATAGGATGAAATATATACAGGATTATATAGTCCATAAATAACACACACACAGACATATATATATATATATATAAACATGTAGTATATATATGTGTATGTATATATATATATATACATACACATATATATACAGGGTGTGAGGTAAAGTTCTTATAGGACCACCAACTTTGAAATGGTTGATTATAGACACATACTTCCAATTAGAAAAAGTATGCATATGATGTATAGATATTCAATATGTCTTGGATTCGACAAGGGGCCGTATAGTTATGAAAATACGACATAATTTTTATACGGTCCCCAGGTCCTACCATCAATATTTTACAAAATTGAAATCCTGTTGCTAACGAGTACAACAAAATACATTCCATACTTCTAAGTGACATATTCGCTGAGATATGTAAAGGTAAATGTTATGACTTAAACCACATTACCTACCTAAGTTTTGGCGGCAAAAGAGCTCATTTAAGGAACCGTCTATGAGATACACAAAGTTAAATAAAGATCCCGTGTGTTGGATAGCGAAAAAACATGGAAACCCTAAAAGAAATACAGGTTCAAAGTACAATTATACCTTTAAAACACATAACAGTGCAATAAAAGAACTATTCCAATTAGTAACACTCATAAATGGACCTACGCACCTCTGTCAACCTCTTTTCAGATTCAATGTAATCAACTTTTCTCAATTTTCAGCTGATCCTTTACAACATGCTCCAAGTTTCAATATGTGATATCTCAGCTAATATGTCACTTAGAAGCATGGAATTTGTTTTGGTGTACTCATTAGCAACAGGACTTCAATTTTGTAAATATCAATGGTAGGACCCAAGGACCATATAAAAATTGTGATGTCGTATTTTCATAACTATATGGCCCATTGTTGAATGCCAGACGTATAGAACATCTGAACATCATATGCATACTTTTTCTAATTGGAAGTATGTGTCCATAATCAACCATTTCAAAGTTGCTTGTCCTATAAAGACTTTATTTCACACCCTGCCCAAAAAGATTGATATGCGCTTTAATTCTTTACCTGTTGGATAAGTGGGCAATATAAATTGCAAAAATGTTGAAAATAAGGTTGAAAGTAAGGTAGGTAAATTTCTGACATATCACAAAAAAGATAAAACTGGATGATAATTTTAATTATGTGCCCCAACCACGTAGTGAATACCACTGCTTTATATGATCTCTGTCTGTGTAATGTTTTATTTAGATGCATTTGTGATAAGAAATTTTGACACATATTAACATATTTTTGGTCTGAACAATTTCCATCATCTATTTGTTTATGATCCCTATTTTCACTGATGAAACAGCCTTTCACATGGTACGGGAAAATGTCATAAGATAGATTTTTCCTTTATCATAATTCAGTTGATTTTAAGGATACAGATATGAGGGGATTTTTAATGATCTTGTTGCGTTAAAAATAAAAATTTTGTGGCGTTAAAAATAAAAATTTTGTGATTGACCAAATTTGTCTAAGGGGGTCGTGTAAAAATTAAAAAAGTGTAACTTTTTGAAAATTAATGTGAGGACTATTTCATTAACATAGTCTTATATATACGAGATGGTCATAAAAAAACTTTTCGATATATGAACCCCTAGAGGCCTATCCTCTCAACCAATTGAAAGGAAATTTCAGATATTGTTATTTGAAGGTATACGCTTGAGAGATTGTGGTGATTTCAAACAATAGAGCTCTCACGGTTACAGTTACAGTGAAAAAATTTCAAAATTTTCTAATGGCAACATCCGCTTTTTTCCTGCGCAAATTGATCAGCTCATTGAAAAACCATAAATGGCGTTGGAACGATACACGTATGACAAAAATTGGCGACGTAAAATGTTTGCAAAGAAGAGCATTGTAAAGGACCAATGACAACACAGAGAGGAGGTGCATTGACGCACTTTGCATAATTCACAGGAATAGACAGTAGAAGCACCAATCACAGAACACTATATGCAAAGCATTGCTTGTGGAAAACCTTTAATAAGCAGTGTGGGAAGATTGTTTCTTCAATCAGGTGTTCGAACGTGTCAAGAAGATGACACTTACAGGGAAACAACGAGGTGAATTGATAAAGCTGTTTTATCTGAATGGAAAAAATTCTGCCGAAGCAGTGCGAGTTTATTGGCGAAATCATAAGCTAAGACGAGGCCCATGTTCCATATGAACTGTACATGATTTGGTAAAAAAATTTGAAGAAACTGGGTGTGCATGTGATAGACCGTGATCCGGACGACCATCTGTTCCTGTTGGAAGTTGTTGCGGAAATGCATAATACGATTACTGCAGGTCCATTGCGTACTGCAAGAAGTGTTGCCAGTAATTTGGATATATCGAAAACCACAGTCCTCAAGCTTCTGCGCTCTGTTCTGTGGATGTTTCCTTATCGATTCCAGCACGTCCAGATGTTGTAACCAGGAGACGAGCAACAGCGTATCAACTTTGCAGATTTTTTCCTCATCAGATATGATGAAGATAGCAGGTGGCCGCTGCGGATATTATGGACGGATGAGGCACATTTCTCCTTAACTGGGAATGTAAACTCCAAGAACTGCATTCACTGGGCTGACGAAAATCCTCACGATGTGACACCAGTGTCTTTACACGAAGCTAAAGTGACTGTCTGGTGCGGCATCTCAAGCAAATTCGTTCACTGTCCATACTTCTTCGAAGAGGTGACTTCCAGTGGTATGCAAATGTGCTCTATCACAGGTCCTCGGTATAAAACAATGTTGCAGAATTACGTAATTCCAGAATTGCAGCAGCGAAATGTCGTTAATGACATTGTATGGTTGCAATATGGTGCTCCTTTACACGTCACTACATGTGTTCAACAAGTGCTGCAACAGAACTTTGGTGATAGAGTCATCTCCCATAACTTTGCAGTTTCATGGTCACCGCAATCCCCCTACCTCACTACTATGGATTTCTGGTTCTGGGGTTATCTGGAATCTAAGGTGTACACATCAAATCCACAAGATTTGTCAGAATTGAAAGATGCCATAAAACGTGAAGTTATACAGATTCCTCCTGCGGTGTTCCCAAACAACACAAGGATGTCTTAAATCAATCCTGTTAAAGTCATATGTAGGATTTTGTGACTTCCTAAAGAAGTCCTGAAATCTCCCAAAGTCATCCAGAGGGGGTCCTGAGGAAGTCAAAATGAGACACTTTTTGTAGTACTGTGGGCATCCTTTGTAGGATGCTTTCCGGAATTTTTAGTATGCGTTTAGGGTTATTATAGGATTCTTTAGGAACTTGTTGCATGCTTCTTGACATATTTCTGGACGCTTTTGGGATTTCTTAGGATAGTTCTTGGATGGATATAGGCTTGTTTTAGGAATTTATTGTATGCTTCCGGACATATTACTGGATGCTTTTGGGATTTTTCAAGATAGTTCTTGGATGGATGTGGGATTTTTTAGGATCTTTCTTGACATATCAGTGGATCCTTTTGGGATTTTTCAGGATAGTTCTTGGATGGATACAGACTTGTTATACCGGCCACACATCTTGCTACCGTAAACCCTTGGGTTGGTCGGGTGGTCTGGGTCTTCAACAGACTTGTTATAGGAACTTATTGGATGCTTCTTGACACATTACTGGATGCTTTTGGGATTTTTCAGGATAGTTTTTGGATGGATATCGGCTGTTATAGGATGGTTCTTGACATATCACTAGACACTTTTAAGATTTTTCAGGATTAATGTCAGCTGATCATAGATTTTGTTTTGGAACTTTTTAGATAGTTATCAACATATTGCAGAATGTTTCTGGGGTCTTTTTTTTTTGTGTATGTTTTGATAAAATTTTGCTATTTATCATTTATGATAAATAGACAAAATAATAAATAGCCAAAATTTATCAATATTTTATTTGTTAAACAATTTTTTATTACTTAAAAATTACTTTAAATAAAAATTAAATATTCCAAAATTATTTTCAAATAGTTTTATTATATTTGTACCAATTTCACAGACTCACTTTTAAATAGCTTAAAATTTGGTTAATGGTTAAATCAATAGTGCTTGTATCAGTACCAATCAATTTTACTAATAAGAATTTTAAAAAGCACTCTTGCCATATTATAAGCAGTGGTTGGAAAAAACTGCTTTATTTTATAGTGAATTACAACTACTTTTTTTTTTTAAAAAGTACTGACTACAAGCCACTTTTAAAATGTATTCACTACATAACTACTTTTATAAGATGAATTTTGCTACGGCTTCAATTTGCAAAAAAAATTGAGGATATGGGTATACTTTAGTAATTTAACATATTTAATTTACTGATCAACTTACCTTATCAACTTACTCACTTCAGAAAACCTACTTCTGCTTTTACCCACTTCTGAAAACAATAAAATAAATCAAAAGTATAAAATAAAATAAAAATAAAAAATATTTATTTAAAAATATGATTGTTCATTTTTAGTAGAATTTGCAATCAGATAAGCAGGATCTTTTAGGACATAATACATCTGAATATATCCATATAAAAAATCAACTTCATGAGGCGATGGCCTTCCTAACCCTGCAGCATCGGAACTATTGTATAGTTAGTTTCTACTTGTTCTCTCTCAGGAATAGGCATATTCGTTCGACAGCAGAATGCATAGAGTTCCATCTCATCTTATTTAGTATTATGAGACAGGTAATTAGCTCTGAAGATATCTTGTCAGCTAAAACAACCAACATTTTTTATTTATTCCAAAGAGCTTGGCACTTTGCAAATCCTACATCATTGCACAGAACGTCAAATTTCGTACAAAGGAAGATCACATATGTAGAATGGCACCTTGTTTGTTTGCTGAAAGAATGTTAAAAGTGGCATCAAAACTCGATACAAACTTGTGATTTATCGTATCGTATCCATTCAATACACTACTTATTTCTAAAAGTAGCGTGTTACACTACAAACTGTGATAAGAAGTAGTGACTACTGTAGTTTCGCTACTTCTGGCCACTGATTTAATTTTTAATTGTCACTTTAGTCAGTGACTGTCGTGAAATTTTATCATTATAGTAGTCATAAAATTTGAATAAGTACTAAAATTTATATCTTATTTGAAGGGTACAAATTTTCTTGAAATCCATTTATAAAACTTAAGCGTACTGAAGGTCATTCAGCAATTAAACACAGTTCTTTACCCTTTTCTCCTTCATATTTAGTACAAGACAACAAATCTAATTCCTATTCATGTCTTTGATGAATTACTTAGCTCAGAAAAACTTTAAACACATTATTAGGTTATAAAAGCCAAGTTTACATCTAGATTAAGAACTGCAGAATGCTAAGATACAGTCATGGTATAATTTTTTGGTAGATATATTTCATAAAATCTGAGGAGATGCATGTATTCCTAAACTAAAATAACACTAGATAATTTTCTTTATAGCAGTATCATTATTGTACATTAAAAACACAAAAGTTTGAAATCATTATTTATTTGAATCTTTCTTTACAGAATATAATCTTCTCTTTTGTATGTCTCAGTCAATTTTTTTATGACATCTTCAATATCGGATCTTCTCACATTCTGACCACCACCACTACCTTGAATAGCTATTACAGCATCTATTTGGAATAAAAATTAATATACATTAAACAGATAACAACTACTCATAAGGGCCCTGTTTGCAAAAAGGTATCTGACATTTTATCTGAGACTGTGTTACAGGAGCTTGAGAACGAGATTTTGCCTTTTTCATTCCTTAAACCTATTCTTTGGTGTCGTTATATGGATGATGTATTTATTATTTGGAACCATAGTTTGAGTGACCTCCTTAATCTTTTGGATAATGTCAATGATTTTTACCCCTCTATTAATTTTATCATTGAGTCTAATTTTTCTTTACCTTTTCTGGATGTTCTTGTTTCCCATAACTCTCTTGGGTTTCATACTTCTGTTTTTGGTAAACCTACTTTCACTAATTCTTGTATTCCCACTAACTCCTCTCACCCAATTTCTTCAGGTCACTTACTCTTTCAGATTTATTTATAAAATCTTTCCATATTCGCTATAATTTTATTCATTTTAATACTAACCATCTTCCTGATTTTATGCCGTATAAATCTAGTCTTCCTTTTCACAAAGCGATTTTCCGTCTTCTTATTCATTTTTCCCATGAATTTAAGTTTATGCCTGTTCATTCTACTGTTAATATGTTATTTAATCATATTCGTTCAGATAAATTTAAGAATAAAAATAACTGTGTCTGGCTGGGGTGTACGTTGGCCCCCTTTTATCGTCCGAAAATAACTTTAAATTCTACATTGGTAGTATTAAACATACTGCCAGTATTCGTTTAGCTGAACATGCTCTCATGTTAAACATTGTAAACTGTCCATGTAGTCTAGTATGTTATTAACAATAATTTTCATCCTATGTTTGATAAAACTTTTAATTAGTTGCAACCCCCCCCCCCTCATAATATTTCACTTTATGAATCCCTTTTTATTTATATTTACTGTGAATCTATTTGCAATTTTGATCCCGTTCAGACCCTTAGTTATTCTTGGCATCTTGTTCTCGTCTCACTATGCGTTAAACCTTTATATGATTTTCTGAGTATTTAGTAGATGCTTTATTTCGTTTTTTAACGACATTTCTATTAGTTACCATTTAATTTATGAACCTTTTCCCTTTATTGCATTTTATAATTAAATTATATTTTAAATGCCTCGTATTTAAAAATGTAAATTGATTAATTTTGTCAATTTTGTCTGGCAGTTATCTCTTGTATTTAAGCATATGTCACCACTGATGAAGGACATAGTAATGCTAGAAAGCACTATAGCCGTGTAATTTTAGTACATTGTAAAAGGAGATTTTAATAAGACTTTTTAATTATGGTCAATTTTTTGGTTGTCTATTTTTTAAGAAACTTGTTTAATGTTTGTCATTGGCTCTCGTGAACATTAACTGTGCACTTTTACAGAAAGCATCAACATTCATAATGTTATTTGCAATTTTAAGATTTTATTTAGAAGCTCTAACTTCGAGATTTTTAAGTGCTGAAATTCTCTATTTTTATGAAAAGTGCTAAAATTTGCAATTTGATTTAAAAGTGCTTAAATATTTATTTTATTTAAAAGAACTAAAATTCATAATTTTACTTAAAAGCAGATTTTTATGAAAGAGTGCTAAAAATTGAGATGTTATTTAAGTGTTAAAATATGCAATTTTGTTTAAAAGCACTAAATTATATTACATTATTTAAAAGTGCTTGAAATCACAATTTTAAAAATATGAAAAGAGCATGACGTACAATAGAATTACTGGCAAGACCATTGGACTGCATGATGAGTGTAAATTAAAGAGTAAAATTTCAGGATGTAATTTTTTATTTCAAGAATTTAAAGATAAGTACTATCCCTGACATTTTCATATCTTAATTTAGAAAGCATAGTGTAAATACTGATTGTGATTATACTCACCAATATCAATATCAACAACTTTCAGAGCAGAGAAGCATTATTTGGTGTCCCCATACCAGTTGTATTCTTCTGCTACAGCATCTGCAATCGAATGTTATATCAATGCCTAGTATCATCAGCATAAATAGTCCCTCCTAGTCCTCTGAATCTGTTATACTGCAAGAATATAATAAAAAATACTGTAGTCAAATTCAAACTCAATATAATCAATAATTTGTACACTTTAGCAGAACAGGACAACAATTAAATAGCAAAGATAGGATATTCCCTAAATATAACATTGTTTACATTAACTGGCTAATAAAATTAATGTGAACAATTTTCACACAAATTTGTTTCTTAGCGATTAATCAGTATCAATATCTATCTTGACACCATCATAAAAAAAAAATTGAAAAATTATCTTTCCCAGCTATAAACCGAATTGTTAGAATGCATGTGCATTATTATAGGATGCATATGTTGGGAGCAGCCACATATGCATCCATGCAGCGAGTTACTATACCTTTTGAAAACTTAATGAATGCAATTAACCTTTGCTATAAATTGCTGGCAATGTTGTGTACATTTTCCAGTTTTGAATAAAACTGAAATAAATACATTTTAAAAATATATAAATAAATACATGTTAAGTCACTTTATTAACCCTTTCGTGATGGTGGCATTCCGGAACTGCCATAGCCCAAAGGACGGAGCGCTTCGCTTCCGAACTGTTCCCAGGAGACTGCAATGTTTTTGCACTAAGCCTAACTCTCGAAAAAAATTCACTAAAAATCACCTATTCAACACAGAAATCTACTTTTTTCAGGTATAAAAGAAATATTTATTTTCTATTTGATGTATATTTTTCATACAAATCTGAATACAAAATACTCGTTAGTTGCTCCTATTTTTTATCTGAAATAAACGAATAATTTCACTGCCTCTAAAACCCAAACAAAAAAAATACTCTCTTATATTCCTATGATTCACCAACGAAATTATAAAGCTGAAATCAAAACAAAACCCAAACTCAATTATAAAATTGTTGATGCTGTGAGAATTGCTCTGTCTGTTTATATTATAGAATCATGTTTCACCGCTCCAAATGGAGAAATAATTTATTGGATCCTCCTTATGCCAAGGTCATGTATCTGCAAAATACATTGAAGTTGTTTCCACGGCCATCTAACGCCATCTAGTAGGCAAATTAAAACGTTCCATGTGAAAAAACGCATGCGTGCCACTCTCCGTTTACGGTAAAGTTTCCTCTGTCGCGAGTGTGTGCCGTCCGTCCTTGAATGCAAGTTCGCAGCCGACACGCGGACGTGCCGATCGTCTCGAAATTAATTACTTATAAAGAAAGAGCCACATATTTTTAAATATATTAATAATCATTACTAGAAAAAAGTGGCAAAGTGTAAATTAGATACTTTTTTTTTCTGTTTTGAAATAATAAATACTTGAACTTTATTTTTGTTTTTAGTTTAAATTCTTGATTTTAATCATGCACTGTTAATAATTGAAAATTCATGAAACAAAATAGAAAAAAAAAAAAAAAACCATACAAGTTGAGTGCCACCAGCTGAAGTCATGGCAAATGTCTCAACATTTATCAGTTCTTCCTCACAGGTGGCTGGGAGGGAAAGATCTATTGGCTCTTCTGCTTCCGGTCCTGATGCTAAAAGAAAACAATGTTTAACATTCGTGCACATAATTATGTACATAAAATACATCCGCATCATAATATAAATGATTCTATTTAAAAATTAATACATAAAGGTAACAAAACATCAGAAATTTCCATAGATAATGTGACCATGAAATCTAAGCTCTAGTGCAGAATTGATTAGAGACAACTGTAAATACTTTTGATTATACAGACAACTATATCCTGCTCATCCTCATAAAATATCATTTTCAAATGTTAAAGATCAGTTTCTTCAAGCAAACAAAAAATACTTTGAAACATATCACTTTATGCAAGTAAAGTGTAACAATTTTCTTAAAAATACATACACTACCTGACACAGAAAAAGCAACACCACGGAGCTTTGGCCGTATAATTATACAAATTGCGATATAAGCACAGCTGGCCGTGGCCGATGTATGTAAATGATATAAAATGCAAGTAGGTCACGTGATTAGAGTGGGGACAAAAGGAATGAAAGCGGCAGATGAGCTAACTACTGTCTGTCGCCTACGGAAACCTATTTTTTTCTTTTTTCAGAAGACATGTGTTGTTGAAGAGATGCCTGGCCAATGCTACTGAAATCCATTTTAGACATTCAGACAATTGGACGATCGTGCGATGGAATTCATTTCAGGCCTAAGTATAGTGGAGTGGTCATACCGGCACTGAAACACACTTCTCAAACACAATTTCTTCAAAACATCGTGCAATATTCGTTAAACTGGCATTCGTTGTAAAGAGATTTGCATACAAAAGAATAAAACCATAAAATGAAAACTAACAAAAAATATAGAATGTAAAAAAATGTTATTTTTTATAGCATTGTGAAAAGAAGCAATGATATTAATAGATCGAATTCATTTAAAATAATGAGTCCTTCATTCATGTTTTTTCCAAATTTAATGACGTAGATGCAATGGGATTTGATCATCGTTGATGCCTTAAAATAAAATTTGGTAAGATTTTAAAAATAGGAATCAGATTGCTGGAAAAATTATTTTATACCAGTAATCGAGTTTTATCACATTTACAGCGTAAACAGCAGATTGAATCATGCTATTTCGAATGTAAATTTGGAACATATAATGATCGTGTAGGTATAAATGTTTAAAAATCGCGAATCTCTATAAAATAATATTCTTCAAATTATAATTAAATTCTTTATATTACTTTCTTAGAAAGTACGGCAAAATTAGAGGTATAGTTAGACACTTTTGTCGATCGGGAAATCCGGATTGACAAAAATGTTTTGAATTGATGTAACGGTCTAATAAACTTAGAGTATGAAACATAGGCTACACAATAAATGCACTTTTTACAACAAAAGCGTAAAATAAATATTTTACATGTATAGAAAATAAAAACTTACTTATAGTTGGAATACCATGTGGTGCACATGTAAATTCAAAGCTCAACTAGCCTAACCGTAGAGGAAGCAACGAATCACAAAGCAACGCATGCGTGAGAAACTCCATGCTCCAATAGTAGCGGCGCTTGAGCTGATTCTTTTTGACACTTCCCACAGTCATTCCTAAACGAATCCTGATAGAGTCGTTCTGGACGGTTCTTTTTAATGGCTCGTACGCGGGATGTCTCAAGACATCCAACTTAAGATAGGACGCTTTTAGGATCTTTGGGATCATTTTAGGATCTCCTGTGGAAGTCACTGGTTGTCTGGAGTTACGTTCGTAATTGTTGTCAACAATCTCCCGCATGCAATGCGTTATCGTCTGCGAAGGTGGGCATGTTGAAAACATGTAATTCCAATAAAAGTTTTTTTCCTCTCTTCTCTTCTGTTGTCATTGGTCCTTTACAATGCTTTTCTTTGCAAATGTTTTATGCCGCCAATTTTCATCATACGTGTATGGTTAAAATGCTATTTATGGGTTTTCAATGCCCTGATCAATTTGCGTATGACAAAAGTGGGTGTTGCCATTTGAAAATTTCTAAATTTTTTCACTGTAACCTTAACCGTGAGAGCTCTATTGTTTGAAATCATCACAATCTTGAGCGCATACCTTTAAATAACAATATCTGAAATTTCCTTTTGATTGGTTGAGCTGATAGGCCGCTAGGGTTTCATATATCAGGGAAGTTTTTCTATGACCACCCTATATATATATATATATATATATATATATATATATATATATATATATATACAGGGTGTCCCAAAAAGATTGAAACACGCTTTAATTCTTTACCTGTTTGAGATACGTGGACAATGTAAATTGCAAAAATGTTGAAAGTAAGGTAGGAAATAAGACTAGTTAATGAAATAGTCCTCCCATTAATTTTCAAAAAGTTACACTTTTTAAATTTTTATACGACCTTCTTAGACAAATTTGGTCAGTCAGCAAATTTTTATTTTTAATGCAACAAGATCATTAAAAAAAACTTCATATCTATGTCTTTAAAATCAACTGAATTATGATAAAGGAAAAAATCTGACTTATGCCACTTTTTCGGACCATGTGAATGGCTGTTTCATCAGTGAAAATAGGGATCATAAACAAATTGACGATTGAAATTGTTTAGATCAAAAATACGTTAATATGTAGAAAGATTTTTTGTTACAAATGCATCTAAATAAAAAATTACACAGACAGAGATCATATAAAGCAGTGATACTCACTACGCAGTTGGGGTACATAATTAAAATATCCATACATTGATAGAAGACCATTGATATAAAGGGATAAATTTTGTTACAAATACTAGAAATACAATTCTCAAAACGCAATTCACAAAGCACTCTCAAAATGTTGTTTTCCTGCAACTCCAATACATAACTGAGCTCTTCTAATAATGCTTCTGTAAATATTTTGGAGTTCTTCACCACTAATATTGTAGGGTGCAATAGCCCAGTGGTTAGCATGCGGGAATTGCACTTGGTAGATCCAAGTTCGATTCCCGCCACTGCCAAAAACTGCCACCGTGTTCATGCGGTGTATAATCACGTTAAACATGTGGTCCGTAAGTTCTTCCGAGAGGTTGGTGGTAGGGGAAGGAAGGTATGGTCCCTGTAGATGCCTTCCCCACTGGGTTCCGGTCTAAATTGGGTTTCACTTCCCGGCCGTCCAAACAGTTACCTTACACCTTTCTGATAGGTTGAATGGTCTGGGTCTCAACAACAACAACCACTAATATTGTTGCAAGCATAAATTATCTTTTGTTTAAGGTCAATTGCATTTAGTGGGCGAGTATTATAAACTAGTGCTCGAAGACGACCTTATAAGTAAAAATCAAGAGGGGATAAATCAGGAGATCTGTGGGGCCATTCTGTGGCTCCTTTCAAACCAATCCACTGTTTAACAAAGTTTTCGTTGAGCTAGTTTGTCACAATTATAGCCTTGTTTGCAGGCACACCATCTTGTTGATAATACATGTTTTTTAGAAGCGATAATGTTGTCGTCTCCATAAATTCCATTACAGTACCATTTAAAATAAGCTGCATGTATTTTTCAGCTGTAAGAGTCCCTTCATAAAACACAGGACCAATTAGTTTTGTATTCCAAATTCTGCACCATACAGACACAGAAAATTTTCTCTGGTGATGTATTTCACGGACAAAAAATGGTTTTCGTATTATCTTAATAATGATCGTTGTGAGTATTGATTGCTCCATCTTCCGTAAACAAACATTCATCAGTCCGCAGAATGTTCTTAACAAAGTTCGAATTGATGTCTTGTTGGATTAACAACCAGTTGCAGAATGCTACACGCCAGTCAAAATCGGTGGGATGAAGTGCTTGAAGTCCATAAATACAAAATGGATGCCAATGGTATTTTTTAAGTGTTCTAGCAATTGACATCCTAGTTAGCCCCAAGGTTTCGCTTGCTTTTCGAATGCTTGTTTGTGGGTTGAAAGAAAAATGTGCAATGATGTCAGTTTCTTGGTCCTCAGTGTACAAAAGATTTCTTGCAGGGCCAGGTCTTGGATGAAATGAACTGGTACTTCTTAATCTCCTCATCATCTGATAAACAAATTTACGTGAAATTTCATCCAAGTTTGAATATCGCTGTCCAAAATCCCGAGCAGTTTCTGCAGTATTTTTATTACACAGAGCATAAATCATTGTTAATTCAAAAAGCTTGTTATTTGTTAAAAAATACCATAGTGCACAACCAGTTACGTGTTCTTAATTCATCAATTAAGAACACGTCATCAGAGCTAAACATGCTGATGATTCACTGAATGATTTCTGATCTTCTTTATTTTGGTATAATATTAATAAAAAGTTTAGTTGTATTGAATAGAAATAATACTGGGAATAATTACATAAATTAAAACATAAATCGTCTGCATTTCATTCTTCAGTGTTTTTAAATTATTTTACTATAAACATTTGAAATGGCTAAATTAGAGTTAAAGGAAAGAAAAAATCGTCTGTGAGTTCTATTCTTCGTTTTGAAAAATTATGTTAAATTTCAAAATCAAATATATAATTGCATTTGTTTATATATTTATTTTAATTGTTTCAAATAAAAAATGGCATGTCTCAAAAGAAAAGTACTTAAAAATCCGTGATTACATCATGAGTCTACGCGGAATTCTAAAAAATGTCTCATATGTATTATCATCCAGTCATCCAGTTTTATCTTTTTTGTGATGTCACAAATTTACATTTCTAATTTGATATATGGTCCCCATTCACAATGTTCAATTTTCAATTAAATATAACTCACTCAATTTTAAAGATACACATATGCAGGTTTTTTTTCATGATCTTGTTGCATTAAAAATAAAATTTTTCTGTTTGACCAAATTTGACTAGGGGGGTCATATAAAAATTTAAAAAGTGTAACTTTTTGAAAATTAATGGGAGGACTATTTCATTAACATAGTCTTATTTCCTACCTTACTTTCAACATTTTTACAATTTACATTGCCTGCTTATCTCCAACAGGTGAAGAATTAAAGCGTGTTTCAATCTTTTCGGGACACCCAGTATATATATATATATGCAGGGGTATGTGGGTGTATATATATATATATATATATATATATATATATATATATATATATATATGGCTAAATTTCTGATAATTGTCAAGTTTCAGGTTCCAAATTTTTTTTTCTTCAACTTCATAGTTTCTAGAAATTTTTGTTTTGAATAAGTTCTTGGTAATGTTTTTTTATGATTTCTAATAGATGACTGAGCTGTTTAGCATGATTTTATGGAATGCATAGTTTGAATGTAAACTTGATAAAAACATCATTTCGGTGATGGTTTTTTTTTTGTGTGTCTAAAATGTGCAAAATATCGAAACACTACATGTTTTTGTACACCAACTCAAGTAAACAATGCAAACATATAATTTCTAATGCATAATGTGTAAATATTATGAAATTCCTCTTTAGGTGTAAATTTTTGGAGATAACTTAGCTTTGCTGTAAGCGGATTTTACTGGCTTCATTTTTGCAAATAAATAACATCATTGAAGATTGATCTCTTCAGAGTTTCTTTGAATTCTAATATATATTTTTTTATGAGGGAAAATATTCAAGTTACCTGAATGGCATCGCATCGCTAAAATGACTGTGTATATGAAAGGGCTAATTAAACAGTATTATTATTATAATACAACAAACATTGAATCATTGAAAAACAACTTTTATTTTATTTTACCACAAATTAACTAAAATATTTTACAAGAAATGATAAAAATTCTTTAATACAACAATACAGCCTAAATACTAGAACATACAAAAATTAAACATTGCCACTATCACCCCCCCCCCCTGCAGAGTTTCACTTAGGTAGAACTGATCATAGGAGGGGGGGCCTGGACACCACTTAAGTAGGGGGGGGTGAACAGACTTCCAATATATTTTTTTGTGGGAGAAGACATGAAAACAAATCACATTTAAGGTGAAAATCAAATATGAAGGAAGAGGCCTAGAGTACAGCACCCTGTCTGCCTTTTTATTATCAGAGCAGCGCACCCTTGCCCTTTTGTGATGAGAAAAGCACCCTGCTTGGCCCTTTATTGAGTTGCAGCGTTTTCCACTGCCTGCTGTCTCCCAACAATAAATAATTATAATAAATAATCACAAATTAAAATAATAAGATTAAGACCTGATCTAGTGTCAAAGAAAACATCCCTCACCATACTTTCATCAAAAGGCACAAAATGAAAAAGCAGGAAAGGGAAGATTGTTATACAGTACGCGACCTCTTATCTGGTACCCCAATATCCGGACTCTCCCGAAACCGGAATTCGGCAAAGTAATGCCAAATTCTGCGCCAACAAGTGATTATTGGCCAAATATTGTGCCAAATAGCGATTTTTTGTTTAAAATCCTGTCAAACGCTTTTTTGCCTTAATTAGTAATATCAATTAAAAAAAAAAATGATGCGTTGAAGCCTACATTTTTCCAGGGTATGCGTGATCCGCGCATGAAATTCAAAAATCCCACGCAGAAAAAAATGCCGCACGGGAATTCGCTTGCACTCTCTGCCGCTGATCCTTCTTAAATTTCGAAAACGAATGCGAGAAATTCTCGTGAGAGCGAATGAAAAGCAGGAATGATAATATTCCGTGGATCGTGTTTTTTCCTGGAAAGTTCCGTATCTCCATAGCGTAACTCCTCTTTTCCGTAAAACATCCGAAGTAACACCGTTTTTCCCGAAAATTTCGGAAGTGGCTGCATCCAGCACGGGCGAGATGCATGAAGGCTAAAAGGATCTATCTAGTCTTCATGGAGAGACGTGTCATTCCATTCTTCACTAGTTACAGATATGGCTCCTGTATATATAGGAGCCTTAGTTACGGGCAAGTCGCGGCAAGGTGCTTTTTTTAATGGCGTTTCATTCTTTTCTGGGTATATAGGGCAGAGCACACACTAGGCACAAAGGTTTCGATTTTTCCGAATTCATTACATTTTCTTTTCTGCTCTTTGTTCCAGGACTTTGATTTTCAGTAAAAGTATTCCAACTGTTTCGCTAGAAATTTCCAATATCGCTAAAGAAATCCTATTTGCTTTGTCTACGCCCTTCAAATGCGATGTGCCGCACAGAATTCACACTATTTTGCACAAACATTTATTGGAAAAGATTGAAAAAAAAAGATCATCAGCGCATTTCCGAGATGATAGAAAGTACGTTTAAGTAAAGAATTCCCGAAATTAATGAGAGTTAACTTTTGCTGAAATATGAAGAAAAATATAGCTGCTATAAAATGTCATTCAGGGCCTTCTGATTGATCTCTTTAAATACTTAACCTAAGCAATAAACTTGTCATTTTCTCGGAAAAACCCAAATTTTTTTCATCTCCGTGGAAATATACACATCTTTAATATTTTAAAAAATTTTGATGGAATTCCAACATCAAAATCATTTTCAATGAAATCCTATTATTTGGATGAAAATGGCTATTTTGAACCAAAAATTGACCCTATCAAAAAGTTCCATTGCAGTATATTTATGGAGTTTTAACGTGATACATTTATTAATTAGTATTTTATAAAAGACAGTTTAGCAATATCGCGGAATTTTTTTTATGTAAACACGATTGCCGATATATTCCCTTTTATTTTTAAATATTTTCCATTTTTTCAATCTGTTTCCATCCACTAATATTTTTATATTTTTTTTGCTTTTTATGCTGGGATATTATTTTTAAACATATTGTTGATGAAATTGAGATATATGTTTAGGATAACGAAATTAATTTTTTTTATTTATTCAGGCATTTAGAATTATAAGGCTTATTAGAAATACATTTGAAGAGCATAAATTAGAATTTGATATATTTGCACCCATAATTGAATCTCTCATTTCAATTAAAAATGAACATCCTTCTCATCTTAATTTTATTAAAAGTACTTTAAAATATTTTGAAACATATGAACAAAGGTGCTTCTGCTAAAATATTAGATGAATATGGTGAGGGCCCACTTTAGTTGAAATGTTCCAGAAAAAGACTTCTAATAACTACCCTGAATAATCAACTTTTTTCTTTCAAAAATTTTCTTAATCCCTAAATTTGATACTATAATTATATGTAATTTGCATTTTAGTTAACAAAGTATATCTTTTCATATGGATTGTAAAAAATCTGTATTTAATACATGTTTTTAAAATGAATTATAATTTTCTATAACATTTTAGACCATTCCAGTAAGTTTTAGAAAAGTGTTCCGAATTACTTAAAAAACCCTTATCCAGAATGCCTGAAGTCCCAAGCAGTCCGTATAATAGATCCTGTACTGTACCAATACATTCCCTCTTTCACATGATTAAAACTTAAATTTTGCTAAATTATTCCATTATTGGTATGCATTTAGGGTAAAAAGCTCTAAAAATTAGAACTTTATAAACATTTTTGCCCTAAAACCAGTATTTAAAAACAAGGCCTTCGGGGCTAGGTTTCTTTTGTACCATTTGTAGGAGCTCCTGTTTGTTTATGTTGAGTCAGTCAAAGTCAAAACATGAGAAGGTAGGAAGGAAATAATAAGTTGTGTCTAAATGAGCATGTTGCAGTAACTTCAGACTTTTGCCAGCTGTAATGAAATATGAAAAAACGTTTTTCCTAATATTATTTACTAACTGCTTTCGGCAACCAACATGTTTTTTTTTTTTTAAAAAGTTCATAACTTACAATAACTTTTTTGCAGTAACTGTCGACCAAGTACTTATGCTGCATGCGTATGCCAGCAACAAATCATGCAGTAGTTTTTAACCGTGTTCCCAACCACTACTCGGGCGCATACAGTCCACATCAGTTATATACAATAATGATAACCCCGCTTCATGAAAAGCGAAATGCACACTGTGTGATGCAAATGTTTTATTGAAAATTCTTGATGTAAATTCTGTATTAAAAACTTGTGTTAATTAAAATATAAAATATTTCATTCTGTATTAACAGATTTCTTTAAATTTTGCAGACTCATGTTATTAATTTTATTAAGAGGATATTTTAATTAAAATATTTCATTCTGTATTAAAAAAAAATTCTTGAATTTCATAGAAATTTCGATTCATAATAATCCAGCATAAACTACAGAAAAATCCTTAAAAGAAAAAAATCCTACCATCATTTCGAAATGAATCGGCCGTGTGTTATTCCGCGTAATGTAAACCATTCCATTCGCGTAACACAAATGTCTGTGACACACAGTTGATGTTTGCATATATTTTTATTCTGCACAGAAATCGGAACTAACATTTGAAAATAAAATTTACACTATGCAAAACACTTTTATATGCTAACAGAAGGCATATTACTTTCAAATTTTCATCCATATTAACAATAATTAAATGCGTGATGCAGTTGACGGATAATAAATATACGCATCAAAAATTAATAATAAAATTGTGTTTTTCACTTTCCTTAATTATCATAAAGAGGTAAAACTTTAAACAAATATAAAACAAAATTCTAAGTGATATTAGTCTAGAATTTAATACTGTGTGCGTGTGTTGCCATGTAGTGGAAGAAAAAGATGATTTTTCAAACATTGTGGCACTATGACCGATTCTCAGAGACAAGTATGTATAAGCAATTTTACAAAAAAATTATTAAATTTTTTTTTAAAATTATATTTTTTACAAGTTAAAATCATAGTTTCTTAAACTTCAATCATTTATTTCCATTATTTACGTTTTTCACTTATGTAATAAAGAGGTGGAAACTCAACTCATCACTAGGGTCAGTGATACAAATGATGAATTTCCTGTTTTATGACATCAAAACTATATTTAATATTATTGAAAAATATTTTTTCCTTGAGAAATATGTAAAACAGACTATTCTAAACAAATACGGCAAAAAATATATGTTTTATTTATAATTTTTTTTTAAAGCTCAAGGGACCCAAAATTAACGAATATCAGAAATTCAACCTTATAGCCCTAACACTTAAAATTTTATGTCAAAGGAATAAAACTAATTAATCAAGTAAATCTTATATTATTTTGAATTTTTAATAATCTATATACAAAGAGCAGTATTCTGGAATTCTACGTTGCATATGACATCAGATATTGAAAACGAAGCTGTATATTAGACTCATTTCTAATTTATTAATAATAATGGATATTATCATAGGCACTGACTTGAAAAATTATTGGGGGTTCCGGAAATTTTAAATCAAATGACCCATACAATTTTCAAAATATTCAAGTCTAATTTAAATTTCATTCAGTCAGATTACCTGACACAATAAGATGTCTGAAATGCAAAAATAAAGCGAATTAAAGTTTAAGTACAGAAAAATATTTTTTTTCTCCAGATAATTATTTATTTTATTTATTTTGCTTCTGTAGATGCAACATTATTATATACAATATACAATATACAGACACTGTGTGAATTTCCAACTCAATTACCTTTATAAAAGTAAGAAAAAAATGTAAAATTTATTCTTAGGTATTTTTACCAATGTTAAAAAAGTCAACAAATTTCTCAACTATTTCTGAGTTAAAATCTTGTATTCAGAATAAATAAACATTCTAAGGGGTAAAGTCCTGTGCACACTTTATATATAATAAACAGGAAATGAATAATGAAAAACTTGAAGAATTGATAGCAAAATAAAATTTATGTATATATTTTCCCCCACTAAATATGCACAAAAATATTAGAGGTTCGAGGAACCCACAGCAAACTTATTAGGGGTTCAAAAAGTGTCTCAAACCCAAGTAGTTGGCACCGCTGTATCATAATATCCCTTTTTGTATTGTGGCTATGCAGACAGTGATTGAGTGTTGTCCTTTTTTATAGTAGAAAAGATCCTATGGATAAACCGATTTTTTAAATTTCTTGTGTGCAGACTGCCTGCAGGCGTCACTAGTTAGATATAAAGTTTGAAATTATATTATGAAATGCAGAATAAATGTAATTAAATCTTTATAGAAATTGTACAATTTTGCCCAGTACGTAATTGCTTTGATTTTGAATCCTTGAAAATGTGGTATTTCACATTGAAAAGTTCTTGAATAGACCTTGAGTTTTTCTTGGCTGGATCTGTATGAACTTTGATTGTAAGCAATTGTGGTATACATTCTATTGATTAGTTGCAACAAATATAAAACTAGAGTTTAGAAAGTCTATTAATTCTTATCTTGAAACAAGATATAAAGGAACTCTAAATAAAATCTATATAAAAATCAAATACAGTTAATAATTATGTTTGAAATACTTTTGTCCAGCAGTGTATGTGTGCATTTCATGTTTTTAACCCTTTATGAATGTCTTCATTCCATGACAGCCATAGCGAAGGATGGAATGTTTACCTCTCAGACTACTCCCATGAGATGGCTCATTTTCTAACTTAAGCCTACTACTTCCATGAGATGGCTCACTTTCTAACTTAAGCCTATCTCTAAAAAAACATTACTGAATTTGGCTATTTCTAATATTATATAATGTTTCCATATATAAAAGGAAAATTTAAATAAATTGCTTTTAATAAAATGATAAAAAATTTATGACTTAGCCATTGTTTCTTTTATAATTATCTTTTAACATTTTATCAAGATCCCTACTAAATCGAAACTTGAACTAAAACCTTCAGCCCATGTACCAACACATTCTCGAAACATTAAAATAAGTAAATGCCAAAAGAGAGCAGAAACCTCTAGCAAATATGCAGATAGAAATCATACACAATTTTTAGCATGTGAAATTCTAAACAGAAATGCTCATTTTCTTTACATTTTCAATACCGCATGTGAATTGTATGCGATGATACTGTTATACTTCATAAGAATAGGGTCAGCATTCAGAATAATTTGCTGAAGCCTTTCCAACAAATTTTTAATGACATCTATGATTCAAATAAATAAAAATAAAATACTCCAATAGAGAACATATATTCAGGACTGTCCTGATGAAAATTATTGAGAGTATACGGTGCTGTCTCATTTAAAGAGTATTGAAATTACGGGTTCCAAGGGGCAGAGTCCCTGGTGGGGTTGTGGAAGGGGGCGCTGCTCCCCTTGAAAATTTTTTAATCGTTTAGGCCATATAATTGCCAATTTTAAGCCCATAAATCACTTTTTTCACAATATTAATAGCTTAATGCTTAACAGAGGTCATATAATAATATATATATATCAGGCTTCCGGAAATCGCCTGTCCTCCCGTCCTCGCCCGGTTAAAATTCGGCGAGGACGACCAATTTTCGGAAATTGCCATCCTCTCAGACGGCCTTGAGATTAGAGATTCTGTAAAAATAAAAAAATAAAATAAAGAAAAATAACAAATTGTTGTCATTGTAAAATTATGGTAAAAGCCGCCCTTTCCCGTGCCATGAATGAAAATTGAAATGTCGTCACCTGCAAATCCCCCTAGTGTGCATTATCAATGCCTTCTTTCTAGACGAGCCTTCAGATCTGAATTGTAACCACAGGCGCTAGTTATTTTTTCTCCCCTCATCCAAATAATTTCTAACCGTTTTCTGCCTCATCCTCCACCCAGTGAATCCGATAATTGCACGAAAATGCGATAGCGCACTCACGATCGAAGTGACATGTTCTCTTCTCCTTTTCAAGGTCTACATGTGCGGAATTTTCGAATTTTCACGGATTTTCAGTTGGTTCTGATTTATTATTGTTGTATTTAAGCACATATGTTAAGGAATATGCACATATGTTAAGCACATATGTTAAGGCACGATGTATTTAAGCACATATATTAAGGAATATAAAGTGAAAAAAAAATTCTTAGGAGGACGGGTAAAAATTTTCGAGGACGGGTAAAAAATTTCAATAGCCGTCCTCGCGGATGGGCTAGATTTTGCCAATTTCCCGAAGCCTGATATATATATATATATATAATATATATACGTCCACGTGTATAGCTTTTGTGCTTGGATTTCGTCTGTTTTTCTTTTATTGATTCCATACCATAGTTTTTTGATACTTTGATTTGATGATCCGAAATTTGTATTTTTTTCCATTTACTTGAAGATTTGCTGATTTATACTTTTATTTTATAAGCTTGTTAGAAAGTTAGGCTTTTCAAGTGAGTTACTGCTTCTTACTTTTCTTTCAATGAACCTTCAAACCTTTTTATTATATATATATATATATATATATGTGTATATATATATGCTAATAGATTAACAGATATGGATAATTTTGTAACTTGGAACGCTTTCTATTTTTTTTATACCGCGCCACGCTGACTGCATTTGACTGTTCATCTATCTTCTATTCAAGCTCTAGGTGGCAATTGCCACTTTCATTAGTTTTTCATTCTTCTCCTGGTTGTATGCAGGATATTATTTTGCGGCTTGGGGAGTTCAGGGGGGTTTCCTCATTTTCTCATTTGTTAAGTTTGTAAATGACTAGCAAAAAAAAAGGCTGAACTTTGTTGAAAGTTGCCCCAAAAACAGCAAATACAAAAACTTTCTTGAGACCTTGAGAGTATGCGGCACATATTCTGTATTTTTCAAAATTTCTTGAGAGTACTTGATGCATGCAGCGCATACCCTTTCAGGACAGCCCTGCATATATTAGCATCTCCCATGTTCTAGGGAAAATGTTCCCCACTGTGTATGAGTGTAAGCTTAGGAAAATTTTACTATCAATGCATATATGTGCCTTCTTTTCTCAAAGAAGAGATGTATGTATGTGTCTTCTTTTCTCAAGAGGTTCTTTTTTCAATGGTTAATGGAATTTGTATGTATAACATTAGAATTAAAAACTTTATTTCACTACTGTCATGTATTTTTATGGTCTATAATGTAATTTTCAATATTTGATTTAAAGGTGGCCCTTTGACAACTGCACAGAGTTATCCTAGTCTGACTACTACTACTACTTCTGCATTATCAGGAGGTCAACCTGCTAGCTGTGCTGTATCTACTTGTTCCTATGGTCAGTCACTAACAGTCAGCCTTACTTCAACATCTAGTGAAAGTGAGCAAGACTTTTTAGATAGTTGTCGTGCCACAACTCTTCTTGTTGATTTGGATGATGATGAAGAATTACCTGATCCTGAGGATGATGAAAACGAAGATGATGATGAAAATGAAGATGATAATGGCTTTGAGGATATAACTGTATGGATATTTAAATATTTTTATCAAACAAAATCTTTGTTAGCATTAGCATAAGCAGTTTTAAATACATATTTTAAACTATTGCGTATGCTGTTTTCATTTCAGAGAATTTTCGACAGCAGTTTGAAAAATTTTTATAATACATTTCCTTCTAAAATTTTCATTACAGGATGATGAAGGGGAAGCAGAAAATGGAAAGCCTAGAAGTTGGGATGATGAATTTGTTTTGAAAAGGCAGTTTTCTGCTCTCATACCTGCTTTTGATCCTAGACCAGGAAGGACCAATGTTAATCAAATATCTGATTTAGATATTCCTGCACCAGGTATGATTAAAGAATATACTTAAAACTTTTATTTTTATTGGACACCATTAATTAATTTGGACACCATTAGTTTAAAATTTTCTGTCGAACTAAATTTCTAGTCTCTACAAAATGTCTTTATTGCATCTCAGTAATTCAAAATGTGGATAATTCAACCTAAATTTTACACTCAAGTTTGATGTAACAAGATTGTATTAAACTCGAGTTCTTAAAAATATTATACCAAAATTACTATTGAATTATCCTCTGAGCAAGAATGCTTAATTGGATTGGGTATTGCATTTCATAATTTATGTAATTTACTGAAAAATGTATCTGGCATGGCCGGGAAGTTAAAGCAGTGTAGTTATTATAAAACAACAAAATAAATTTTATTCGTATAAATAGCAGTGAAAATTACATGCAATCCTTGTACATCTGTGCAATGGCATGATATGATCTCCTCCCCCCCCCCCCCCCTCCAAATCACAAAACCAAAACTCGTCATTTGCAGAGACTGTACTTTCTATGTTAAAACCTACTGACAGATACAATTTAAATTTTAATTTCAATAATCTCAGCACCATGTTCCCCCTCACCTCTCACAACACAAAACTGAAACCCGTCACTTGGGAAGACACTGTGTTCTGCATCAAAATTTATCTATGGATACTGTTAGACACCACAAAAGTAAACAAATGATGTATTGCGATACCATTACTGTCAAAATTTAAGTATTGGATATCTTTGGATTGTTTATCTAACTGTTTGGATTATGGATCGTTTGTTCAGTGTCTGAGTTGAATTACATTTGAGTTCCTGCAGATTGTATCGTAGCTGACTGGAATATGCTGATTTTCTGTATCACTGTAAATTAGCATACTCTGGAAGCATCATAACAGATGATGGGTATAAATGTCCAGTGCCGGTAAAGGCATTTTAGCTTTTAGTAGCTTGTTGAGAAGCTTGTGAAGCTTCTCAGCACCAGCCATAATATAGCCATGGCTAATCACCGGCCTAAACATAGCTGGTATTGAACTATGTTTAGGCTGGTGATTAGCCATGTTTAGTCGAGCTTGTTTGGATAGCTCTTGTAATATCTATAGCTGGTATAGAGCTATATTATGTTAATAGCCGATGTGTTATGGATAGGCGCAGTATTGGAGCGATGTTCTTCTGATGTATTTTCTGTAAGCTGCATCAAAGTCATGCTATCTTTATTTCTGTTTGATTTTATATCATGAGTAATAAATTCAATTTTTACTTTTACTCACTCGTACTTATCTTTCGTATCACTTCGTGCCA
This sequence comes from Amaurobius ferox, assembly GCA_951213105.1. Lineage (NCBI taxonomy): Eukaryota > Metazoa > Arthropoda > Arachnida > Araneae > Amaurobiidae > Amaurobius > Amaurobius ferox. The sequence continues at coordinate 109,542,320 of OX578133.1, read as the reverse complement.
CACCCACTGTATACTCATCAGTCATCATGTTTAAATTTATCCATCTCGACTGAAATTTGCTGACAGATACAATTTAAATCTTAATCTCAATACAATTAAACCAATTTACAGAGATGTTGCACCTGCGCCAAATCTAATACCCTGATACAAATTGCGTCAATTTTCATGTTTTCTATATATTTTGTGCTCCGAGCTGCACCAATTTCAAAATTCAATAGAAAAGAAAAGTTCAGCAAATTTTCCAAAATTCCCGCAATTGCCGTGCAGATCTCGACACTTTAGGAACATTTTCTAGTGCTAATGTTTTTGATTTTATTTCCATAAAATGTGCGAATTCGCGGGGGAAAACTTGTACTATTCAATTCATTCTCCTGTGCATTGCTGAGTGTCCGCATCAGTTTGCATTCACTTTTATTTAATAATTCCATATCAGAGCAATAAACTATTTTATTTTTATAGTGCAAGTTAAAATAAACAATTATTTTACAAAGCAATTAAATTATGTGATTGAGCAATTTAGTTTTTATTCTGGGGCATTGCTGAGAATACACAATTACCTTTTTCCATCTAGTCCACATTAGTTTAGCTGAACTAACTTATTTCACTTAAATACTATGATTGCACAATTCAGTTTTAATTCTCAGGTGTTGCCGAGATTATACAATTATCTTTTTCCATCCATCCTCATATTATTGCATATCAGATTGCCTAAACGAACTTATTATTTTTGCATAAATAATATGTTTGTGCAATTCAGTTTTTATTCTCGGGTGTTAAGAATTATTTCATGCAATATACCAAATAGTATAAAAGTTAACTCTTTAGCTATGAGCTCTGCTATAAATCTTAAAGCATTTTTCTCAGATTTACAAATCTTCAAATTTTAAAGTGATAAATTTGTTTTATTATGTTAATATTTACTTTAAAGTATATTTTTATTGAATAATGCATTAAACAATAAATAAAATAGTAATAAATCAATATATCTTATGCATTTATTTATTATTGTACCAAAAAGTAAATTGTGCTTTGATAATCACAGTTATGAAGAAAATTTTCTCTCTTTTCAACTTTTCCCACCTTAAAAAATCTCATTAAAACCTGTTTTTTTTACTTTTTCTAAGGATAGCAGGTATAAAAGTGTGTATCAATGATTTGAAACAAGTTTCAACTAATTTATAAATTTATATTCTATTTTTGCATTTCTAGAAACAGAAAAGACTTAATTATCGTAGCAAATTAAACTTGCACTCACTTTTTTAACTTGGGAAAAACTTCTTCTGAACTGAACTTATATTTTATCTAAAATGTATATTTAGCAGGGATTAAGCTATGGTCGTTTTTTATGCGAAATGCGACATTTCTAATCCAAAATGTAAGAAAGAAATTAGTATCTGTCACAAAATAACTACAATTTTTAAATATCAGCCCTTCAGCTGAGAAGTTGATAGTTATTCTTTCCCAATGTTAGTTTTTTTATCCTGCACATATTTTCCAATCACCCCTCTTTCTCCACACACACTAAAAGGTATGTGGTACTCCATAAAGGGACCTAAGACGCACGAACATTGTCTCCCGTCCATTTTTTGGATGCTACGTGTTGGGAGTAAAAGGATAAATGGATCTTATCACACGAGAAGATCTGCATTCTCGGCCTAGACCTCCTCCATTCAGGTTAAATCTTTCAAACCAGTCAGCTGTGACTCATTGCCCACGTATTCCCTCCCCATGGTAAAAAATATCCCCTAGCAGATCACACTGAAACAGAACACTGATGGAAAGTAGAGTGTATGCTAGAAGCTACTCGCCACTCCACGTATTACAGTTATCTATAAATTCATTATTGAGAAACACAGCTCCATGGACTTTCGTCTTTTGACTTCAGAATCGTCTGCTTTCCCAAGTGCTTTTATGTTATTTCTTACTTTTATTTTGATTGAACGTTCGGTGTAAGCAAACAAGAATGTTTTAATTCGGCATGTTGCGGAATAAACGAATACTAGTTTTGTATAATTGATCATGAATGGTTGAAGATAAAAAAAATTTCCGTTCTCAGTCCCTGGGAGTACTGAAAAAGTAAAAAATAAATATATAAAAGAAACAGAGTTTATTGTTGTAATTACTCTTGAATATTAGGCCTATTATAAAATTCCATATTTGAAAAATATTTAACACTACTATGTTAAGAATTTAAAATAGAAAGTTCATCTATCTTCTTCCGCAAAACTATGGGAATGTCATGAAATCTGATAGGCTGATTGTGACACAAATGCCCTCTCCGTGATCGGTCCGGAAAGACATGGAAAAAATGGAGATCCGAGAGGCCTGAGAGCAAAACACAGTCGAAATCTCTCAAGTGAAGTAGCTAAATTTTTGTCAAGTGAAATAGTCATTGTTCCCCCCCCCCCCACACACACACACACTCTACCCATTGCATGGCTTCCAAGTGTTCTGATTTTCCCATATTTGTTCATTTTTTCAGTCTTGTTCCGGGAATCCGATTTTGGGCCAAAATAGTTCGATTTTTCATCGCCATAACATTTGTAATTTTTCTTTTATGCAAATCTGCATCTTTTCATCTACATAAGAGTAACTACAGGCCACGAAAGTCATAAAATTGGAGGTATGTATGTCCCAAAAATGTCAAGAAATGAGAAATTAAGTCGATGATTTTAATATAGAAGTTTTTCCATTTTTGCATTTGAAAATCCATTTCCACATGATCGGTGCTCGCAAATGGCAATTATTGCCCCAATTTTACAAGAGAGCCGATCAATGATTATCTAATTGATGGAGAAACACATTTGCATTGACTAAAATTTTTATATTTATTTTGTGTTATATACAAGAAAACTATTTTTCATATGTATTAATGAAAACAAGAGCAATATTGCACCAGTACCGTGATAAACAGCATTTGTACGTGATCCTCCTTATATTTCATTCATAAAAAATTAACATTTGTTTCATCTTTATTGTGAACATATTTTCCCCTCTTGATGCAATATGTTTGCATCATCTAAAATATTTGTAATTATTTCATATTTTATATAGGAAAACTATTTTTCAAATGTATTAATGAAATGAAAGGCTATCCGTTTTCCCACAATCATGTAATCAGCATTTATAAACGGCATAACTAATTAATATGGGAGAAACACATTTATTTTGTATTATATATTATATACAAAAAAATATATATATATTTTTCAAATGTATTATTAATGAAATGAATGACTGTTTTCTAAAATAATTACTTGGATATTGAAATTCAACCATTTCAAAAGCATAAATTAGAATTTGATGCATTTTCATTTAAATTTTCACAGCTTTAAACTTTTAATCAAAAATTAACATTTGTTTCATCTTTAGTTTAAATAAAGATGGAAATTATAATAATTTTGTTTAAATGAGTTTAGAGAATAATAAAAATTTAAGAAAATATAGATTCAGAGTTATTAGAGCATGCAGAATCAGCTACATATCTAGCACTTAACCCTTTCAATCCCGTGATGCCAATTGGAATCAGATTTTTAGAATGAAAAATAAATATTTGGGACTGAAAGAATTAAAAATAATTACATAAATTATTCTATTTCATTGTTGAGTATGTGTTAAATAAACTCAATATATGTGCCTATCAGTTGCTTTAAAATTTAATGTTTAAATTCGCCACTTTAGTGTGGTCAAAAATTTATTTTTTTCCTTCGCACAATGCATTTCTATTTTATTTTCTGGTAGGTTGGCAGCTATGCCATAGAAAATGTAGGCTCCCTACTAACATTTATATTGCTTCCCTCCATATGTAATTTTCTCTTTTTGTGAATTTTTCATGTCTTCTCCAGCCTCAGCCAGCATAGGAAGCATTGTGACCATAAGCGGAGAGCAATTTCTGAAATAAAAATTATTCATGTTATGATTTTTCAAACGACAAAAGTGGCTAAATCTTTAGCATTTTGCTACAACTTTTTTCCTCATTTTAGGATTTTTGCTACATCATTTTTAAAACTGGCTTAAACCCTGATATTTAGTAAAAGAAACTTAGACATTATAATTAAAAACATTTTTATTAAAAATGTTAATTTGGAAGCTCTATAATCTTAGAAAGTTTTTAATTGTATTTGGTAAGAAAGTTTTAATAATATTTGGCACATAATTAAAATACAACATAAATTTTCATTCTTGTAAAATTGCATAATCAGAAAATGCACAGTGTCAAGTTTCAAAACAATTTTAATAGCTGGGCTTAAAACTCTTATGCAAAATAGCAAAAAGGTCATTTAAAAGTTGAAACTGTATATGTATGCATTCAAAGTTATATAAAACATTTAGAAGAATTTTTTATTGTTTTCTACCTTCATGTACTTATAATAAATATCAATTAATTCAAAATTAATTTTTTGCAAAAATTTTGTTAAAATAGCAGTATGCACTAACTTGAATTTTGTTGAAGACAATAAGGTATATCTGGAAAACTATGGGAATTTCATTTTGCAAAATAAGCAGTAGGTTGGACAAACACTGACTGTTTTTTAAATTGAATGTGCTTGTAAATGTTCAGTATTGTACAATACTGTGTCAACAATGTCATTTTCTTGACTCATATTTTGCTAATGTGCTTGAATGTATGCAGACCAGTTAAATTTTTTAAAAACACTTTTCAAGGATATTAGGTACAAGTATAGGCATATTTTAAATTTACTGCTCTTAAAGTTTGTAAATTCGCTGCTCTGAAGCATTTCATGCTGCTCCAAAAGTGAGTTTTATACCCACTTCTAAGCATTTCTTGCTGCTCCAAAAGTGAGTTTTATGCCTGCTCCGAAGCACTTCAAGCTACCTCAAAAGAGAGTTTTGCCTGCTCTGAAAATTAATATTAAGAGCAAGTGGATGGGCAACATATCTGAATTTATATACTAACCATATCTTCTGCAAATTATGGAACTTTTATATATCCAATAAATAAGTGATCGCTACTTAAATAATACAGATAACAGCGCCCAATTTTCAAATTGTCTGTTTTGAACTAAATCTTTCTTGTGACACAAATAAATGAAGATACTTCGTATATAAAAAAAAAGTTCCTTTAAACCCGAAAATTATTACTTTCTTAGCTAATTTTCATCCAATTTCTGTCAAATGTTAGCACTATACTCATAATAATATAATACCAAATGAAATAAAATATTACATTTTTTGAATTTGCAAATTTAAAAAATGCAAATATATATATACACTTAGTGCGAATCAGTTGTTTTTTCTCCAGACTAAATGTCTGTCAAAATGCTTGACTCTGAAAATCTAGAGCAGCTAGCTCTCTGTAAAAAAGATGAGGTGCAGTGTGGCTAAAATCCACCAGTAGAAGGCCAAATCTCCATTGAACGTGCAGGGGCTTTATAGGAAATCCTTTGCAATGACTGAATGTGATAACTTAAAACATTACAAAAATTAAAATTACTTATGAGATAAAAAGCAAAACATATTTTGTTATAATGCTAAGATGTATGTTGTTGTTGAGACCCAGACCGTCCGACCTACCAGAAAGGTGTACGGTAACCGTGCTAAGATGTATGTAGAACTTTTAGTCAAATTATAAAATTGTGCTAATTTTAGTTTTTCGGATGTGATATATAACAGGGTGGCGACAGAACCGGGAAATCAGGGAATTCTCAGGGAAAAATGATTTTCTGGAAATATCAGGGAAAACTCAGGGAATTTTGTTTCACTAGTCGCCGATCTTCAAATCCCCGTGAAAACAACTGAATGGGAATTTTCCTTTCTCTTTGTCCCTCCTTGAAACTGCCTTCGTTATGTGGAGTGTTAAACTTTATTCTGATTGGCTGTTGCTCAGATGACATCATACAGCTTAAAATTCCCACTCACCACATGGCGATTAACAAAATCCTAATTACCGGCCAAACTGTGTGATAGCGTAGGATGGCTATACTCCCTAAACAAATCCACCTGTGGCGTGAGAAAAATCTGTCAACAACCGCTACAATACTGCTACAGCTCTCTCCCATAGTATTTACTCTACGAGGCTTACTCTAGTAATTACTCTACGAGTATTTACTCGTAATTTATTGCATTTGGTGCTGAGCAATCCACATTCCTATCCTACCCCTCCCCGTAATCACTGATGTGATTTACGACATTCCGGGGTGTAGTGTCTTTGCCGTGCTCTCTACAATGAGCACGGCAAATAATAATTATGGCTTAAATGGGTTCCCCATTTTTACATCTGACTCAAATTTTAAAGGGTTCCCGAAAGCGGATGCATGAACGGAATTAAAATCACTCGCTAAAATGAAAATGGTGCGTGAAACTCGTTCCCGCTATTTCGTGCTTGTGAATTTATTTATTAGTTAAATATTCATTATAGCATATTTTTCACAATGAAAAATTAAAAGAATTAATCTCTATGAACGAGTTTCAGGAATACGCTGCCGCTCGGGGCCGGCGTGAGGGAATTAAATCTGGGCACCCTGCACGAATAAGGGATATCAACCTTGGGGATGGGGGAATGCTTTTCCGAGCTGAATTGCCGATATTGCAATGTTATGTATTATTGTTCTACTTTAACCTACATATGAACGGCCCATAAACGATACGGAAATTATGAATGTGTGTAGCATTGGCTAAAATAGCGCGTTTGAAGGATACTATCCCGGACATACTTCGTATTACACTTATCCCCCGATTTACATAGCACTTGTTTTACACGATTTCGCTTTTACACGGTTTATAAATTAACAGATTTCAAAAAATTGATAAAAATGTATATTCCGCTCCATATACGCCTATACAAAGATTTGATGACATTTTTGAATTTTATTCCTTTGGTAACACTGATGAAAACAACAGGGGATTCCCAGTGTTGTAAAATATATAAATTTAGGGGAATCCCCGTATAGGGAAATCCCCATAATAGGGGAATCCCCCGTATGTATTTCACAACAGTAAAGCTATCTGGTTCATGCAAGTACATAGTGCAGAAACATTTTAGCAGCAAAGCGTATATTATTGTGCGTTTATCTTTTGAACTGCTAAATTTTCAACATTTATAGTTTTTCTTGCATCTTTATAGTTTGCGTAAATTTGTTAAGGTTCTATAATGTCAAAGGATTTGAAGAAAAATTAAATGAAAAGAAAAGTTATTTCTTTAGAAACTAAAATTCAAATATTAGACCGTCTACGTCATAGAGAAAGAGTAACGGATGTTGCTAAATTTTACTCCATGAATGAAGCCACAGTAAGGACAATTAGAAAAAATGAAGACTCCATTAGAAAAGTGTAGCAGCTGGAACCTGCAGCAGTATGAGTACGACTTCATATGTTAAAAATGTTACAATGGAAAATATGGAAAAAGCCTTAGTGATATGGATAGAAGACCAAACTCAAAAGCGAATCCCAATCGAAAACCAATGTTGTTACAAATAAAGCTTTGAAGATTTATCAATCACTTAAAAATCAATCGTTAAAGTTGCGAAAAGTCGTATAACAGTTCTTTTCTGTTGCAATGCTTCTGGCGATTATATGATGAAACCATTGGTGATTAACAAATCAAAATCACCACGATCATTCAAAGGAATAAATATTCAAAACCTTCCCGTCTATTGGATGGCTAATAGAAAAGCATGGGTCACTGCCATAGCTTTCAATGAATGGTTCCATAACTTCTTTGTTCCAGATGTCAAAAATTATTTAACTAAAAGGGGATTGTGCCTTTTAAGGCCCTTCTATTAATTGATAATGCACCAGGTCATCCTCCAGATTTACAACAGGAAAATGTAAAAGTTGTTTTTTTACCAAAGAATACAACTTCCTTATTACAGCTGTTAGATCAAGGGATAATTTCGACTTTTAAAGCACTGTACATCAAGCAAACTTTCAGGTATATCTTAGAACAAATGGAGAATGATGAATCACTTACTCTGATGGATGCTTGGAAGAAATTTACAATTTTAGATTGTGTTAAGCATGTTGGGGGGACTGTCATACACTCAGATCAAACAATCAACGATCAACTCCTGCTGGAAAGCAATATGGCCGGATGTTGTTGAAAGTGGAAATGATAAATCACCAATAGAGCATGAATATTCTCAGATCACTGAGTTGGCCCATACTATAGGAGGAGAAGGTTTTGAAGATTTAGCTCAGGCAGATATTGAAGAAATAATGGCTGATGAAGAATTGAATGAAGATGATTTAATTAACATGATTCGTGAAACAAACAAACAAACATGATGAAGACAATGATTCTGATGAAGAGCAATCTGAACCAGTTGCGTTCACAGCAAGAATCATAAGCGTAGGACTTGATTTGGGAAGAAAATTGGGCAACCATTTCTTACAATATGACACAAATGTTGATCGAGCTCTCCGATTCCAGCGAGACCTTCGTAAATGCTTAATCAATATGAAGAGGTCTATAAAAATTTAGCAAAAAAACCTACACAATTGTTAATTACCGATTTCATGACAAAGTCTTGTCAACCCGAGATCTTGCCTAATTCGTCAACCATTGAGCCAGAATCGCATCAAGAAAGCTCAAGTGATGAAAGTGACATCATACCTATCAGAAAGAAAAGACTGATAGTACATGAAA